>JASDFA010000023.1:41710000-42287500 GCA_035772735.1 Datura wrightii
TTTCATTAAATCTCTGGGCCTCCCCACGAGTCACCCCACGACTCACGGGCTATTCTCACAAGTCTTTCTGAGTCTAATGCTAGTTTTTAAACGTTTCTCCACTTCAACTCTCGGTTCTGATCTTTGGGCTTCCGGGGTATAACATTTCCACTCCGATGAATACTTGGCATTGACCAAGCAACAACCTTTGGATATCCAAAAATAAAAAAAAAACATAATTCAGGAAATAATAACCAAAAGTTAAATACAAGCAATTAATCTAATCTTAGTCGTATTTCCGGCAATAATGCCACTTTTTAATAATGCTCAAACTCACACTTTCTGGAAAAGTATGAAGCAGACGTTGTCAATAAAGAACCCAACAAAGAGGTTGGGGTCGAACCCATAGGGAATAAGGTAAGATCTAGACTAATGCTGGTACTTATACTTATTGGTAAGTTAACTCCAAATTGAGGGGTTTCAAATAAAAAAATAATATTAAAAAAAGATTGTAATTGTGATTGGTATCAAGATTTGTAAATAACTAGGGTAAGTGTTCCCCATGGGTTCATAACTACTTTGGTATACACACGTGATCAATCCCAATGCTTACTTATAGAATTGATAGCTAGGGTTTATTGAAACGACTGGTTCGTCCCTATGGATGACTATACTCAACCATCGGGTCAGGTATCATGAGCGATTTCTTTCTAACGTTATCAATTTGTCTCAAATTTAACTATCCTACGACCACAGCTCAAGATTAATACAATGATCATAAAGACCAAGGCTTTGTTGTAATTCTCTCTTCCTAATCTCTAATTCTCTAGGTTCAAGCGAGTAAAGAATTCAGGAAAGTCCTAACATTGTACATCGTTAAGAAATGTTTAAAGATGAAGAGAATACAATACAAGCTTTTAGTATTGGTTTTGAAGCACTTTTGTGTAACCCTATTTTATTAATCCACTATGGTTTCCACAATGCTAGTTGTGGAGGTTTTAGCCTCTCATGATTGTAAGATTATATTTTGCATTCATAGACAAACACATAATTAAATACTTACAATAATAATTGGAAGAAAACCTGCTTTGAATATCAATGAACAATCTCAAGAACAATTGATGAAATCAAGTGCTGATCCTAAGAATTGCACTCCAAAACTTGATAAAAATTCAGAAATAATACTTTTTACACGTCTCTACTACTTTCTCTCTAGTTGTTCTACTAAAATAAAATATAAAAGGTATTTATACAGACATCAGAAATCTTTTCCTAAGCTAACAGGAAACTTTTCATATCTGGCGCCGTCTTGACTCACAACTGATCCTACGACCCGTAACAGGATTGTACGTGTCGTATCTGTCTCTCGCACATCCCTTGGATGCTGCAAATTTGTCTAAGTGTTGGCAGTTGGTACGACTTGTACCATAGTCCTACGAGTCGTACAATCCATCCGTGGCTTGGTCCTGAGAACTTTCACATCTTCTAAAGTTTTCTATGAGTGTTATGGTACTCCTCGTACCTTCCGCCTACGACTTGTACTTGTTTGTTGTATCTGAAGTTCTGCCAAGTCTTTAAGAATCACTGAAGCTCACCACAATTCATGGTACGGGTCATAAGTGATTGTTACGATCCGTGGGTTCCAGCTGTACCAAGAGACTGCCTTGTGCAAATTTCTCTGAAGATTTTCACGACTCCAGTTACGACTCGTACCATCTTGGTACGGCTCGTACTGAGAGTCATACTTTTCCTTCCTCTTATTCCAACCTTCTGATTTTTACCACAATTCTCAGTATGACTCATACAATCAAGGTACGGCTCGCACTGAGATTTGTACTTGGCTGATTTTTCTGCGCTTTTATATATCTTTTGCATATTTTTGCTCCAGCACATATTTTCCCTGAAAATAAAGTAAAAGTACCTTATATCCATATAAACATACCTAAGTTCATGCTATTTTCTCAGTTTTAAGTGTTGAAAGTGTTTTAAACTCATGTCACATCAGAGATATAGGAGGATTGTGTCGGGTCTGGAGAGCAAGGATTGGGCCTTGGTGGTTCTAGGGTCTGCAAATAGTCCAAAAGTAGGTAGAATAGAGAATAATTTATGGGTCAAAATATAACTTAGTATGGTCAAAGCATTTCCCACGTAGATAAATTAAAATACAAAAGATCTAACTGATTTGAGAATAAAAATATGAAGATGAATTAATTATCAATTAATCGATTAAGTTTCTAAACTTAAAAATAAATATTTATTGTAAATGTAGACTTGTTATAATGATTAAAGCGCAAATGACCTTGTATATACGTACTTAATTAAAACTCATAAATTTTCAAATTAATTAAGTATGATAAAAAATAAATTATATTATTAATATCCATAAATATGTGTGTGTGTATTTTTTCAAATAAAATAGCAAAATAACCTCCGAAAATAGTTTAGTAAACATTTTGATTCTACGAAACAACAAATATTTTACTTTGTTTTAAAATTGAAAAGCTTGATTGATTAATTGACAGGTGAAAAGACAAAACTGAATGGCAATCATTAGTATTCTAGATCATTAATACTACAATATTGAGTTGTCCAGAAAATATTTCCTTAACTAAAAGTATACCGACACTTTTTCTTCTTTTTTTTTAATAAATTTCGAGCCGATTATAATTTATCTTGCTTGAAAACTTACATGTTTAAGTTTAGAGAATTTAAATTGAATACAGGTATAGTAATATATATTTTGAAATGAACAAATTAAAGCTAGATGTCATCAAAGTGACCTTTCTTCTGAAAATTTATTAGTTTTGAAATATAAAAAATTGTTCATGTGCAATCTATGTGAATATTGATCGACCCAAAGAAAGGTCAATGTTTAACTGAAATTTTATATGCATCTTGCGGTAATAAATACGTGATGATTGTTCAGTTTTTATGAGTGAATAGCAAGTCGGCCTAAAGGAAGATTTACTATTCGACATGTTCTTTATTGTCAGTGTTTTAGTACACCAAGATAACACTTGCAAGTTAATATTTTGTTCAATGACAGAATATTAATGTAGTGCCCAGTATCTTGAGATGGGGTTTACCTTTATTCGGATTTATTTTCATTTTAGTGTTAAAGTATTATGTGAGCTTACTTTATTTTATTTTATTTTTAAATAGAAAATGACCAGGATGACCTTATTTTAAAATAAGGAAAAATTACATATCATAGCATATTTAAAAAATTATTTATATATAATAATTATAGTTCTAAAATATTATACATAACGATTTTATTTCATTTAATGTGTCATTTTTTATTTTTTTTACTTTGTATTTTTATTTTTTTATCATGTTCCTTAATTTACTGCGGTATCTCCCCATCCAATCCATTTCTTATCCTCTCTCTCCATCGTCTTCATCTCCAACCCCATATTTTCCTCCTTTAACTGCCAACAAATCTCGCAAAATACGCCGCAATTGTTACATAATCTTGTTAAATCAAGTAAGTTCCATTCCTGATTTCTTTTTTTTTTTATTTTAAATATATATATTTTTATTCTTTAATTCGGTAAAATATTTGTTTTTTTTAAATTCAAATCTTTATGATATTTTGAAATATCAAGTTGATTTATTTTTTGATTTTGAAAATCATATTTGTACATTTTATACTTTATGTATTATATGTATTTAGATATTTAATTTTGTAACCATGTATATTTTTAAATTTTGGAGTTTTGTATTTTGAATATTCAAAGCTTCATCAATAACGGAAAATACAACACTCAAACGATTAACAAGAGGTATATATTCAAAAACGTATAAATGTATTTAATTACAATTATGGAATAAAACGAAATCATACATTACAACACAATAATGCTATTATGTTATACATACACATTTAAATATTTTAGATATGTATTTGTTGGAATGGTTATGTATTTATCTTTACAAAATATTTATTTTAGCAGGAATATATATTAGTTCTTTTTCATACATTCAAATATATATACATTTAAATATTTCAGATATGTATTTGTTGGAATGGTTATGTATTCATCGTTACAATATATTTATTTTAGCAGGAATATATATTAGTTTTATTTTCATACATTCAAATACATAATCTTGTATGTATTTTGTTTGTATTTTATGATACAAATTATTCATTTATTATTTACTTTTTCTTATTCTGCTATTTTGTAAGAGGAAATAAATTATTTTGTGTTATGAAATAATAAAGAAAGAACAAGAATATTATAGAGAAAGAGAGAAGGAGAGAAGTTCTTATTTCTCTTGATTGGATCCTCTTGAGGAGTTAAAGGAGTGATTTACAATGAATGGAGAACCCCTTTATTTATAGGGGAAAACTTACTTGGTAACAAAGTTACAAACCCTAATTTTCCTTCTAAGAAATAGACATTCACCATAAATAGAAAATATATTTATAACACTCCCCCTTGGATGTCTATTTGATAGAAAATGTGCCTCGTTAAAATCTTACTAGAAAACACCCAGTGGAAAAAAATCTAGTGAAGGAAAAAGAGTACACATATCTAATAATACGCATTTTTGGCTGCCTCATTAAAAACCGTACAAGGAAAACCCAGTGGGACAAAACCTCGCAAGGGAAAAAGAGTACAGCACGTATTAACACCCCCTAATGAGAACATCATTGAATCTTTGCATCCCGATCTTCTGCACCATCTTCTTGAAAGTTGCAGTTGGTAGAGATTTAGTGAATAAATCCGCCACATTGTCACTTGAACGAATCTGTTGCACATTGATATCACCATTCTTTTGGAGCTCATGTGTTTAGAAAAACTTTGGCGAGATGTGCTTCGTTCTATCTCCTTTTATGAATCCTCCCTTTAGTTGTGCTATGCATGCAGCATTATCTTCATACAAAATTGTGGGTACTTTGTCACAGTTCAAACCACATTTTTCTCTAATGAGATGTATCATGGACCTCAACCACACACATTCTCGGCTTGCTTCATGAATAGCTATTATCTCAGCATGATTTGATGAAGTAGCTAAGAGAGACTGCTTTGTAGATCTCCAAGATATGGCAGTACCTCCACATATAAACACGTAGCCAGTTTGAGATCGAGCTTTGCGTGGATCAGATAAATACCCAGCATCAGCATAACCAACAAGATCGAGACTGCAATTATTAGAACAAAATAAGCCCATATCGGTAGTCCCTTTTAGATACCGCATTATGTGTTTTATCCCATTCCAATGCCTCCTAGTAGGAGCAGAACTATACCTTGATAACAAATTAACCGAAAAGGCTTATCAGGCCTTGTAGTTTTAGCAAGATACATTAGTGCACCAATTGCACTAAGATATGGTACTTCAGGACCAAGAATTTCTTCATTCCTTTCTTAAGGTCGAAATGGATCCTTATTCATATCAAGTGATCGAACAACCATCGGAGTACTTAATGGATGTGCGCCATCCATATAAAATCTTTTCAACACATTTTCTGTATAGGCGGATTGATGAATAAAGACACCATTTTTCAAATGCTCAATTTGCAAACCAAGACATAATTTTGTCTTTCCAAGGTCTTTCATCTCAAATTCCTTCTTTAAATAATCAATTGCCTTTCGAAGCTCTATTGGAGTTCCAATAAGGTTTATGTCATCTACATAAACAACAAGTATGACAAACTCTGATATTGTTTTCTTATTTGATTTTCCTCATATAGAAATTATGAACAAGTTTATAGAAACTTGTAAATGCTTCAGGTATTTCGATTCCTTCATGATTTTCATACAAATTTTGTCAAGTGATAACATTCATTAGTATTTAAACGCGTGACATCTTCTAGTGTCTGGACTACAGGTCCAATAAGCTTTACGCTTATCAATACGCATCATTTCAGTTGATAATTATTTCTACATCAACATACTTTAATAGACGTAGAATTCAGATCCTCGCAATCTTTTACAATATTGCGCGCTATATTGCATCAAAGATATCGTCGACGATCATTTTGATATCAGTTTCAATGCGACATAACTTATTGTGATCTCTTCATTTTTTGTCATTTTCAGGTACCTGAACCTTTGCCAAGGTTTTATGAGATGTTATGTCGTGGTGCTTTCTTAAAGCACTTGCCTCATCATTATGACCATCTTAATCACTTGCTCTTCTGCTTCTTCAAGAAGTTCTGTATTTGGAACCGTTTGGTCTATCACACATCAGGTGTCTCATAGACCCTGTCCTTCAAGGACCTTTCGTTGGAGCATTTGCAACTGAATTATAAAATAGAGTTAGCAAATATATCTGGCAATTGATTTTCAATATTTTGCAAGTGAATTATCTATTGAACTTTAAGTTCACTTTTTCTTTTTCCCGAGGATCTAGATAATTCATCCCACACTCAATTTTCAGTTGCTAATCACTTCTCCCCCTAATGTTAGAAAAACTAACATTTACTCCCCAAGCTCATTTGGGGACCCATCTTTGTGCGTTGTGGTGGGGCAATTGAATCATATATCGCACATTCAAAATTTTAGATGGAATTATTTGGTTCCTGACCCTGAACCAATTGTGATAAGGGAACCTTGTTGGCTTGATGCATTCAAGTGTTGCTACATGTTAAATAAATATATCTCATACCAAATTTTATTTGGGAGTTTTATTCTCATAACCAATGATTTAGCTATAATTGGAGGCATACAATTTTTGCTAAACCAACATAGATATGAATCAGCATTATCAACATGATTTTATAATTTAGAACTATGCTCTTAATTTAATAATTCGAGCAACAACCTTACAAAAATCAATTGCAAGTTGATATCAAAACACATGTGACCATACCATAGATGCATCTATTAGCAAACGGTTCACATGGTAGGTGAATGGGCCCATATTCACCTTTTTATAAGTTCCAAAATTTCACGGAATATAATTTCAATCTTAGCTGATCAAGATCATTCTATCATGAGAACAAGCAACACAAGAGAATTCTTGAAGAATCTTTTATTCTTCAACATATAGCCACGTGAATTCTCAATTATTTTTGCATCACATTTGAACCGGGATGGCCAACCGGTTATGCCAACTTATTTCAGTAAACTTATAGTTTACTTTCATATGTGATTTCATCATCATACCCATATTTATGTACTACAAATAAAAAACCGGTGGGTAATCTTTTACATAAATATTTATAATCCGCTTCAATTGTAGTAGCATGAAGATATTAGATTTTTCCATAATTTATAGTCTCATTTTTTTTCAATGTCCTTGAAACTTATAAGTTTCCTTTTGAGACTCACTACAACAATTTCATTCCTTCAAGTAGTAATACATTAGCTCTTCCGGATCTCTCAATTAATTTTGTATACTACCACATATTCAATCATATCAACATCATTTATAGTTTCTCCACGTAGTTTCAACTTAGAAACAATTTTGAATGTTAGTGAGCTATACTCATGAACAGACTTATAGTCTTGATGGATCCAATCATATCGTGCCTTTGGGTGGATGACCATCTTCAGGTGGTCATACCTTTCTTTTAGGCTATTCCACAAAACAAGTGGATCCTTAATTGTGAGATATTCAATTTTAGAAATTTCGTCAAGATGATGACGCAAGAATATCATAGCCTTAGCACGATCTTGATTTGATGCTTTGTTTTCACTTTTAATGGTGTCTCCAAGACCCATTGCACCCATATGGATTTTTGATGCTTTGCTTTCACTTTTAATGGTGTCTCCAAGACGCATTGCATCCATAAGGATTTTTGATGTTTTGCTTTGGAAGTAAATTTCAGATTTACTACTTCGGGAGTAAATTCAAGATTTTATTAAGTATTGTCACATTCACTTCAGGGACTAGATCTGTATTAGATCTATATTTGTAACATTTATTAAAAGTTCTCAATTTCTCATTCTTCAGGAATGGAACATGATCATCTAAATATGCCTTAACCACATAAGGTATGATAGCTTAAAACCTCTTTTAAGATATTGCTACTTCGGGAGCAAATCGAGGTATGCATATAACATAGATGATTTCTCTTACATATTTTCACAATATTGTTCTGCTGGAACAAATATATTTTCACAATATTGTTCTTCTAGAACAAATATATTTTTCACAAATTGTTCTTCTGGAACAATTATGAGGCATGAATTGCCAAGTGAATCAATAAGTCGTTCCTCAAGTTCATATACAAAATCGATATTGTTATTAGTAAATACATAAATATCAAGAAATACTAACCTTCATCTTTCTAAAAAAACTTTGATTTTTCTTACCTCTGATCTTTCAAAGTGAGTGCTCAAGGCAGAGACTCGTGCTGATAACGTGTTATGAAATAATAAAGAAAGAACAAGAATATTATAGAGAAAGAGAGAGGGAGAGAAGTTCTTATTTCTCTTGATGGGATCCTCTTAAGGAGTTAAAGGAGTGATTTACAATGAATGGAGAACCCCTTTATTTTTAGGGGAAAACTTACTTGGTAACAAAGTTACAAACCCTAACTTTCCTTCTAAGAAATAGACATTCACCATAAATAGAAAATATATTTATAACATTTTTTTAGATTTTTTCTTTTTTTATTTCACAAGTTGTTATGGTAAATAAGAATTCTATCCTTTATTAGAATCCTATTATTAATGGAACGGAATAATTATCACTTGAGTGATTTATGGTAACTGAATTTTTATTTGAGACATAATCCCTAAAATCACTCATTTTGTATTTGTATTTTGTTACATTTTACATATATTAAATACAACACATGGCACATAAATATTATCATTTTATATAAATAAGTAAATATTGCTACTTAAACTTATTTTCTTTCAAATTATTGCCCACTTGTGAAATTTCCTCTTAAAACAAACAAAGCGGCCCAAAAACAAAAGCGGATATGGCCCAAATCCAAACCATCAAAAAGTACAAAAAAACATAAAGACCGATAAAATAATTAGGAAACAAAACAACAACCTATGTCTAGAGAAATCCTTTTCTCTTCAGTCACTGACATCCAATCTCCATTGAATGGAGGTGTTGCAACTAAGCTCGTTGCTATGGAGAGATGAAGGAGACAAGAAGGATGAAAGCCCCCAATAGATGAGCAGAAGCTATCTTCAAAAAACAAGCATTTTTTGGGTTTGTAAGCTTACTTTGTTGTTTGTCGTTCTCTGATTTAGCTAAAATTACTCTTGCAAATATTACTGTCAACATCTATTCACTTCCTCTGTCAAATGGACTAACTTCAAGTTATGGAAAAATAATCGCAACTAGTTCTTGATGTCATAGATCTTGATCTTGCATTAAGGGTTGATTTTCCATCTCTGATGAAAAGAAAGAGATGGAAAAGTGGGAGAGATCAAATCACATATGTATGATTATCATGAAAAATGCCATTTCAGAGACATTTAGGGGCACTATATCTGACACAAGGTTAAGACGGCTAAGAAATTTATTGTTGCAATTAAAGAGGTATTTGTCAAGATGAAAAGGTTGAGATTGGTTCACTCTTGACAAGTCTGATTTCAATGAGGTATCAAGGAAAAGGCAACTATTATACAGATGTCTCATTTTGCTTCTAAGTTGAAAGCACTTAAGTTAAACCTCTTTAAGGACTTGCTAATGAATTTGGTTTTGCTATTTTCATATCCATTCCATCACAGTTGGCCAGTTTAAGGTAAGCTACAACTGTTATAAAGAGACTTGGTCTCTAAATGAGCTCATCTCGATCATACCATGTTCAAGAAGAGAATAGATTGAAGTAGAAAAAGATAGAAAGTGCTCACTTAGCCGCTGTACTAAAGGACCAAAGGAAAGACGAGAAAGAATAAGGAATTTGTGAATATGCCAATACAGGAAAATAACATGAGGAATCAAATACAGGTAGATGTTTCTCTTGCAAATGAACAGGTCATAAGAAGAAGGATTGTATCAACTATTGCGCGTGACATGCAACGAAAGGTACACTTCTTAAGTTTTTTTGCTCTAAGGTTAATTTGACTTTGATGCCCAGACACATATGGTAGATGAATTTTGGTGCAATAACTCATATAGTGTGTCTGTGCAGGGTTGCCCAGCAACTATCTTTGTTGGTGGCGGCAAGTTTGTGAAAGTCGAAGCAATTGAAACGTTTAGATCACTGTTTAGACTTGGTATTTTTTGTTTGGATTTAAATAATAGTTGTGTTGCACCATCTTTTAGATGAAATTTGATCCTTCAGTATTGAACAAGTTTGGTTATTTTTGTTATTTGAAAATGGAAAATTGAGTCTTTTTCATAATTCAAAATGCTACAATAGTCTATATTTATTTGATACGATTGTTTCGTTCAATAAATCCTTGCATGATAATATAACTGGTAATAAGAACAAATTAATCAAAGGGAATTCAGCATCATTGTGGCACAAGACATTAGCTCATATCTCCAAAATGAGAATTTGAGAGACTTATGATCAACAGTATTCTTGATCCATTTTATTTGAAAATTTTTAACATATGCTTTAAATTATATTATGGGGAAATAAATTTGGATCTAAAAGGTAATTAGATATCTTAGAACTAGGGTGGGCATAGTTTGGGTCAATCCGAAATTCAAACTGAAATCCGAATTTTTTGAATATTTGGGTTGGATTTTTGGATTATGGATTGGATTTGAATTTTATTTTTAAAATTTATGGATTTTGGATTGCATATCGGATTTAGTATTGTAGATTTTTGGATATCCGAAAATCCGAAATGTTTATACTTTATATTTAACTCTACTCAATTACTCATATCATATGCATCCAATACTAATAAGTCCAATTTTCAAGATTCAATAGATTAATACCTACGGCCCATCATAATATTAAATCAATTTGAAATTTTCTATTAATCAAATATAAAAATATAAAATGTTTCATGAGCAAGTAAAGTTTAATACACCACCGGCATAGGTGGTAGAGTCACCTCTCTCTTGTTAATTGTATAGAGTTATAAATTTCAAGGAGCAAACTTTAGGTGGATTAAGGTTGTTAATTGTTATGGTCTACCTAAAAAGCTCAAAAGTTAAAACCAAAAATCCGAAAAATCCAAACCGATTAATCCGAAACCGAACTTAAAAAATTCAATCTAATCCGAATTTGTTTGGATTAGATGTGGATTATATTTTTCTTAATCCGAAAATCGAATATCCAAACTGAAATTCTCATATTCAATCTGATGGCCCGAATGCCTACCCCTGCTTAGAACTTATAAACGCAAAAAATTATGGACCATTCCACGGTCAATAATATTTAATAAAATTCATAGATGACTTTTCAAGATATAACTACCTTTAAAGACGGCAATATATAGCTAACAGAATTTCAACTAAAGTCGTTATTTTATTAGATACACTCTAAAAGGTCCGGGGGTTACGAGTTTATATGATCCTTCGATTAAGGCTAATTTTGAGATGAATAAATGCGAGATTCTTTGAGGATGTGGAGTTCGGGAGAGAAATAATTAAGGACATTATCTTTGAAGGTGAACATATTGATATTCCTCTAATCGTTATTAACAATGCTAGGAACAACTTCCTATATTGTTCAAGAAGCATTTAGACAATGATATTCAACCTCCCATTCAAGATGTTGTTTTCGAAGAACAAAAATCTACAACCTCAAGAATCAATGTCATTAAAGAATCTTATTGATGGGTTTATGCAAGTGTCTCATTAATAATATTATAAATTTCATCAAGTTATTACCTCAATTGATTTTAAGATGAATCTTGTTGATGATTGAGTATACTATGATTTCGGTGGGAGTAAGCATATTTTTGTAATTTGTATGCATTTGAATATTCGCATATAATTTTGGAATGTTGCACTGATATTTAAATAATTTATAAATTTATCTTTAGAAAGAAGTCAAAAAGTTCATAATATATTTATAGAGAACAAATATTTTATGTTCACATAAAAGAAAATGAAAAAAATTAAAGATAATTATATATTTGGATACCGACTTTGATAGATGTCAATATAATATGATACATACTTGGTTGATGAGCTATATCAGAAAGAGAGTTAAACAAGCACTCGTAACTCTATTCACCATGAGACATCTAATTATGAAATATCACTCTGGAATTTTATTACTTGGCTGCAATTTTGGATGGAATTAATAGACCATTTTATTTATTTGTGATAATAAGTCAACAGTCCTATATTATAATAATAACAGGAGTTTGATAAAGTTCAAAATATTGATATAAAATTTTTGATGGTTAAACAAAGAATGTAAAGTGGTTAGATGTCTATAGAATATATTGGTACAACTCTGTGATTATGGATCCATATACTAAGGGACTATCACCCAAGGTTTTTCATGAGCACACCGCTCATTTGGATATCGTGTCATTTAAGGATATTCAATTTTAATGGGAGTTTGTAATTTTTTAAATATCATTTATGTAGACATATTTCAATTTTTAATTTATGATTTTGATTTAAGAATTTTGAGGTGATTTCTGCAGAAATAAAGTATTTAGTTTATTTTTTACTCTGACTTATTTTTGGGTTGGACTAATTGAAAATAGGCATGCTTAGATCACATTGCATGTAATTTTCATGCTATACAGCATACTTGATCTAAGTCATTTCATTATGCTGATATTAGTGATCAAAGAAGATTTAGTTACGACAACTATAATAAAAGCGGCCTTGGTTCAATATTGACATGATTGATGGATAAAATTATTTAAGGTGATAACATACAGTTATAAAGTTACTTGTATATATATGTGTAGTCCAAGTGGGAGATTATTAAAACTTTTTATGGACTAGCACATATATTATATTAAGAACAATTGTATATTGGTTGCTATCTTTAAAAGATTGACCCAAACTAAAAGTGATATACTAAAGTGTGAAAGTTAAATGAATCTATAAGGTATCTCCTAAAGTAAAGGATCTTATGTGTAGATACACAGATATAATTTCAAATTTATTGATGGACTAAATTAGAAATACATAAATTTGTGCAACTATTAGTGGATTATAATCCTCAAATAAAATTTAAAATTTTCTTTCTAGCATCCCATTATTAGAAAAATAGAATAATTTGCGTCTTGATTTGGAAGACCACTAACCGCAAGATACAAGTTAAACGTCTCCATGGATTCTGGTGTGCTTCCGCTTCTAATATTATGTTCTTGATGATTTGATATGATAATTTTTCAGAAAGACTATTTAAGTCATGGGGAGTTGGGAACACCTTCCATTATTCCACTCTAATGCAAAGCTATATATCCTTACATTTAACTTGCTCCCGAAAGGAACCTTTACTGGGATATATTTCACTGGGGTACCCTACACCAGCGCCTTCACCATCCTATTATCGAAGTGCCTACAAGAAAATTGTCTTTTAGGGTGTTTTTGGTGAAAAATAAGTGTGTTTCTTTATTTGAGTTTTAGTGTTTGGGAGGTAATTAAAAAGTTATTATCTTCACAGTATTTATATATAATTTAAAAAAAATATTTATGAGGGTAAGATGGAATGACAAGTAAGAGTTTGGGGTGGCGAGCATGGAATGGTCAAGGGGTTGAGAGTTGGAGACCGTTGGGAATGAGAAGGAGATAATGAGTTTGAAAATTTATTTATGAAACTTATTTTTTCTATTTTTACTAGAGAAATCATTTTTTCATTTTAATTTATTAACAACTTAGAGATGAAAAATTGAAAATCTCTAAAAACTGTTAGACTAATTTTGTGTGTGTATATATATTCTCTTATATAAGAAGCAGCAGTTTAGCTCCTTCTTTATCTGTTTCATAGTCATTTATTTGGCATTTGTGCTCAAGACTGTTTTGGTAGTTGTATTTTATAGTATCAACTTTTTATTTGTTTTTTAATTAGTGTAAGAGTTTGAAGTTAATAGAATATGTAAATTCAGAAATTGAGTTGCCTCTGCTGTTATGCATTTGTTGCTTGATATTTTCCTTACTTTGAGATTATTTTTCATTATATGATGTACCCAATATTTTGAAGGGAAAAAATTTTAAAATTATAATTTTTAAGTATGCTATAACAGTTATATGGTTATTACATTTTTGAAGTGTGTGATCTCAATCTGTCATAATATTTTTGTAACAATAAAAAACTGTAAAAGTTTAAATTGAATTGCTTGTGAATTTGTGGGGATAACTATTAAAATAAATTACAAAAATCAAATAAATTGAAACAAACACATATTAACATAATAAATTCTCTGCACGGACTTCAATTCACCTAGTATGACTAAACACAGCACTATTCCATACATGAGTGATGTTCCTATCACTTTCTAGGAATCAAATAGATGAGGTTTTATCTTCCAATAGATACAATGAAAACATATATGAATTAGTAGATGTGTTGTATGGCTTCTGTACCAAAGCATTCTTCTTTACGTGTGAACTTACCTCATGCCACTAACTAATACAGAAACATACCCATTTAGTAAAATATCTATGTCCCAAATATTCTTGCAACCATATTCTACGACGGATAATGGCATCACACACAACTGACAAAACATATAATGGAATTAGATGCTTAGAGATAAGAACGACAAAACCCTTTTAATAATTCCCTAATTACTTTGTACCATGGCTCGTACCAACCTAAAATAACTTTTTAGTGGAAGAACAACAACTAGTGTAAATTCTTCTTTAAAGGTAGCTATTATAGAAGGCATTTTACAGAAAAATCAATTGGAAAAAAGGCTCCTATTGGTTAAGACAAAATATGCATCTCTACTTAAAAGTTATTGGGAACTCTCTTAAAACTTCATTTGTTTATTTATTCAGGTAAAATTACTTTGGAGTTTTGACCAATGCTCAAATATGGAGGTTTGGCAACTGCTTATTGCTTCTGATATTTATTTTCGGCCTCTTACACTTGTTGGTAAATACTATTTAGACATTTGAATTGTGATTTATCTTGACTAAGTATTTGACCTTATGATAAAATATTTTTATTAAATACTTCGACTCAAATTTTTAAAAATGTTTACGCACATATTTTCAACAGCTCATTATGTAGATAAATTAATCACTTAAACTATATCACCTTCTTTAAGTATATGCACTAACCTCGATGAACCATAAGACCTCAAGCTTGTTCGAATTGATGTTGATGTGTCTAATTAAATGAGACATATTTTATATAATTAACTTATTGTTGAATTGTGCATCCCTGATTAATGAAATAAAACTGCGAAATTAACTCTATTGGAACGAGTCCTATCGAAGAACCACGTTAATTTAACTATTCCTTGGGAGAACGTTGAACTCAAGCAGAAAAATAAATCATGCAGCAATTTTACGTGGAAAACACCTGGCTTATAACGGTGAAAAAATCACGACCCATACCACTATAGGATTTCCCAACTTCACTAACACAATGAGCCTCAACAACTATTTAATATTACAATTTGGATAACTTAGGAACTAACTCTAATTTCTAAATTCAACAGTCAACCCAGACGTTAAACTCTCTTCAAGTTACCCTTAACTTGAATAACCAAACTTTGTATTCTAAACAGTATGTTCGGGTGTTCCGGTAGGGGTTAAAAACCGACACGCAAGTGCACGTGGTCAAACAAGTAATAAAGTGGCTAAGTAGCCAAGTATCGATCCAAGGAGGCTCAAGATATGTAAAGTTGCCTAGTTTACTATATTCCTATTTCACTTCTAATTATGCTAACAACAATGTAACCAACAGTTACTTGAGTTTTTGTTTCTAAACTATATATACTAAAATTAATAACAACTATTTACTGTGAATTTAGACAATGGATATGAACATGCCAAGGTTAAGAACAAGTAATGAACTTGATAATCATGATAATTTGGTTAATCTCTTCTTCATGTTGCTAGCCAAGAACATTCGCTTAGAAATTAAAACTCTCGTATTTAATTTCACTTTAGAATCATAAACCATTCGTCTACATTTCTGTGATCAAATGCAATTTATGACCTAGCAATACAATTCCGGTTCCTAAATTGACTAATACGGCTTTCAAGTATATTTCTATCAGGAAAGCACATCAAAACCCAATTTTCCCAAATCAAGTTAAGAACAATACCCTATTAATTCACAACTTTCCAATTTCTTGCTCTTTCGAGTGAAATTGGACTTTTTAGATGTACATTAATGTCGGCCACACACTAATGCAGTAAGAACAAGAATTAATAGAACAACATGGAAGAAGAAGAAGAAAACCATATCAATTATAATCAAAATTCATTAGAAGTGACAAAACCTCAGCAAGGAAGAGAATTAGCCACTCATTTGTGGATTGATCATCCTAAAATGAGTGTAAATCATACGTACAATTGATAGAAAGAAGAAAAGAAGAGAAGAAATCCCTTAGCTTTTTCGTTCCTCAACTGCTCCTAACCCACGTCCTTGCTCTCCACTTCTGAACTCAGTCTAAAAACTAAAAACTGCTTAAAATAAACCTAAGTGTGCTATTTATACTAGTGGGAAATTTTTCCCGGAATAACAAGCAACGTGTCACGGAGGCCAACGCGGAGCACTGCCTCCGTGACACGGCGTGGACGCGGACCTTCACTGGAATTTCAGGGTCCGGTAAATTAGCCTCAACGTGGAACGGAGGCCAACGCGGAGGCCTCTCTCCGTGCCACGGAGCTGACGCGATGGCACACTGGAAATTGCCATTTTAATTCCTGTTCAGGCAGTGTGCTACCGCGATGGTAGCGTGGCACGGCTCCATCGTGGAGCCCCTATAAAATGTGCATTCCAATGTCTTTTCCACGCTCGCATCCAAGTCCAACTCCGATATAGTTCCAACATGCATTTTAGCTCCTAAAAATCACATTTACCTGCAAAACAAATGCTAATCATGTTGGTTAGTATAAATTCGCATTTTATTACCAATTACATGATATTATATACACATTGCACAACAAACAAGGTAAAAATGATACGTTTGAGTATCACTTGGGCATATAAATCTGCCCAAGATCACTTACCCCACACTTAAATCCTTGTTCGTCCTCGAACAACATATACACAACTCATGCAAATTACATCCCAACCTTCGTCACTATGGTGCGACAATTTACGCTACGGTCATACTGATTATTCAATTTTTGCAAATCATCACGAAAACATGCTTGGTCTTACAATACAATGACCTTTAATACATCAAGACTTCCTAGACCTTTAAGAATTGATTCTTGATATCGGCAAACTCATGCAAATCAGCTAATCAAGAAATCCGACACGAAAATCAATCTTTCCTCAAGCATGTGCCCTCACAACTCGAGAGAATCTTCCCCTTTATGTTCATGCAGCACACAAACATTCAAGTAGGGGCATACAAAAATTAATTTCACTCACTCTCCCAAAAGAATTCACATGCCTCATGTCATGACCCATAAGCTTGCCCTTAGTGTATTACTCCACTAATATAAAGAAATGCAATGTAAGATCACGTAGGACTTTAATGGGTTGTAACGGGGCTATGGATCTAGTATATATATTGGATTAGCCAATAATAGTCGCTAGCATCCTTAAGCGCCTTTTCAACTCATTCCCATCGAATTATGGACATTGTTCCTCTCTTTCCTCTTTTTCTCCCATTCATGCTGGTTTCCTTTCGTACAGCCCATTTCATCAAACACACTTGACACAAAACAAAGGGTTTTCATGTACCCTCACTATCATTTAATTATAGCAAGTGCCTCTTCAACATCATCTTTTCTTTCTTCACTCTGCTTTTCTTTTTCTTTTCACTCTTTAACACTTTGGGAAACATTGTCTTTTCTTTGTAAGCGCTTAAGAGTTTCGTATAGACTTTAAGGCTAATGAAAAGAAGGAATAAAGCTTAGTTTATACAAGTTTGGACAAAAGAAAGAAAGAAATCGGCTAAAGGCTCAACGGGCTGACTAGGGTATACAACATATAAAAAGGTAGAATTTGACAAGAAAAAAATGGAATCTATCGGTTAAAACAAAGAAATGCCTACATCCTTTCCAACACAACACCTCCTTCATTTCGTTTTGTATACACACCAGGCAAGTTCTAGACAATTCACAATGGCATGGAATAACAATACCTCACTTCACACTTCGTGCACATGCTCGAATCAAGATGCATTCACAGACTCTCTAATTAGCCAATCACATGAATTCAAAATTAAGCCTCAATCATACTGAATCAAATTCTATAGCCTAGGTAACTCAACATATTTATCAAATTGCATGCTTTCAAACGAATCATTTTCACATTTTGAACATCAGTTACACACGCAACGAAATTTTAGCAACCATAAGCAACTACAGTTTATTGATGCAATCCACCAAAGAAAAACTAAAAACAAATAAAAATCCTACTCCTACCGACTACATTTCCCTTAAGACGGTCGTCATCCATCCATCATAGGGAACGGTCACTAACTATGACATCGGTTCAATGGGACTATTCTCGGTAAAAGAACCGAAAACAAACTCCGAGAAACCCAAAAAAATAAAAATCGAAAAATTTTGCAACACATCGATCATTTCGATAGAAAGAAAATATTTATAAGTGCAAAATATTTTCGCGCAAATTTGTGAAAAATATCGATCATCTCGATAGAAAAAAATATTTACAAACTATTTACAAAATATTTACACTGACAACAATAACTTTTCATAACACACATCATTAGCCACAAAACAAATATATACAGATACATCACCAAACAGTTCACAACAGGGAAAGCACAAACATTCATCCAAACCAAGGAAAAACATACAACAAATTAGAGCCCAAGTCCCAGCACCTAGCTACTCCCCACCCCACACTTAAATCGAACACTGTCCCCAGTGTTCACAAAAATTACAACACAAAAAATTCGGGTGGTGGAACTCCCTGATTAGTCGAAATATTCGACTTCTTCATCCGGTGCTGCGGCCTCGTTGCCCAAGTCTGAATCAGCTCCATCGTCGTCATCGGACTCCACATCGGAGTCCTCCCGACGCGTCTCCTCATCAGTAGGGACATCGTCATCCGTCGGCTCCATGAAGGCTGGTCCCACCCGACATAAGGCTCTGGCGTTCTCGCCAAAGGGGTAGTCCAGCTCCAGCTGCCATAATTCTTCCTCGGTGGCTGGTCTCCCACCAATCCGTAGCTGTAGCATCTGCATGCCAAACATACGGGCCATGTACTGATTGTCACGAGCATGTCGCTCGCCCAAAGTCAGTACTGGTCCGTGTGTAGTGTCGGGGGCCTTAGTCTTTGTCACATCGAGGGCCCTCCGCTTCAACTGCGGAATGTAGTCCAAGGCTTCTTCCTCAATGTCGAGGCCTCGGAGGAAGGTGGTGATGAGTCCGCCAAACCCGTATCTGTGGCCCTGGTGCAGTCTGGCTCTCTTCATGGCGGATATTATTACTGCCCCAACATTAATCTCAATCCCTTTCATAAGGGCATACACCAAGCAGACACGGTCCCGAGTCACGTCCGTCATATGAACTCCCGGGATCAAACACGAACACACAATCTTCAGCCATATTCTGGCCTCCCTGTTCATCTGCGAATAAGGCAGCGTCTGGTGGTAACCCCTCTCCTTATGTCTACTCC
Organism: Datura wrightii; assembly: GCA_035772735.1. Classification (NCBI taxonomy): domain Eukaryota; kingdom Viridiplantae; phylum Streptophyta; class Magnoliopsida; order Solanales; family Solanaceae; genus Datura; species Datura wrightii. The sequence continues at coordinate 41,729,565 of JASDFA010000023.1, forward strand.
ATCGGGCTGTGGATCGAGCCCCACATAACGTACGTCTGATGTCGGCGTACGGTGGGGTGATGTTTAGCTGGCGGAGAACGTGGGCGTCTGTGTCCCGCGCTCCAACGATGGCATTCAGCTGCTGGGGTTCCAGAGTGACAATCTGCCCTCTGATTTTCACTGTGTGGCTTTTGATGGCCGGGTTCCAATTTGCGTAGAACTCTTGGACCAAGTGAAGGTTGCACTCCTTGGGCTCCTGAAAGATAAAGCTGAGCCCAGCTGCTGCAATTCTCTGTACAATGCGAGGGAACTCCTGTGCAAGTGGTTCCCGTACAATATGTTCTTTCGGGAAGTACTTGCTCTCCTTATGCTTATTATACCATTTCTTTCCCTCCTCGGTTACCCATCTTGTTCCGTATTGGCGGCGTTGGCCGCGCGGAACAGCGGGTGCAGCTGGGACTGCAGTGCCCAGTCTCATCCTTTTCCTACCGGTGCCTGAGGTAGAAGCACCCTTGCCTTTATCTTGTCTGCTCGCCATTGTACCTGTCAATTTACACAAACAAGCACAAAGTTAAGCTAAAAACTTGTTAACTTCGGCTAAGGTCGGGTTACACAATATTTACCCCACACTTAGGCCTTAGCTACTTCTACAAATTACGGTAAGGATAACTCTAATTACACCACAGACAACACTATACACTTCATGCTTAGTGCGTTCACAAAAAAATTTCGACAGCATAATGGTTAGCGTACTACTCAGACTTCATACAGCTAATCCCAATCCTATTATCGCTAACAATTCACACATCGCACTTCACAACAAAAACAACAACAAAATAAAAACAACGATAAAAACATTCTATATACAATCTAATCCAAACAATCTAACCAATTTACACACTTTTTGCATTTTCCGAAAAATTTCGAGAATTTGTCGTCTTTTAACATTTACACAATATTTACCACGACTTCTCTCAAATTACAAACACACCCCGGCATCTAATTTGCTGACTTATCAAGTCACTCAAGTTAAATTCAACAACTCATGCCCTAGAATACAATTCTATAATCAAATTCGAATTATTTACGCAATCGATAAGTTCAAACGCTAAATACAACAATCCAAACATATATCAATCACAAATAATCCAACATTCATGTTTAATTTCTACCTAGGGTGATATATCTCACCTCACATGCCCAAATTTGACTAAAATCGCCAAAAAATTGGGATAGACGATGAAAACATACCTTTGAATTGAGAAACCGAAGAAACTTGACGTATTCCTTGCCTAGGAACGTGGCACGGTGCTTGGGGAGGGGGAAATAGGTGTTTTGGTCGCGGAGGGAAGAGGGAATGGGAAGAAATGGGGCGAAATCGGGGGTTTTAATTTAAGAAAACACGCGGGTCACCCGGCAACCCGGTGTGACCCGGCACCAAATACACGGCAACGTGTCACGGAGGGTAACGCGGAGACCCTCCTCCGTGACACGGAGCCAACGCGTTGGCTTACTGGAATTTTTGAAAAATCCGGATTTTGCCTTCAACGTGTCACGGAGGGTAACACGGAGCCCTACCTCCGTGACACGGCGCCAACGCGCCAGTGCACTGTTTCTTCAATTAATTTAATTTTTCATACCTTGCCTCATTTTCTCGATTCCATGTATATTTCCTCCGTTATACCTGAAAATCACCTCACTAAATAAAAATTGGTTAGATTAATAGATTTCCCTAACTAAAATAAAAAATACTAACTAAAATGAAAATCTAAACCTAATCAAGAAAAGAAAAAGAAAAATAACAATTGGAAATAAAAAAAAAATAAAGATAAAAATTAACTACACTGTGCAAAAAGAAGAAAAATAAAATATTTTTCTCACGGGTTGCCTCCCGTGCAGCGCCTGGTTTACCATCGCGGCTCGACGTCCTTTATGCTCACTTGTCTACTAGGGTGATGGACGATTTTTCCCGATCATGGTCATCCCCCCAGTAGTTCTCAACCTTATCCGGTGGCCTTCCTAGTAACTCTCGGGAATTACTCATTCCATTAGCATTCCCATGATCAATCACATTGATCACCGAGAGTTCCTTATAAATAGTCGGGAGCTTAGGTACCTTGTACACATCGAATACTTCGACCTTGTCATGTGCTCGCATCGTGAGTTGACCCGCAGCTACATCAATTAATGCTTTTCCGGTTGCCAAAAAGGGTCGTCCCAAAATAAATGGGACTTCAGCATCTGGTTCAAAATCCAGAACAATAAAATCGACCGGAAAAATGAGGGAGCCTACTTGCACTAACACATCCTCAACAATGCCATCCGGCTTAGCTAAAGACATGTCTGCTAGCTGCAAGATTACCGTTGTAGGTCTAGGACTCCCTAGACCTAACTTTCTGAATATCGAAGATGGCATCAGATTTATGCTTGCCCCCAAGTCGCATAATCCACGAGCTCGAATACTTTGCCCAATCGTAAGCTGGATAGTAAAACTTCCAGGGTCTTTTAGTTTTGTGGGCAACCTATTCTGAATACCGGAAGTGCATTCCTCCGTTAAAGCTACCGTGGCATACTCTGACAAACGACTTTTGTTAGCCACAATGTCTTTAATATATTTCGCATATTTTGGCACTCCCTGCAAGACATCAACAAGAGGTAAGTTAACATGTACCTGTTTAAGTACCTCCATGAATTTCTGGAAACACGCCTCCTCCTTGTGTTTCTTCAGTCGTTGAGGGAACGGGGGTGGAGGCCTTTCTGGTTCAGCTTCTTTAGTCTTCCCCTTATCTGAGATTTGCTCTCCCTCAATATCTGCTGCTCCTGACTTTTGAGGCGGTCTTTCCGGTTCCACCTCCTTTAACTGCAAACCACTCCTCGTGGTCACTGCATTTACCTGCTTCGGATTAGGATCCGTGTCTCTAGGTAGTCCTCCTCTAGGTCTCGTATTTTGGGCACTAGCAAATTGCCCAAACTGATATTCAAGAGCCTTGGTCGCCAATTGATTATTCTTCACTTCGGCTGCCAATTTAACATAGTCAGCCTGCAATTGCGCCTGATTAGCGATCATGGTTTTGAACATCTCCTCAATGGTAGGTGATGGTGGTGGAGGAGGGGCATTGTGATTTCTGAATTGAGCTTGATAATTTTGTTGCCCTCCTTGATTCCTGTGCATACCCTGACCCGAACTTTGGCCTTGTTGGTTGTTGATACCCCACGAAAAATTCGGATGGTTTCTCCAATTTGAGTTGTAGCCACTACCAAACTGCTGCTGATTTCTCTGTGCATTGCCCACAAAGTTAACAGAATCAGGATTTGCACCACAGCATTCAGCTGAATGCTCACTAGTACCACACACTTCACACCACATCTGTTGAACTGCATTGACTGAAGCTGAAGGCTGGTTCAAATTCATATTGCTGAAGTGAGTGTTTAACTGATTTTGCAAAGCGGCTATCTGTACAGCGATAGCTGTAAACCCATCCACTTCAAGCACTCCCGCTGCTTTCCTTGCTCCACCTCTTGAAGAATCTGCATTCCATTCTGGATTGCCTTGTGAAATTCGGTTGAGCAAAGTGTACAGCTCCTCGTAAGTCTTTTCCAGAGCTTGCCCTCCTGCTGCTGAATCTAACAGAATTTTAGTGTGGGGTTCCAAACCCTCAATAAATGTGTGTACCAACACCTCATTGGACTGATGATGATGAGGACAGTCCCGCAACATGGATTTAAATCTTTCCCAGGCTTGATATAGATTTTCTCCCTCTCTCTGTTTAAAACTTAGAATTTGACTTCTAAGTCTGGCTGTTTTACCAGAAGGGAAAAATCTAATCAGAAACTTCCGTGCAAGATCATCCCACGTTGATATAGAATTGGGTGGTTCAACTTTTAACCACCTCTTGGCTTCACCAAGTAAGGAAAACGGAAATAAGGTGAGCCGAACATAATCAGGTGACACTCCAGCGGGTATATAAGTGTCACTTATCTCCAAAAAGTTTTGGAGATGTTGTTGTGGATCTTCATGAGGGAGACCGGTAAATTGCCCGCTTGTGTGCAAAAGTTGCACCATATTCTGCTTTAATTCAAACCTCCCTCCAGGCTCTGGTTTGCGGATACTAGAATGTACATTGTTGGCGTGTGGGATTGCCACCTCGCGAACCGGCCTTGCTGCTGCTTCATCGGGCACTAACACTGCCCTCACAACTGGTGGATTTTGTTGCTCCATAATAGATTGTCGGAACAACTGCAGCTTCTTTTGTAGAGCTTCTCTATGTTGACTATGAAATTCACGTTCAGGCTATAAGTAAGATTCCACCAGCTCCTTGTCCCTTGCCAGTGTTCACAGAAACAAAATCTGCAAAATACAGGCTAAGACCAAGTTGTTAACACTTAAGAAAATAAAAATAAAAATAAAGTAAATTTACACTAAACACAATTTCACAAATCGCCTAGCCTCCCCGGCAACGGCGCCAAAAACTTGTTTGGGTGTTCCGGTAGGAGTTAAAAATCGACATGCAAGTGCACGTGGTCAAACAAGTAATAAAGTGGCTAAGTAGCCAAGTATCGATCCAAGGAGGCTCAAGATATGTAAAGTTGCCTAGTTTACTATATTCCTATTTCACTTCTAATTATGCTAACAACAATGTAACCAACAGTTACTTGAGTTTTTGTTTCTAAACTATATATACTAAAATTAATAACAACTATTTACTGTGAATTTAGACAATGGATATGAACATGCCAAGGTTAAGAACAAGTAATGAACTTGATAATCATGATAATTTGGTTAATCTGTTCTTCATGTTGCTAGCCGAGAACATTCGCCTAGAAATTAAAACTCTCATATTTAATTTCACTTTAGAATCATAAACCATCCGTCTACATTTCTGTGATCAAATGCAATTTATGACCTAGCAATACAATTCCGGTTCCTAAATTGACTAATACGGCTTTCAAGTATATTTCTACCAGGAAAGCACATCAAAACCCAATTTTCCCAAATCAAGTTAAGAACAATACCCTATTAATTCACAACTTTCCAATTTCTTGCTCTTTCGAGTGAAATTGGACTTTTTAGATGTACATTAATGTCGGCCACACACTAATGCAGTAAGAACAAGAATTAATAGAACAACATGGAAGAAGAAGAAGAAAACCATATCAATTATAATCAAAATTCATTAGAAGTGACAAAACCTCAGCAAGGAAGAGAATTAGCCACTCATTTGTGGATTGATCATCCTAAAATGAGTGTAAATCATACGTACAATTGATAGAAAGAAGAAAAGAAGAGAAGAAATCCCTTAGCTTTTTCATTCCTCAACTGCTCCTAACCCACGTCCTTGCTCTCCACTTCTGAACTCAGTCTAAAAACTAAAAACTGCTTAAAATAAACCTAAGTGTGCTATTTATACTAGTGGGAAATTTTTCCCGAAATAACAAGCAACGTGTCACGGAGGCCAACGCGGAGCACTGCCTCCGTGACACGGCGTGGACGCGGACCTTCACTGGAATTTCAGGGTCCGGTAAATTAGCCTCAACGTGGCACGGAGGCCAACGCGGAGGCCTCTCTCCGTGCCACGGAGCTGACGCGATGGCACACTGGAAATTGCCATTTTAATTCCTGTTCAGGCAGTGTGCTACCGCGATGGTAGCGTGGCACGGCTCCATCGCGGAGCCCCTATAAAATGTGCATTCCAATGTCTTTTCCACGCTCGCATCCAAGTCCAACTCTGATATAGTTCCAACATGCATTTTAGCTCCTAAAAATCACATTTACCTGCAAAACAAATACTAATCATGTTGGTTAGTATAAATTCGCATTTTATTACCAATTGCATGATATTATATACACATTGCACAACAAACAAGGTAAAAATGATACGTTTGAGTATCACTTGGGCATATAAATCTGCCCAAGATCACAGTACTCCTGAGAGAACAATGAATTACAACTTAATTCAAAATCCTAATACAAGTGAATTAGATAAAAACCAATTGAACATATCCCTAAGAATCACGTTATTCATTTATGGTTCTTTGCAATGGGCTGCACTCAAGTGGTAAGTCAAAATTCACTTGAAATCTCACTTGTCTTCCTTTTCTCTCTATTTGAGTGCTTGCTTTGCTTTGTAAAAATCATTCTATATTTGTACTGTCACCTCTCACGTTTTTTTGTTCAACATGAATTCATGGGAAACAAGAACCTCGATTCTTCTTGGACTCTTATCCCTTCCTTCTCTGTGAACTTCTATTTCCAAATCTATTTCATCACAACTTTCTTTATCTTCTTATAGCATATGACCTTCTTCTAGAATGTCCTATCTTAACTCGAATTCTGGATGTTTGGACCAACTATCCTGACATGGTTTACGAATATGTTTCAAGTCCTTTGTCAATAATCAAAATACTTATTTCCCAACAATTTTTTCCTTTTGATAATGACAAACTCTTCAGTCTATGTTGTGTAGTACCTGTTTCAAAGAATCTAAACATGGCATCAGGATGACATATGTTAGAATAAACCAAGTCAGAATGATGGGTTATAAATGTTACACATTATTTTTTTCCTTTTGGCATCAACAAAAATCATATTCTAAAATTCTAGTTGAGTAATTATTAAGAGATTTTAAGCTCATTGTCACTGGGGCTATCATAGTTATGATTAACATACACCCACAAACATCAGTTAGACAAAAATATTAGCAAGTGCAAGTAATTTAACCAAAATAAAGATAAAGCCAAAATATTCCCACTCTATTGATAAATGACATCATATTAGTACAAAAAGGAAATTTAACATTGATCATTGAGTGGATTTAAGCTAGGAAGAAAGGTGTAACTAGGATGGAGGAGTAGATGAAAAAGGATGATTTTGTTTAAACTGATCATACATGCCTACAAATTCACAAAATTAGTTGTCTTTTACTTATAAAGGTCAGACTACAGGGAAGTCATTTGGGCTTGGAGGATTTCTCATCCAATAGCATATTCTCCATGGAGCAAGAAGATAGCGTCTTGATGGGCAGCATGCATTCGTGCAATTTCAGCGTCTTTTCTAGCCAGCTCATCTCTGAGACGTTGAACAAGTACATTAGACCCTCTAGATGAAGTAGGTATGACTGCTTGGTTCACCTTTCTAATGACATCTTTAGTTGTCTAAGTCTGCCACATGTTAACAGACACCCAAGATGTTCAAATATATCTTCTAACTAGAACCCATAAGCTAAGGCATGTCCTTTCTTGTCTTGCTTGCAGATCTTTAGCATATGCTACATCATCATGCTAGTCAAATAAATTTTGACCTCAAAGTCGACTATCAAGAAAGTTTTCTTCGGTCCTCATCTCCTGATAAGGAATCACCATCTTGTGGACTACCTTATACAGTAATTTGTGAAAATTTGTCATTCCCCGCATTTCAACTCTACCATGTGCTCAAAGACTCGGATTTTTAGTAAACTTACATGCAATATCCAAAAAAGAGACCATCCAAGGGAGGTCATTCATTTCTGACACACGAATTCCAACTAGTATGTGGAATGCCTAAAAACTGAGAGATCAGAACATGAGTCATTCTCAATTCTAGTATTATATAGAGTTCTAGTTATTGATATAGATGTGACATTCTCAATCATATAAAATTGAGTGGTTTTAGCCTTGAACATTTTCCTCCTATATTTCTCTTGAAAGAACAAGTTTCTCCAACCTTAGGCTGCAAGCTTGACCATTAGGTCATTCATTTCAGGCCCACCAAAACCAATAACTACCCTACCCCTAAGTACTGACTGAAGCTTGAATTGAATGACTCTCTCTATGCTTGGATCCATTTCTTCACTCTCATATCCATAAAGTTATTAATGCCATCCTCTATGTGATGTGTACCCAGTGATTTAGAGGAAGGCATAACTTCCTCTTCTTCCTGAATGCTTGTGGATTCATCCCTTAGTCTGGACTGTACAGGATGACGAGATGGACCATGTTTGTGAACCTGTTTCAACTTAAAGGATGAGGAGTCCTCGAGTAGAGCACTGATTTTACTTTTCGAGATAATTCCAGATCTTCTTTCCTCATCCACAATGTCATTGGGATGAAGAGGAAAAGCAGTATTAGAGACAGCAGAACTTCTAATTCGCTTGCTTGCCGAGCAAGGCTTTCTCAACTTCTTTCCTCTAGCTTCATGTAAAAGGTGTTCATACTAGAGGAGGACTTATTTATTCTAGGGGAGTCATGCTCATCTTCAAGAACAAAATTACCTTACCACTAGCCTTCTCTAGGCGAGACCTCACTCTTCTTGGGATCAATTAAGCTAGAGACAAGTGATTCTCATCTGGTGACCCAGTTGCTATAACAATTCCATAGAAGCAGGAGTGACTTCAATTGACATCTCTGATATCGCAATAACATGTTCCATCGAGCTTTCTACATTAGGGGATAACCCTGAGTCCTTTCCCATATCTGCATGGTTCAAATTAATCGGTTCTTTTGTTATATCCCGTAGAATTTCCGACACCTAAATGACCTATTCGCATGTTGGTTAAGCATATTTGAAAGCCATACGTGCTAAAGAAAGGCCCGGGAAAAGATCGGATGAGAAACCTATCGAACCATCGCGGAAGGAGTCGAGGCAGAACCCCTCCGCGATGGCAGCGTGTCATGGAGGTGAAGCCTCCGCGTTGGCTCCGTGACACGTTGGCCTTGTCCAGGCCCAAGTATATAAAGCCCCACTTCGGTTTTAAATCATTAATCACCCATGTAATTTCCAAAAAACAGAGCAAACCAGCAGAAAAGGAAAAAGGAACGAAGAGATAATATAATTTTCGTCCAATTACGCTGCTAAACGTTGTCCAAACTCAAATTAACCTCAGATACCGAGGTATTTAGCAGCAGAGAGCATTCCTACGGATTTAGTTTCGTGAAATACGGCCGAAGAATCGTCGAGCTACCGAGCTAAGGTAAGTGGAATTGCTCTAAATTAGTGTCTATGTGTTCCTAGTTGAGAAGTGAATAGTTCTCGCTTCTGGACCTCTGAAAAATAGCGAGTTTTCGATCGTCTTTCGATAAGCCTAAGTTTAGGCTATAAACTATATCGAAAGCGACATTGCTCTTTAAAATAAAGCTGTATTTAGTATTAATTGGCATATTTACGAATGCAGTTGGGAGAAAATAGTTGAAGTACCGGCCGAGCCTCGTCCGACAGACGGATAGTTCGAGGATAAGGTATGTAAAGCTAGTTCCCTCGGCAAGTTAGTAATCTTGGTATAGTACAGTAATTTAAAGGCCAGTAGAATATTCAGAAGCCATGTATGATGTTTACTATGAATGATGGTACGATATTAGAAACGTCATGTTATGATCAGCGTGAGACTTGCTAGCACGATATAGATTCTGATACAAGTGTTAGAAACTGCACAGCATGCTTAGTACGTGATGTGACACAGGATGTTAGGATAATATCGTATTCAGTTGGAACCCAGTAAAGCAATGTAATATCTGTAAGACATCTCAAAAGCAGAATGATAAGTTAAAATGAGGTTAGAAAGCATATTAGGAATAGTAAATCCTGTTACTATAGAAACTCAGTATACAGCATAGTTTTCAGCAGAAATACTATATCATGTTCAGCATTAGACTCAGTACAGTATGGCAGAAGATTATATTTATGTACATATGCTATGTTCAGTCTCAGCATGTATTAAATATGTACATATCACTATCGCTAGTTCAGCATGCAGTATGTACAAACACTTTATTATCATTAGCTTCAGTATGTGGTATATGCAGATAGTATTACTAGTTGAGACTGTTGTATTGTTTGGGGTTGGATTACCTAGCATCCATGACCGCCCCAGGGTTAATAGCTGTATCAACTCGTCCGCCAGAGGACGAGGATACATCGCTCTACGGAGTGGCATGCCATCCCACAGGGGACGAAGATGGGATGCCAGTTTTCCCCATATTATGCCTTGGTCGGCCCTTATACACCCCCGTCGAGCGGATACGCCCGGGGTGTTGATTCAGGAGTCCTCCGGACTCAGATGCAGTTATAGTCAGGGGCTCAGCGAGCCCAAGTGCATACCCAGGGGACCGGCAGGATGCTTACAGGGTTTATAGGAGATGGGATGACCGGGGTAGGGGTATAGATTCTGTGCTGGTTGTACCTCCCGGCTTATGGGGGCCGGGTAAGGTTTGTGTGTGCTATGTTATGTTATGTTATGCCATGTTATGTTAGATACGAGTAGATCAGCAGTAGAACGATACGTCTCCAGGTATGACTCCAAATCCTTCCAGTATAATTGAGAGAAGGTATGACTTACATTATCAGACAGTTAATCTATTTCTCTCTACTTCAGTTTCATCAGTTATATTATTGTTTTCAGATATTTCTTTCAGTTATTGCTTTACATACTCAGTACCAGCTGTACTGACGCCCGGTGGGGCGCTGCATTACTTGCCTGCAGGTACTCATAGACGAGCAGGCGATACCACGTGATTTCTGTCAGTGATCGAGTATTCAGCTCCTGTAATCCGGAGACTGAATTCCAGAGGTGTATTTCATTTTCTTTTGTTGTATAGTACGGGTAGGTCGGGGCCCTGTCCCGATCATTTCTATTGTTATTCTTAGAGGCTTGCAGTCTGTATATATTTCCTTGTGGTCAGATGAGCCGGTCGTGTGAGGCCGTGCGTTTGGTTAGCTGTTTAGCATTGTTGATTATGTTGGCCGTGTGGGGCCATAGTCTGATAGTAGTGGTGACCTTGCCGGTCACGTAGTTATTCAGCATTTTATTGTTGAGATACAGATGACTAGACAGCATGGTGGCCTTGTCGGCCCGCATAAGTTTCCTTATAGTTGCTTGTTTCTGGTTAGCTGTTATTACAGGTACAGGAGGCTATAGGCCAATGGGCAGGGGGCTGTGTTTACAGCCGTTATATAGCCCTTTGTTTCCAGAAATGTGAGTTAGAGCCAGCCAGGCACCAGATGTGCCCAGGCTCAGTAGTCTAGTAGTTCAGGTCCTAGTAGGGCACCAGGTGCCATTCATACCCCCCAAGGCGGGGTGTGACAAACTTGGTATCAGAGCAGGTCGTGTCCCAGGGAGTCTGCAAGCCGTGCTAAGTAGAGTCTTGTCTATGGATGTGTTGTGCACCACATATTATAGGCAGGAGGCTGCGAGGCATAATAGGATGGTTACCCTTCCTTCTCAGTCAGTCATGCTTTAGAGCGGTACAGTATAGGGTGGAGTCTCTAAAACCTTATCGTATTCTTTGATTACAGATACAAAGGCAGATCAGCATTACCCTATTACAGGCAGAAGATTAGATATAGCAACAGAAGAAGGCATCAACCAGTTACATGATAACTACAGCAGCCGGAGGAAGGTACCCGAGACCTCCCAGCATGATACCTTTATCGGTACTATCCCCAGTATACGTTGATAACATCAGAATAGGAAGTCAGGAGTGTAATGTACATACGAGTTGATTTATTTATTAGCTATATAAGATCTGATTAAGATTACAGACAAGGTCAGGCCACCAGGTAAGTATAAGAAAGAGAGGGAAATGCAGGAATCCCAAATACATCTTTTTGGATATGGTACATTTAAATGCTTTTATTTGTTGCAATAAGAAAAGGGTTATTCCTACCTCTTGATTTTGATGCCAGTATAGTAAAGGGGCATAAGACTTGAGATGGGGTTGCTAAATCCAGCGGTAAGTAAAGATGGGCTGATTGATCCTAGTAAGTATTAGAAAGTATAAAGAGCCCCTATGATTCTGTAAGTTGTGCAGACCCTTATGATAATAAGCCAGTAGAGAAAGTAAGACCGATAGCTTACCCGAAGCAGGGGTAAAAGACCTGTTAGTGACGAATGCCGGGTAATAGTCAAGTTCGAGTCAGAAAAAGGCCAAGTCCGCCACATATGTTAACAGATAGCAAGACATACCTGTAAGATTGTAGTTATGATCCGGTTGTGATATCGAAAAGGTGAGGGGTCATGTGAATCAGATAGGTCTAACTGCAAGTCAGGGGAAGTATGAACTGATATTGGACCAGCAATCTTGTTAACAATGAAGAGCAGGTACCTTGAACCCCAGAGTTCAGCTTAAGTAAGATGAGGGAAAGAAGCAGGAATGTCAGATCTTGTGGGGAAATTAGAATTACCCCCGGATTGATAAAATATCGTATTAAGGATTAAGCCTCGGACTGACAGTAAGATTGCGGTTCAGAATACCGCAGTATGTCCGCTATGGAGAAGCTAAGAAATTACTGATACATCAATTCTAATCTAGTGTAGCCTAGAGATAAGGCCCAGCAGACAGTCATGGGCTCTCAATATATGCCTAGTAAGGCCACAAGATTCGAACGTTGACCCCACATCGCAAGAGTGGCGGAATTTCAAACAGCAGACAATAACTAAAGTGTTTATGTTTGTTACTTTCAGAATGGGGTGACAATACAATGAAATGATAAGTCAGGGCAGGAGATATTATTAGGCCGTAGAAGCGGTGTATCATGTACGGCATGAGACTCAGCAGAGCATGTCAGAGATTATGTATTACCGCAGAATTCAGTACATATTGTACGTAGCTATTGATATATATATATATATATATATATATATATATATATACAGATAATAGATATGTTGTGAGTAGTTGCCTATAAGGGGTACAATCACAGATGCTGATTAGTAATAGAAAGCATGTACAAATTGCATTGCAGGACCCCCCCCCTTTGCCAAAAAAAAGGGGAGAAGAAAGAAAGAAAAGGAGAGAAGAAAGGAGAAAGGGAAAGGAGAAGAGAAAGGACAGATTAAGTGTGAATTACGTATGAAGTCATAGAAACTATCTCAGTTCTCAGTTATTAAGTTAATAGACTTATGTGTTGTTGCCAGATCTAGGCTCTAGGAGCTTATCAGAGTTAATGGCCTAAACCAGATGACTAGATGATAAGGGCGCAGTTAGACGGTCTACCGACCAGCTGGCGCCTGCATTAGCAGGGAAGCATCCCTGAAGATCGGTAACAGTAGTGTATGTGCTAGAACCAGGATTAGAGGCCGAATAGGCAAATTTTAGAAATTAGCAATACCAGAATTGTTCTAGTATGTTAAGTGGTCGTACGTCATTTTTCCAGCCTTGTAGGTGAGAGTCGGCCTTAACCAACCTAGCAGTTATTATGTGGAACACCCCATAAGACAGCCGGCCGTCCCAGTCAGAATACCCGTGGGTACCCCAAGGAAGGGTCCACATCAGTAGTCAGCGACAGACTAGTACTTCAGCTGGTTCTCGTAAGATATTTAGATACAGAGCCCTAGCAAAAGGCCAGTATTTACAGAATAGCTCATAAGACTGAGAATTCCCCAGAATAGCAGTATAAATCCAAGTGGATACACACAAGGCGTAAGAGATTGATAGTACCCTACTAGCACAGTGTTTACTAAGACCAGGGGATCAGTAGACTCCCTGTGAAGACCCAGAGATTGATCGCCTGGGAGTAAGTTTGATTAAGCCCAGCCTTACAGTGGTTCAAGCAAAATAACAAAGCAATTAGATGTCCACAAGTCTGCAGTCATGCATGAACTATAAGTACACAAGTAAAACAGTTAGAGCATTGTTAGACTACTGCCACATTCGGGTCATTCAACCCGACTATTCAGTTATTTAAGGTTATGCAGCCAGATCATCAGAGGTCATGGTCAATATCAGGATCCTCTAATCAGATAAAGGCACAAGGTGCGCAGACGGTCGTTCAGGTTATCCCAGCAACAAGTAGCCTTAGCATGTGGCCGGAGGGCCAGATAAGCTCTAGCTATGCCTGTAAACTACCGGTCGATCTCTTCGGCAAGACAAGTCAGTATAACCGTCAATTATATGCCGAGCTCTCTAAGTATGAAAATGTTATATCAGCCAAGAAGAGGTAATGGAGCAACAACCGCTCTTAGCTATAGATCTATTAGAAGTGTGGTGTATGGGTAGCCCGAGCAACGGGAGTTGGTCAGAAAGATACATCAATTGGTCAATTTAGCCGTTCTTGTAATAGAAATGAAGGACAACAGAGCGGTAATCGAGAACACCGTCGTGTCGTCATCAGTTGTGAAAATAAAAAGAACGGTAGTATAAGAATCCCGACCTGGTTAGCAGGGGGAAACGCCAGGTTTTCAGGTAACAGAGGGTGGAGTGCTGCATTGTAAAGGCCGTCTATATGTTCCAGATGTCTCAGGGCTCCACCAGCAGATTCTGAACGAGGTACATTACGCCCGTTATTCTCTTCACCCCGGTACGACAAAAATGTACCATGACATCAAAGAGAACTACTGGTGGCCAGATATGAAAAGAGGAATTGCTGAATTTGTAGCCCAGTGTCCTAACTGCCAACAGGCGAAAGCAGAACATCAGAAACCAGGCGGGTTAACTCAGGACATAGCTGTGCCTCTCTGGAAATGGGAAGCGGTGAATATGGATTTTGTGGCAGGATTACCCCGTGCCAGACACAGACATGACTCTATATGGGTAATAGTTGACAGATTGACTAAATCAGCTCATTCCTTGCCAGTTAGAACTACTTTCTCAGCTGGAGATTATGCGGAGTTGTATATCCGAGAGATAGTCAGATCGCATGTAGTGCCAGTATCCGTTATTTCAGACAGAGGAGCGCAGTTCACGGCTAGGTTTTGGAAATTGTTCCAAAAGGGGCTGGGGATGTAGATTAATTTAAGTACAGCTTCCCACCCTCAGACAGATGAGCAGGCTGAGCGCACAATTCAGACGCTCGAAGACATGTTGCGAGCGTGTGTGCTAGATTTCGGTAGTAGCCAAAGTGAGCATTTACCGTTAATTGAATTTGCCTACAATAATAGCTATCATTCAGCCATCCAGATGGCACCTTTTAAGGCATTATACAAGCGGAAATGCAGATCGCCGAACGGTGTTTGAAATCTGAGAGTCAGTGTTGGTTGGCCCAGACATTGTTCAGCAGTCAAAGGAAAAGGTAAAGCTTATCCGATGAATGCTTACTGACTGCACAGAGCCGCCAGAAATCATATGCAGATGTGCGGCGCAGAAAATTGGAGTTTGATGTGCATGACTGGGTATTTCTGAAGTATCCCCAACGAAAGAGGTAATAAGGTCTGGCAAGAAAGATAAGCTCAGCCCGAGGTTTGTTGGGCCTTATCGGATTCGTCGAAGGACAGGCCGAGTAGCATATGAGTTGAATTTGCCTCCGGAATTAGAATCCGTTCATCCGGTCTTTCATGTATCTATGCTAAGGAAATGCATAGGAGACCCGTCCAGAGCAGTCCCAGTCCAGAATATCCAGGTTAAGAAAGAGCTGGCCTATGAAGAGGTTCCAATAACTATCTTAAACAGACAGATTCGCAGATTGAGGACTAAAGATATTACGTCTATCAAGGTATTGAGGCGTAACAGAAACCGAGAGGAGATGACTTGGGAAGCGGAGGAAGATATGAGGATCAGATATCCTCACCTATTCCAGGCCTAGTCAGCCGACAGGTATGTCCGTATTATTGCTTATGTAGTATCTTATGGTTGTATATGTATAAGTGAGGAAAATTGATACGTAGCCATCCAGTGAATCCTACAATATTGTGTATAGTACCTGTATTGGACTTTTCTGCATTTCAGGTTTTTGCTATAGTCCATATTACAGGGGAAACTCTGCCGAAATATTTCTAGAAAGTAAGTTAAGTAGTCCTCCAGATAGCAGTGTACATTCGAGGACGAATGTTCTTAAGGGGGGGAGAATGTTATATCCCGTAGAATTTCTGACACCTAAATGACCTATTCGCACGTTGGTTAAGCATATTTGAAAGCCATACGTGCTAAAGAAAGACCCGGGAAAAGATCGGACGAGAAACCTATCGAACCATCGCGGAAGGAGCCGAGGCAGAACCCCTCCGCGATGGCAGCGTGTCACGGAGGTGAAGCCTCCGCGTTGGCTCCGTGACACGTTGGCCTTGTCCAGACCCAAGTATATAAATCCCCACTTCGGTTTTAAATCATTAATCACCCATGTAATTTCCAGAAAACAGAGCAAACCAGCAGAAAAGGAAAAAGGAACGAAGAGATAATATAATTTTCGTCCGATTACGCTGCTAAACGTTGTCCAAACTCAAATTAACCTCAGATACCAAGGTATTTAGCAGCAGAGAGCATTCCTACGAATTTAGTTTCGTAAAATACGGCCGAAGAATCGTCGAGCTACCGAGCTAAGGTAAGTGGAATTGCTCTAAATTAGTGTCTATGTGTTCCTAGCTGAGAAGTGAATAGTTCTCCCTTCTGGACCTCTGAAAAATAGCGAGTTTTCGATCGTCTTTCGATAAGCCTAAGTTTAGGATATAAACTATATCGAAAGCGATGTTGCTCTTTAAAATAAAGCTGTATTTAGTATTAATCGGCATATTTATGAATGCAGTTGGGAGAAAATAGTTGAAGTACCGACCGAGCCTCGTCCGACAGACGGATAGTTCGAGGATAAGGTATGTAAAGATAGTTCCCTCGGCAAGTTAGTAATCTTGGTACAGTACAGTAATTTAAAGGCCAGTAGAATATTCAGAAGCCATGTATGATGTTTACTATGAATGATGGTACGATATTAGAAACGTCATGTTATGATCAGCGCGAGACTTGCTAGCGCGATATAGATTCTGATACAAGTGTTAGAAACTGCACAGCATGCTTAGTACGTGATGTGACATAGGATGTTAGGATAATATCGTATTCAGTTGGAACCCAGTAAAGCAATGTAACATCTGTAAGACATCTCAGAAGCAGAATGATAAGTTAAAATGAGGTTAGAAAGCATATTAGGAATGGTAAATCCTGTTACTATAGAAACTCGGTATACAACATAGTTTTCAGCAGAAATACTATATCATGTTCAGCATTAGACTCAGTACAGTATGGCAGAAGATTATATTTATGTACATATGCTATGTTCAGTCTCAGCATGTATTAAATATGTACATATCACTATTGCTAGTTCAGCATGCAGTATGTACAAACACTTTATTATCATTAGCTTCAGTATGTGGTATATGCAGATAGTATTACTAGTTGAGACTGTTGTATTGTTTGGGGTTGGATTACCTAGCATCCATGACCGCCCCAAGGTTAATAGCTGTATCGACTCGTCCGCCAGAGGACGAGGATACGTCGCTCTACAGAGTGGCATGCCATCCCACAGGGGACGAAGATGGGATGCCAGTTTTCCCCATATTGTGCCTTGGTTGGCCCTTATACACCCCCGTCGAGCGGATACGCCCGGGGTGTTGATTTAGGAGTCCTCCAAACTCAGATGCAGTTATAGTCAGGGGCTCAGCGAGCCCAAGTGCATACCCAGGGGACCGGCAGGATGCTTACAGGCTTTATAGGAGATGGGATGACCAGGGTAGGGGTATAGATTCTGTGCTGGTTGTACCTCCCGGCTTATGGGGGCTGGGTAAGGTTTGTGTGTGCTATGTTATGTTATCTTATGCCATGTTATGTTAGATACGAGTATATCAGCAGTAGAACGATACGTCTCCAGGTATGACTCCTACTCCTTCCAGTATAATTGAGAGAAGGTATGACTTACATTATCAGACAGTTAATCTATTTCTCTCTACTTCAGTTTCATCAGTTATATTATTGTTTTAGATATTTCTTTCAGTTATTGCTTTACATACTCAGTACCAGTGGTACTGACGCCCGGTGGGGCGCTGCATTACTTGCCTGTAGGTACTCATAGACGAGCAGGCGATACCACGTGATTTTTATCAGCGATCGAGTATTCAGCTCCTGTAATCCGGAGACTGAATTCCAGAGGTGTATTTCATTTTCTTTTGTTGTATAGTACGGGTAGGTCGGGGCCCTGTCCTGATCATTTCTATTGTTATTCTTAGAGGCTTGCAGTCTGTATATATTTTCTTGTGGTCAGATGAGCCGTTCGTGTGAGGCCGTGCGTTTGGTTAGCTGTTTAGCATTGTTGATTATGTTGGTCGTGTGGGGCCATAGTCTGATAGTAGTGGTGACCTTGCCGGTCACGTAGTTATTCAGCATTTTATTATTGAGATACAGATGACTAGACAGCATGGTGGCCTTGTCGGCCCGCATAAGTTTCCTTATAGTTGCTTGTTTCTGGTTAGCTGTTATTACAGGTACAGGAGGCTATAGGCCAATGGGCCGGGGGCTGTGTTTACAGCCGTTATATAGCCCTTTGTTTCCAGAAATGTGAGTTAGAGCCAGCCAGGCACCAGATGTGCCCAGGCTCAGCAGTCTAGTAGTTCAGGTCCTAGTAGGGCACCAGGTGCCATTCATACCCCCCAAGGCAGGGTGTGACATCTTTCATGTGTTTCCCTTGACAATCAACATTGTCCATTCTAACGTTTTCTCCTTGATATGTTATTTTCAGAGATTTTTCCTCATAAGTTGCATTCTCCCTAACCTTAGTGCCACGATTAATTCTTGATTAATTTCTCCTAAAGTTTCCCCTTCACATAAAACTTTGATTACAACTTCCTCTGTCTTATCTCCTTCTGTCATTCTATTGGTGTGAGCTATAACAGATTCATTGACTATTATCACTAGGGATAGGTCAAGAGAAGGCACATGTTCAAGTGAATAGAAAACCAAAGGTTTGTACACTATTAAGGCAGTAGAGGTTGAGGATGAGGATTATTAATTACAGAAAATGAAGCGGCCAGATTTTCTTTTAGGATTTCTAAAGATTTTAGTAGTGAAAAAGAGAGGGAGAGATAAATCAAGGTGTTGGAGAGAGAGAAGGAGAATTGAGTGTGAGGAAAGGTCTTTTGAATTTTGGAGATTTATAGGAGATGTGAAGAAGTACGAATTTAGTAGAAGTGGAAAGCTCATTCAGGGAATGAGTAAGATTTAACTGAATTTACTCAAAAGAACTCATCATTTCTCTTTACCTTATTACTGCATAAAATGATGGTTCTAGACTTGTCTTTACACATTTGTGGCTTTAACTGTGATGTGGTAGGTTTGAGTGGATAGGAGAGGTAGACCCTACCAGTGTCAAAGACCAATTTGCAAAATAAAGTCACATACCTGATGCACGTTCATATATTTCAAACTTCATCCCATTGTCCAGCTAACTTCTCTGACACAAGTAAATATCTTATTACATAATGTGATATGTGCAGATATATATCGGTAAAAGGTGATACGACTAAATGTACATGACTGAGCTAAAAATGCAATAATTAACAGATAAAATTCTAAAACTTGTTAGTAGCTTAGGATAGAGGGATACTTATGCAAGCTTAATCATCCCCAATTCTAACATGTTCCTTTTATAGTGTTCTCTTCCTTAAGTATTAGTAAGGATGTCAGCTATTTGTTTATCTGTGGGACAAAGCTTCGTAGAGATGAGACTCTTTTCTACGTTATCTCTTTAAAATGGTGTCTTATGTCAATATGTTTGATCCTCTTGTGTTGTACTGAATTTTTTTAAATATTGATTGAACTTTTGTTATCACAAAAAATTTGTATATACTATACATCCATACCAAAGTCTTGAAGTTGTTGCTTTATCCGCAATAGTTGAGCACAACATGAAACTGCTTAACAAACTCAGCTTCAGCCTTTAATAATGCCACAGAGTTTTGTGTCTTGGTTTTCCTTGAGATCAAGCATGAATCAAGAAAGTGTGTCATCCCTGCAATACTTCTCCTATCCACCAAGAATCCTGCATAATTAGCATCTGCGCATCCAACAAGATCGAAGGAGCTACCTTTGGGATACCACAGACCTAAATCATATGTTTCTTTAAGATACCTTAGAATTCTTTTGACTGCTTTCAAGTGTGACTTCTTTGGATTGGATTGAAATCTGGCATGCAATCTCACATTAAACACAATGTCGGTCTACTGATAGTAAGATATAGAAGAGAACCAATTATACCTTTGTATAACTTTTGTTCTACGGACGGACTTATTTCTCCAAGGTTCAAATTTTTGGCTATGGCAATGGGAGTGTCAATTATCTTTGAGTCCTTCATTTTGAAACTTTTGAGTAACCATTTTATATACTTCTGTTGGTGGATTATTGTTCCTAATGGGGTATGCTTGATTTGTAATCCTAAAGAAGTTAAGTTCTCCTATTATGCTCATTTCCAACTAATTTTCCATCAGTTTGGAAAACTCCTTGGTTAAGGACTCATTTGTGGCTTCCAATATAATGTCGTATGCATACACCAATACAATCAGCTTGTCCTTTTCTTTGATTTTTACAAAGAAGGTGTTGTCAATCTTACCTTAAGTATGGGCATGTGCAAGCAGGAACTTAGATAATCTATCACACTATGATCTTGGAGCCTGCTTGAGTTTAAATAAGGCTTTGTCAAGTTTGAATACATGATCAAGGTACTCAGCATCTTCAAATCCTAGTAGTTTCTTGATATAACATCCTCTTTCAGAAGACCATTTAGAAAGGCATTTTTCATATCTATTTGATAGAGTATAATCTCAATGAATGCAACAAAAGCTATGAGAAGTCTAATTGCTTCTAGTCTTGTGCCAGGAGCAAACGTCTCATCATAGTTGATTTCTTCTTCCTGATTGTATCTTTGGAGCACCAGTCGAGCCTTGTTTCTTGTAACTGTTCCATGCTCGTCAAGTTTGTTTCTGAATAACCATTTTGTTCTAATGATTGTTCTCCATTTTGTCTTTGGTTCAAGGTGCCATACTTTGTTCCTTTCAAATTGATGTAGTTCTTCCTGCATGGCCATGATCCAATCTACATTCTACAAAGTTTCATTAACTTTCTTGGGTTCAAAAATAGATTTAAAAAAAGTATTAAAAGCATAGAGATTTTTTAACCCATATCTGGTGGTTATTCCAGAGTTCATATCAGTGAGGATATTATTAATAGGATGAGATCTTTGATATTTGTATCCTTTCAGAACTGAACTTTGAGGATATTCAGAGACTTCATTTTGTGTCTCTTCAGGTATACTTGACTCCTGAGGATTTTCATTGATTGTTTCCTCATATGGAGTATGGCCTTTCTTATCTCCTGATTTGGCATTGGAGCTATTGTTAGTACCTGTCTCATTTACCTATTCCATATTCATGGATTCATGTATTCTTCCTGGTTTATCTTGATCCTGCAATTTGTTGTTAGTCATAACACTTCATTCATCAAAAATAGCATGCATACTTTCTTCGATACATATAGTTATTTTATTTAACACCTATAAGCTTTACTGTGTTGTAATAGCCTAAGAATACCCCTTCATCACTTTTGGTATCGAATTTTCCCATAGATTCCTTTTCATTATTGTGAATGAAGTATTTACAAACCAAAGGTTTTAAGATGAGAAATATTGGATTTTCTGCTTTTGAGTAATTCATAAAGGGTCTTCTCTAGGAGTGGTCAAGTCATACATCTGTCGATTATGTAACAAGCAATGTTAATAGCTTCAGCCCAAAATTGACTAGCAAGGCTACTGCAATCAACATAGTTCTAGCCATTTCCTGCAAGGTTCTGTTCTTTTTATCAACCACTCTATTTTGTTATGGTGTTCTAGGTGCAGAGAAGTTGTGATCAACACTATAAGTGGAACAGAATTTTACTAATTTTGTATTTTCAAATTCAGTTCCATGATCAAATCTTATTGATTGTAGTTGATTTCTTAGTTTCCTTTCAGTTTTCTTACAAAAGTAGAATGTGTCAAAGGCATCTTCTTTAGAAGCAAGAAAGACTATCAAGTTAAATCTGATAAAATCATCAACTAGCACAAATATATATATATATATCTTTTTTCACCGCGACTTCTCACCCTCATAGGTCCACATAGATCCATATGGATCAGCTACCACTTTCTTTAATTTGAAAAAGGACTTCACTTGTTTACCTCTTGCACATGCTTCACAAACTTTGTTTTCCTTGAACTTAGTGTTAGGTAAACCTATCACTAAATTTTTGGATACTAGTTTGTTTAGTTAACTAAGACTTGCATGTCCAAGCCTTTTATGCCATGGTAGAGGGTCACTGTCCATAACACTTAGACAGATAAAGTCTTCTTTTGGTACACTCAAAAAATCAGTTGTGTAAACATATTTGTACCTTTTACCTGTTAGAACAATTTCTCCTAATTTCAGGTTTATGACATTCACACTTGCAAAAGTAAATGTTACCTTGTTTCTTTTATCATACAGCTGACATATACTTAGCAGCTTGTGCTTAAGTCCATCCATATGATACACATTTTCAATTGAGTGTGACTTTGTTCTTCCTATCTTACCTATACCTCTTATCTAACCTTTCTTACCTCCCCCAAAGGCAACTTTTCCACCTTCTCCTTCAATGAGTGAGAGGAATATTTGCTTATCTTCTGTCATGTGCCTTGAGCAAGCACTATCTATATACCATCTTCATTTTCTTCCTCTCACTCTCACCCACAAGAAGATCAGAGATTAGTTTTAGGTACCTAAATCTTAGGTCCTTTTTTTTTAGCAAAAGGATGTGATAAATCTCGTTTAGCCTAGTTAGGTAACATGTGAGAGAATGAGTTTTCCTTTTCAAGCTTGTTTCTTTTACCTGTTTCATTTTGTGAATCAGTGTTGTTTCTTAAGGTCCTTATATTTTTCTATCTTTGACTCAATGCCACTGGACATTTTAGTCTGGTATGTCCAGTGTTTCCATAGTGAAGACATAGCTCAGGTCATACATTTGAATCCTTGTTAAATTCTATGCCAGTTGTCATGTTATATGTTCTACTACTAAGTTGAATGAGTATTTTATCAGTTTCGAACTAACTATATGTTCTACTACTAAGTTGAATGAGTATTTTTGAGGAATTGTTCCAATGATTGGCCCTTTCAAGCTTATACTTAGTCTTAGTTAGTTCGAAACTGATTCTCTTAGATCTATCCTTTTCTATAGAAAGGTCATTTCTAGTTTTCCTCAGTTCTTGTTCACATTTGAGCTAAACATTTCTGATTAACTATTTGTCCATCCCTTTTATAGTCAATTTCAGAACTTCAAATTTAAGGGATAGGATAGATGCCTCAGGTTATTTTATATGTTTCGTTAGAGACTATTTTCTTTTCCTAACTTGTTCTTGGTGTTTTCACTGTCTATGTGTTCGTACTTGATATTAGTGAATCCACTGAATAGTTTATCCTTTTGTTCATATGTCATGAAAATCATCAATCATTGTGATCATTAAGGAACCCAGCTTTTTCTTATAAAACTTATCCATCTTGTTTTTAAGATTAGAGATATTTACCTCTTTTTCATCTTCAGAATCAGAATCTGAGTCATCAAATTCCATTAGTGTAGTCTCATCAATAGTTTCATTGCCAGATTTGTCAGAGCTTGATCCCCATGCAGCCACCATAGTTTTGGATGAGAAGTTTTTTTCTTATCCCGAACCTATTCCTTCCTCTTATTTTCCTTATCAACTCACTCCTTTATCCATTCAATTTCCCATGAGGGACAATCTTTAATGTGATGATCAGTCTTATCACATTTGTAGCATCCATTGGGTTTTTCTGCACTCTTTGCCTTTCCAGCAGTGTTCCTTTTTCTATTGTTCTTTCCTTGCTCGGGAAATTTCTTGAAGTTTATTGTAATTAGGATCATTTCCTCTTCATCTAGGTTTGACTCCTCGCTTTTAGTAGCTTTGAGAGCTAGAGTTCTATCCTTTGTTCCTATCTCCTTTTTGAATCCTTCCATATTCATTTCAAATATCTTCAAGTTTCCAACCAATTCATCTAGTGTCATGATGGTTAAATCCTTAGCTTCTCTTATGGCAATGAATTTTACATCCCATGATTGTGGAAGAGTTCCAAGAACTTTATCCACCAGTTCTTTAGTAAAGAGCTTCTTCCCCAAGAATACTAGCTTATTTATAATGGTGATGAATCTGGTGATCATATCTTGGATTGATTCTCTTGACTTCATCTTGAAGGTTTCATATTCATTAGAAAGTATGGCTACTCTAAATTTTCTTACCTAAGTGGTTCCTTCATGTATATTAACAAGCGTGTCCCAAATCTGTTTTGTCGTGGCGCATCCTGAGGTCCTGCTATATTCATCTGACCCGAGTCACACATAAGGATGTACTTGGCTTTGGAATTTTTCCAAGAATTTTGAAATCACTTTCATCGTATTCACCCCTTTCCTTGGGTACATCGTTGTTCTCAGCATCCTTCTTCATCGGATACTTGGGACCATCAGTTACCCTATTCTAGAGTTCATAGTCTTCAGCTTGCAGGAAGTCGCCCATTCTTACTTTCCACTAAGAGTAATACTGTCCATTAAACAGCGAAGGCCTATTGATATATTGTCCCTCACTGTGTCCAAGTGGTGGTGCAAAATTCATCTTGATGTTTTAGTAAGTGGTTAAACTTTGTCAATAAGAAAACTCGCTCTAATACCAATTATTGAACTATGCACCCCTAATTAATGAAATAAATTTTGAAGTTAACTTTATTAGACCAAGTCTTATTGAAGAACAAAGTTAATTTAACTATTTCTTGGAAGAACTTTGAACTTAAGCATAAAAGTAAATCACGCAACAATTTTATGTAGAAAACACCTGGTCTATAAAGGTGAAAAAAATCACAACTCACATCGCTGTAAGATTTCACCAACTTCACTAACACCATGAGCCTCAACAACTGTTTAAGATTACAATTTGGATAACCTAGGAACTAACTCTAATTCCTAAACTCAACAATCAACAAAAACATTGAACTCTCTTCAAGTTACCCTTAACCTGAATAACCAAACTTTGTATTCTAAACAATGCTCCTAAGAAAACAATGAATTACAACTTAATTCAAACTCCTAATAAAAGTGAACTAGAATAGAAAGCAATTGAACATATACCTTAAAGAATCACGTTCTTCACTTATGGTTCTTTGCAATGGGCTACATTCAGATGGTAAGTCAGAATTCCCTTGAAATCTCATTTGTCTGCCTTTTCTCTCTATTTGGGTGCTTGTTCTGCTTCATAGAAATCATTGTATATTTATTGTTACACCCCGTAAATTTTAAATAAATAAGTAGCCTAATGTCATGTTGGTTAAGGGATTTAGAAAGCAAAAAAAAAAAAAGAGTAAAATGAATAAAAGTCGGTTTTCCTCCATTTTTATCAAGGAACACATCAGAAAACAGGGGATATTCACATAAAAGGAAAACCCACGACAATATATATGAATTTCTTCCCAATTACGCGATGAAACGCGGTCTAAACTTCGTTCCGGCTTAGGTACAGGGGTATAAAGCTGCAGAGAGCAATCCTACGGAGTTGGTTTCGTGAAATTTGGCCGGCGAAACGTCGTGCTACCGAGGTAAAGTAAATAGAATTGCTTTAAATTAGTACCAATGTGTTCCTAGCGTTGCAGTGAGCATTTATCCCTTCTGAACTATCGAGAAATAATGAGTTTTTGACCGTTTTCCGAAAGGTTGAAGTTGGGATAAATATATATATCAAAAGTGATAATTTCTTCTGAATATTAATGTATTTAGTTCTAATTGACGTGTATATGAATGTAGTTGGGAGAAACAGCAGAAGTACCGACAGAAATCACATCGGTCAGTCGGGTACTCAGAAATCAGGTATGTAAAGCTATTCTTTCGGCAAGCCAGGAAGTACAGTTTAGAAAGTAAATAGAATAAAGGCTATTAATCGATACCCAGCGTACAGGAACGATTTTAGTACAATTTCCAGCAAGCATGCTAGTATATTAATTACGTATCATGCGATAATCAGAATAATAGATATTCAGGCAATACGTATTACATCTGTTGAGATTGTATCCAGTAGTAGATGGTACATTTTATATTATTGAGCTATATCCAGATATAATCAGATAGACAGATAAAGGTCAGGTAGCAGTTAGTCCAGCAATCAGAAACAGTGTAAAACAGAATATAGTATCAGTTATTTAATACAAACTAGCCTTGAGATACAAGAAGAGAATATGGTTAGTATTTTTCATGGAGCATGTTTGCTGTGTATGTGTTTTGTATGTTGAGACTTGTTGTGGCATGTGGGCACCCTTTTAGCATCCCCACCGCCCCTGGGTTATAACTGTGTCGATACCAGATTCAGATACCGCCACCAGTTGGGCGATGTCGTCCGCCCAAAGGACGATGATGGCCGACCACCATGGTAATACGGTCCAGACCACCCTGCTTGCAGGGGTAGTTCAGTCTACTTTGCGCAGAGCCAGTACACCCTGTTTACAGGGGCAGACCACTCTGCGTGCGCTTGTGGCCGGGGGCAGTTTTATATACAGATTCTTATAAAATCACCCTGTTGCGTGCTTGCACCCAGGGGCAGTTTCAGTCACAGATACAGCAGCAGATCACCCCGTGCGCACCTGCGCCCAGAGGCAGGAGTCTTCGGACTCAGACACAGTTTATTGTTAGAGGCCAAGGCCTGAGCTACGTACCCAAGGGGACCGGTAGGAGGAGCTCACAGTATCAGATGAGTAGAGTGACTTATTTTTGGTTGGTTTAGACCCGGGTAGGGGTAAAGAGATTGTGTGTTGATTGGCACCTTCCGGCTTATGGGGGTCGGTCAGGTATTGTGTGTATTTATATGTATATTCATATGTGCTCTTAGATACTAATGAATAGTAGGATGACACGTCATCAGGTACGCTCAGTTAGTTACAGAATGAACAAACTCTCCCCAGTTATCCTCTGCTAGAAAGACTCAGCTATTTCTTGCTTATATGTCATGTTATTGTTGCCATTCATTTCAGTGCATATTTCGGTTTGCTTTACATGCTCAGTACCTGTGGTACTGACGCCCAGTGGGGCGCTGCATTACTTGCCTGCAGGTACTCACGAATGAGGAGCCGATCCCTCGTGATTCTAGCCAGCCAGTGAGTCATCAGCTC
Source organism: Datura wrightii (assembly GCA_035772735.1). Taxonomy (NCBI): domain Eukaryota; kingdom Viridiplantae; phylum Streptophyta; class Magnoliopsida; order Solanales; family Solanaceae; genus Datura; species Datura wrightii. Next base: position 41,756,417 of record JASDFA010000023.1, read on the forward strand.
CTGTCATCCGGAGTCTGATCCCCAGAGGTGTAGCTCCTTTTCTTTTGTTTTGCAGCATGGGTAGGTCGGGGCCCTGTCCTGATCATTTCTATTAATTTCTTACAGTATTCGTAGAGGCTTGCAGTCTGTATATATTCCCTGTGGTTACTTGAGCCGGTCGTGTGGGGCCGTGTAGTCTGCTGTAGCTGTTTAGTATTTCAGTTTATGTTGGCCGTGTGGGGCCTTAGTTTGACAGTAGTGTTGACCTTGCCGGTCACGTAGTCTTACAGTAGGTTTGTGTTGAGTTACAGATAACTAGACAGCATGGTGGCCTTGTCGGCCCGCATAGGATCCCTTATATCGACATGTTTCTGGTAAGCTGTTATTACATGTACAGATGGCTACAGGCCAGTGGGCCGGAGGCTGTGTTTACAGCCGTTATATAGCCGGTTTGTTTCTTGAAATAGAGCCAAAGCCAGCCAAAGCACCAGATGTGCTCAGGCTGGACCATTTAGTAGTCTAGAGTCTAGCAGGCACCAGGTGCCCGTCATACACCCCCAAGGTGGGGTGTGACAAACTTGGTATCAGAGCAGGTCGTGTCCCAGGGAGTCTGCAAGTCGTGCTAAGTAGAGTCTTGTCTATGGATGTGTTGTGCACCACAAACTATAGGCAGGAGGCTGCGAGGCATGTTAGGATTGTCACTCTTCTTTCTTATTCAGTCGTGCTATAGAGCGGTACGGTATAGAGTTGACTTTTGAAACTCACCACCCTCTTTGCTTACAGATATTATGGCAGACCAGTGGCACCCAGCTACAGGTAGGAGATTGGATACAGCAGCGGGCGAAGGCACCAGTTGGATGCCTCAGTTACAGCCAGATTTAGCCCGGTCTGAGAGCAATACGGAGGCGTCATCTCGGCCCTCCCAGCAGTCTCCGCCTCGCCAGACACTATTTGAGGCAGCACCGCCTCCCACAGCTCCTGCACCCATTTCATCTGATCAGGAGCTACGTAGTGCGGTGGTTATGTTGACTCAGATGCTAGCTGCTCAGCGTTAGCCAGCACCACCTATAGCAGCAGAATCCCTGGGTGGGCCAGGTAGTTCCAGGGTTAGAGAATTCTTGGCATTGGGACCCCCTCAGTTTACAGGGTCGGATTCAGCGGAGGACCCTCAGGATTTTCTAGACCAGATGCAGAGGATCTTTAGAGTCATGCACGTAACCCCAGCAGAATCAGTTGAGCTAGCAGTGTTCCGATTAAGGGATATTGTTGTTTTGTGGTACGAAAGTTGGGAGAGGTCTCGGGGAAGAGATGCAGCCCCTCCTACATGGTCCAGCTTTTCAGAGGCCTTCCTGGACCACTACTTACCCCGGGAGGTCAGACAGGCCCGGATGGACCAGTTCTTATATTTAGAGCAGGGGGCTAGGAGCGTCCGTGAATATTCCTTACAATTCGACTCCTTAGCCCGCTATGCTCCAGCATTTGTGGACACCATGTCGTCCAGAGTCCACCGCTTTATTATGGGCCTGAATCCAGAGTACATAGAGACGTGCATGACGTCTACTTTGAGAGAGGACATGGACATAGCCAGGGTACAGGCCTTCGCACAGACAATTGAGGGCCTGAGGCAGCGGCAGCGGGGTGACAGACAGGCGACTTCAGAGCAGCGCCGTAGAAGCAGACCCACCGAGATTCAGAGGGAAATTCCTAGGGGGCCGAGACCACGGTTTTTAGATAGGCCACCCAGATATTTACTACCGGTACAGCAGCAGAGGGGCAGATTTATTCGCCGGAGTCAGTCAGAGTCCGGTAGCAGTTCACGGACAGTAGCCTCACCTCAGCAACAGAGGGTAGAACGGAGTAGATTTGCATCTACCCCTTGTCCTATATGCCACTGACTACATCCTGGAGCCTGCAGGCAAGGCTTCCCAGGGTGTTATTACTGCGGACAGGAAGGTCATTTAATGAGAGATTGTCCATCCAGGGGATAGGGTAGTCAGGATGATCTGGATAGAACGTCAGCAGGGCCACGAGTTCCAGCAGCCTCAGCAGGGTGCAGACCCTCAGGTTCAGGAAATAGGGGCCGAGGTAGATCAGGAGCCTCTGGCTCAGGTGCAGGCCCCAGCCGTACCTATGCATTACCAGGGAGGCAGGATTCAGAGGCATCTCTCGACGTGGTCACAGGTATATTGATTATCTGCTCATACCCTGTTTATGTATTGATTGATCCAGGGTCTACCTTGTCATATATCACACCATTTGTGGCCCGAAAGTTGGGCATTGAACCAGAATTGCTTCAGCAGCCCTTTTCAGTGCTTACACCGATCGGCGACTCGATTACAGCTAAAAGAGTTTACCGAGGGTGTATAGTAGAGGTTGCTGACCGCCAGACCAGAGTAGACTTAATAGAACTTGAGATGGTCGACTTCGATGCCATTATGGGTATGGACTGGTTAGTGCCATGCTATGCCAACTTAGAATGCTGGACCAAGACGGTCCGATTTCACTTTCCAGGGGAAGCAGTGCGAGAGTGGAAAGGGAGTACACCTACGCCAAGAGGTAGATTTATTTCCTACCTTCAGGCAAGAAAATTAATAGCAAAAGGATGTATTTACCACCTGGTTAGAGTCCAGGACGTTCGGGTGGAACCTCCAACTCTTCAGTCTGTTCCAGTAGTCAATGAATTCCCTGACGTATTTCCAGATGAGTTCCCTGGTATCCCTCCCGAAAGGGAGATAGATTTTGCAATTGACTTGTTGCCAGGGACTCAACCTATCTCCATTCCCCCGTATCGCATGGCACCAGCTGAGCTTAGAAAGTTGAAAGAGCAGTTAAAAGATTTGCTCGACAAAGGCTTTATCAGGCCTAGTACTTCCCCGTGGGGTGCGCCAGTTCTGTTTGTAAGAAAGAAAGATGGCTCACTCCGTATGTGTGTGGACTATCGGCAGCTAAATAAGGTAACGGTTAAAAACAAATACCCGCTCCCGAGAATAGATGATTTGTTTGACCAGTTGCAGGGGGCCAGATGTTTCTCTAAGATAGATCTGAGGTCCGGATACCACCAGGTCCGGGTTCGGGAGAGGGACATTCCAAAGACTGCTTTAAGGACCAGGTATGGTCACTTTGAATTTCTAGTTATGTCTTTCGGGCTGACGAATGCTCCCGCAGTGTTTATGGACCTGATGAACAGCATATTCAGACCGTATTTGGATCTGTTCGTGATAGTATTTATCGATGATATTCTGGTATATTCTCGTTCAGAGACAGATCACCAGAACCATTTACGAACAGTACTCCAGATCCTTAGAGAACGTCAGTTGTAAGCCAAGTTTTCTAAGTGTGAGTTCTGGCTGAACTCAGTTGCCTTTTTGGGGCATATCGTGTCGGATGCTGGTATACAGGTAGACACACAGAAAATAGAGGCGGTCAAGACATGGCCCAGACCTACCACTCCGACCGAGGTTCGCAGTTTCCTGGGTTTAGCAGGGTATTACCGGAGATTTGTTGAAGGATTCTCCACTATAGCAGCACCTTTGACAAAGCTGACACAGAAAGCAGCGAAATTTCAGTGGACGGAGGCATGTGAGCAGAGTTTTCAAGAGTTGAAAGACAGATTGACCTCCGCCCCAGTACTAGCATTGCCAGAGGGAACAGATGGGTATGCGGTGTATTGCGACGCTTCAGGTTTGGGACTGGGTTGTGTGTTGATGTAGCATGGTAAGGTGATTGCTTATGCTTCCAGACAGCTGAGGAAACACGAAAAGAACTATCCGACCCATGAACTGGAACTGGCCGCAGTGATCCACGCTCTGAAAATTTGGAGGCATTATCTGTATGGCGTCCATGTAGACATTTTTACAGATCACAAAAGCCTGGAGTACATTTTCACACAGAGGGAGTTATATTCGCGGCAACGTCGCTGGTTAGAATTGTTGAAAGACTATGATGTAAATATTCTCTATCACCCAGGAAAAGCTAATGTAGTAGCAGATGCCCTGAGCCGTAAGTCAATGGGGAGTTTGGCGTATTTGCGGCCCGAGAAGCGGGAATTAGCCAAGGAAATTCATCAACTAGCTGGTTTAGCCGTTCGAGTAGTGGAGACAGAAAATAACAGAGCGCTAATTCAGAATTCTGCCGAGTCATCACTAGTTATAGAGGTAAAAGAACGGCAGTACGAGGACCCTGACTTAATCCAGCTCAGAGATAGAGTTCAGAAAGGTAAGGAGTCAGATTTCCAAGTGACTGAAAATGAAGTGCTACGTTGTAAGGGCCGCCTATGTGTCCCGAACGTACCAGGGCTTCGCCAGCAGATCATGCATGAGGTACATTACGCTCGCTATTCCCTCCATCCAGGAGCAACGAAAATGTACCACGATATCAAAGACATTTACTGGTGGCCAGGTATGAAATCTGAAATAGCTAAATTTGTATCTAGATGTCCTAACTGCCAGCAGGTGAAAGCGGAGCACCAGAAACCGGGCGGTCTGACGCAGGATATACCTGTGCCTATGTGGAAATGGGAAGCGATAAATATGGATTTTGTAACAGGATTACCCCGTACCAGACGCAGAAATGATTCCATTTGGGTAATAATTGACAGGCTGACAAAATCAGCTCATTTCCTGCCAGTGAAGGCTACCTTCTCAGCCGAGGATTATGCCGAGTTATACATCAGAGAAATAGTTAGACTACATGGAGTGCCGGTATCTATTATTTCAGACAGGGGAGCACAATTCATAGCTAGATTTTGGCAGTCGTTCCAGAGGGGTCTGGGAACGCAGATTAATTTAAGCACAGCATTCCACCCTCAGACAGATGGACAGGTTGAGCGGACTATCCAAACGCTCGAAGATATGCTACGAGCGTGTGTACTAGATTTTGGGGGTAGCTGGGATGAACATCTGTCGTTGATTGAATTTGCCTATAATAACAGTTATCATTCAGCTATCCAGATGGCGCCCTTTGAAGCATTATACGGGCGAAAATGTAGATCGTCGGTGGGCTGGTTTGAAGTGGGAGAATCAGCGTTGATTGGGCCAGACATCATTCAACAGTCAGAGGAGAAGGTAAAGCTTATCAGAGAACGCCTACTGACTGCTCAGAGCCGCCAGAAGTCTTATGCAGATATGCGGCGCAGGAATCTAGAATTTGCGGTAAATGACTGGGTATATCTGAAAGTGTCTCCGATGAAAGGGGTGATGAGATTTGGCAAGAAAGGCAAGCTTAGCCCGAGATTCATTGGGCCATATCAGATTCGGCGGAGAATAGGCCGAGTTGCATATGAATTGAACTTGCCCCCGGAGTTAGCATCTGTTCACCCAGTGTTCCATGTATCTATGTTGAGGAAGTTTGTAGGAGACCCTTCCACAATTGTTCCAGTTCAGGATGTCCAGGTCACAGAAGAGTTAGCATACAAAGAGGTTCCAGTAGCTATCTTAGACAGACAGATCCGTAGACTGAGAACTAAAGATATTGCGTCTGTCAAAGTATTGTGGCGTAATAGGAACCGAGAAGAAATGACCTGGGAAGCTGAGGAGGACATGAAAGTCAGATATCCCCACTTATTCCACGCCCAGGCAAACGGGAGGTATGTTAGAACTATTTTCCTTATTAATGCTTATACTTCATATATGAAAGCAGGCGGTTGATTATAGACAGTTTTATACATGAATGTTATTATATCGTGTAGAGTACCTGTATTGGGCCTTTCTGCTTTTCAGGAATTTTGAGATAGTCCATAATACAGGAGAAACTCTGCCAAAATTTTTCTAGAAACAAGTTGAGTAAGTTGAGCAGTCCTCTAGACAGAATGTCATTCGAGGACGAATGTTCTTAAGGGGGGAGGATGTTACACCCCGTAAATTTTAAATAAATAAGTAGCCTAATGTCATGTTGGTTAAGGGATTTAGAAAGCAAAAAAAAAAAAGAGTAAAATGAATAAAAGTCGGTTTTCCTCCATTTTTATCAAGGAACACATCAGAAAACAGGGGATATTCACATAAAAGGAAAACCCACGACAATATATATGAATTTCCTTCCAATTACGCGACGAAACGCGGTCTAAACTTCGTTCCGGCTTAGGTACAGGGGTATAAAGCTGCAGAGAGCAATCCTACGAAGTTGGTTTCGTGAAATTTGGCCGGTGAAACGTCGTGCTACCGAGATAAAGTAAATAGAATTGATTTAAATTAGTACCAATGTGTTCCTAGCGTTGTAGTGAGCATTTATCCCTTCTGAACTATCGAGAAATAATGAGTTTTCGACCGTTTTCTGAAAGGTTGAAGTTGGGATAAATATATATATCAAAAGTGATAATTTCTTCCGAATATTAATGTATTTAGTTCTAATTGACGTGTACATGAATGTAGTTGGGAGAAACAGCAGAAGTACCGACGGAAATCACATCGGTCAGTCGGGTACTCAGAAACCAGGTATGTAAAGCTATTCTTTCGGCAAGCCAGGAAGTACAGTTTAGAAAGTAAATAGAATAAAGGCTATTAACCGATACCCAGCGTACAGGAACGATTTTAGTACAATTTCCAGCAAGCATGCTAGTATATTAATTACGTATCATGCGATAATCAGAATAATAGATATTCAGGCAATACGTATTACATCTGTTGAGATTGTATCCAGTAGTAGATGGTACATTTTATATTATTGAGCTATATCCAGATATAATCAGATAGACAGATAAAGGTCAGGTAGCAGTTAGTCCAGCAATCAGAAACAGTGTAAAACAGAATATAGTATCAGTTATTTAATACAAACTGGCCTTGAGATACAAGAAGAGAATATGGTTAGTATTTTTCATGGAGCATGCTTGCTGTGTATGTGTTTTGTATGTTAAGACTTGTTGTGGCATGTGGGCACCCTTTTAGCATCCCCACCGCCCCTGGGTTATAGCTGTGTCGATACCAGATTCAGATACCGCCACCAGTTGGGCGATGTCGTCCGCCCAAAGGACGATGATGGCCGACCACCATGGTAATACGGTCCAGACCACCCTGCTTGCAGGGGTAGTTCAGTCTACTTTGCGCAGAGCCAGTACACCCTGTTTACAGGGGCAGACCACTCTGTGTGCGCTTGTGGCCTGGGGCAGTTTTATATACAGATTCTTATAAAATCACCCTGTTGCGTGCTTGCACCCAGGGGCAGTTTCAGTCATAGATACAGCAGCAGATCACCCCGTGCGCACCTGCGCCCAGAGGCAGGAGTCTTCGGACTCAGACACAGTTTATTGTCAGAGGCCAAGGCCTGAGCTACGTACCCAAGGGGACCGGTAGGAGGAGCTCACAGTATCAGATGAGTAGAGTGACTTATTTTTGGTTGGTTTAGACCCGGGTAGGGGTAAATAGATTGTGTGTTGATTGGCACCTTCCGGCTTATGGGGGTCGGTCAGGTATTGTGTGTATTTATATGTATATTCATATGTGCTCTTAGATACTGATGAATAGTAGGACGACACGTCATCAGGTACGCTCAGTTAGTTACAGAATGAACAAACTCTCCCCAGTTATCCTCAGCTAGAAAGACTCAGCTATTTCTTGCTTATATGTCATGTTATTGTTGCCATTCATTTCAGTGCATATTTCGGTTTGCTTTACATGCTCAGTACCTGTGGTACTGACGCCCAGCGGGGCGCTGCATTGCTTGCCTGCAGGTACTCATGAACGAGGAGCCGATCCCTCGTGATTCCAGCCAGCCATTGAGTCATCAGCTCCTGTCATCCGGAGTCTGATCCCCAGAGGTGTAGCTCCTTTTCTTTTGTTTTGCAGCATGGGTAGGTCGGGGCCCTGTCCCGATCATTTCTATTAATTTCTTACAGTATTCGTAGAGGCTTGCAGTCTGTATATATTCCCTGTGGTTACTTGAGCCGGTCATGTGGGGCCGTGCAGTCTGCTGTAGCTGTTTAGTATTTCAGTTTATGTTGGTCGTGTGGGGCCTTAGTTTGACAGTAGTGGTGACCTTGCCGGTCACATAGTCTTACAGTAGGCTTGTGTTGAGTTACAGATAACTAGACAGCATGGTGGCCTTGTCGGCCCGCATAGGCTCCCTTATATCGACATGTTTCTGGTTAGCTGTTATTATAGGTACAGATGGCTACAGGCCAGTGGGCCGGAGGCTGTGTTTACAACCGTTATATAGCCGGTTTGTTTCTTGAAATAGAGCCAAAGCCAGCCAAAGCACCAGATGTGCTCAGGCTGGACCATTTAGCAGTCTAGAGTCTAGCAGGCACCAGGTGCCCGTCATACCCCCCAAGGTGGGGTGTGACATTTATATTGTTGCCCCTCATGTTTCCTTGTTAACATAACTCTTGGGAAACAAGAACCTCGATTCTACTTGGACTCTTATCCCTAGGGAAATAAGAACTTCGATTCTGCTTGGACTCGTATCCCTTCTTTCTTTGTGAACATCTATTCCAAGTCTATTTCATCATGACTTATCTTATCTTCTTATAGCATACGACCTCCTCCTAGAATGTCCTAACTTGACAGTATTCTGGACGTTTGATCCAACTGTTCTAACATGGTTCAGGAATATATTTTAAGTTCTTTGTCAATCATCAAAATACTCATTTGCCTACGCTTATCCATGTGATGAGTGTTTGAGAAAGCACACATAAAAATTTTTCACTATATGAACCAGAAGTGTCTTATAAGAATATTTTATTATATATTCAGATGCTCAATTTAAACGTGTCATAGTTTGAATATCTAAATAAAACTTACTGGCAAATTTAAAGGGCTACGATGAGTTCAGCCCTTTATTTAACATAAAGTACTGGATTTCTAGAGATAAAAAAAATAGTAAGAGCTGTTCAAATGTAATGCAAAGATGACTACAAGAAATTATAATTCCTAAATCCCAACATCCGAGAAGATTATAGCATTTTGATGGTTCGCTCTCTCAGAGCTCCGACTGTCTATGCTAAACATTTTATCTACAATAAATTAGTAAAAATATTAACAAAAGCAAGTTTTAACATAATAGCCAAGTTAGTCTCAGTCTTTCAGACATGAAAGGACCTACGGTTGAATTATTTTGGAACTCAAAATATGTAAAGTCCACCTAGTTAACGTGTGGAACAACATAATCAGACGTTGAACAAACTATTTACAGTCAGAGATAGCGAATCTTGACCCATCTCTGGAATGAAGCTGATCATGTACCTCTAGAAATAGCCGAGTCCTATTCTCTGCAGCACACTTGGTTCACAAAAGGTTTGCATGTTCATCTCTCCTTTTCTCTCTGGTTGATAGATTGGATTTTGGTGAAGCAGCAGAGGATTCTGCTTTCCTCATCCAGCTTCCTTGATAGGACATTGAAATCCACCCCTGATACAACCATACAATGTCGTTGCAACAAAGGAAATAAGGCTCCTTTCATCCATTTGAGCGATACCTTAATCAGCTTTGCCCAATTTAATATCGATCCTTTGTTTCCTATGTATGGTGATAAGTTTTGGAATCAAAAGCTTCTGGTCTCGTTCAGTGGGTCATAATCGTAAGCATCACCAGCCTTGACAAAACGTCCCTTCACACGCCTTCTCACATCAGCCCTTGCCTTGCGAGAAGCATATCTCACATGCTTATCAAATCTACACATTAAAACGGACAGTTCGAAGATATAACAAAGAGGATAAGCGAAAAGCCAAAAGTTAGAGGAAGCTTCTAAGACCTCTGATGTACCTTAGTTACAGAGCAAAGACATCCTCAATTAGTTAAACTGCTGAACATAAATGTGGACAATTTCTTGATTTAATAAGTACATGGAAAGATAAGTTTTTTGAATTAGGCAAACTAAATGAGAAATAAGATGCCAAAATTTGGAGAAGCACTGGTGCCCCCGAAACCAGAGATTGCACAATCCATGCAACAGCTTTGAATGGTAAATTCTAAGGAGACCATTTCTGCTGCATGGAACTAAAGATACTACTTGCTGGTGAAGTTTCACTGGTTAGTTCAAGAGAACTTACTTGCGGGTCTTCTTCTTTTCCTTGTAGCGCAATACAGCATTGCTTCTGCTACTTGACGCCAATGTACTTTCAGGACAAGGATGGCACCAGGGTGGTTCTCCCATAAGTAGCATTGTGGAGGCTCCACATTCTTGGTAATCCCCCGCATTGCTCTCTCCCCCAAGGTTGGAAAATGAGAGGATGGATGCTTGCCTCACAAAGCAAAAGGTAGGTTCTGTTTTGCAGCTCATTAGGGAGTCTGCGGACTCTGCATTGCTACATGCTGGCTGCATCGCCATTACCCTTTTAATTGACGACCCCTGGTGAATTTTTCACTGAGTCAAGTTCATGAAATGTAAAATCATAAACCACTCACAGATCATTCAAAGGAAAGAAAGAAGAGGTAAGACTTTTCCCACAAAACAAGAGTTATGGTTTTGCGTAGGAGAAAAACCACTATAGGAAAATCTTGTTCAGTGGTCCTATAAAATCCTATACTGATCAGTTTAGGTTCCTGATGCATGTCCAGAACAAACACAGATGCTGGGATCTACTTCATACCCATGCAGTAATATTGAAACATTGGCATAACTAAGACAATCTTGCCTCAACCCAAAGTTTTCATAGGTATCAGCTCCTGATACTTGGGAATGTAGAAAAGAAGGAAGAATTTTGTGGAAATATCTTAAGAATCAGTTTCATCCCTAGAAAAGAAACGATTTGCATGCAGAATAGTACAATCTGTACCACCTATATTTAGAATGTTTGTAATCACTTGCCAGTGGACAACTTCTAAACAATGGATATCATGTTATTGATTCAGCAACTATCAATTAATAGTTGAATACTTCCCAGATCTATGCATGACCGATACCTTATAAAAAAATACTCCCTCTATCCCAATTTATGTGAAGGTGTTTGACAAGACATGGAGTTTAAGAATGAAAGAAAGACTTTTGAAACTTATGGTCTAAAATAAGTCATAGATATTTATGTATCTATAAATCATCATTAAGGGTAAAATGAAAAGTTTATATTAAATTGTTACTAATTAAAGAAAGGTGTGATTCTTTTTGGGACAGACTAAAAAGGAAAGAGTGTCACATAAATTGAGACGGATTTGAGGGAGAAAAAAAAAGAAGATGTATGCATTATGGATACGTGAATGAATATTTAGGAAGTAGTGTATCTGCTGCTTCTTGACTAGTTTGCTGCCAAGCCTCGTCCCCACCCTTTAACAAAAGGAAAAACAATCTCCACATAAAAACAAGGATACAAAAGAAAAAAAAAGCTTAAAGATAATGTATTCTGATAAAATCAGCTGGTAGGCAGCATTTATATTAGCCTATTAAATTTTAAATTGAAAAAAAGGTATTCTGTTAACATTACAGAGCCATTTTCACAAGAAGTTGTATAACACTCTGAAATCAACAATCCAAATGAATATTCTATCAACTCTTGTCCACGATAAATTTTCACTAGGAAAGGGGAAGCAGAGATCTACCAATTTTAACAGTTAAACACATCTCATTTTATTTGCTTATAGCCAAAATATAAACCTACCACAAAGTATAAATTCATAAAATGCATCCAAATACACAATCTTTGGCATTTTGATCAAATTCTAGCAACAATAACAGAGACATAAACCAAAACCTAAAAGAACAAACAGCAGAAGAATAAGAAATTCCAAATACCTGAATCAAAAGGTTTGAGAAATTAAAACTATGGGAATCCTTCCCATAATATAACACGAAATGCTTGATATAATCAACTGGATCATCAATGTCACAAATGATTTAGGAGGAGAAGAACATCCTTCATAATGCAAAACAACCTCCTTCTCGAATCTTAAAGTAGATGGATCATTAAATTATTGGGTCAGTCACAGGCCACATATTTTTAGCTGACAGTAGAAAACTTTTCAGATGGTAAGAATTATGTTCTCTTAGCAGTGTTGCAGTTCTCCACAACAACTGCTACGTGTTAGTCCCAAACAAGTTGAGTCGGCTTTATGAATCCTGAGGTCATGTTTCTCCATTTAAATTCATCCCAGGCCAACATTGTACAAAATAAAATTAAAAGTACTAAAAGTTCTCTATATTTTCTCCTTGCATAAAAATCACCCCTAGGACTAAAAGACTCCTAGAAAGCATAGGGGTAAAAGTAAATGTACTAACATGACTGAAGCATATTTCATACTAATTACTATAGCCTTAGAATATTTTTTCATTATGCCTTATCATTCGCTAAGTTTGCATGGATTTCAACAGATGAAGGACTAATAATGTTAACTGTAAGAATCACCTCGACAGCATTGGCATCTTGGCAGCTGGAATCAGAAACAGAAACCGACATATCTTTCGTCCCAAATAATCCATCAATGTCGTCATTCTCGAATAGCTGATTTGGATTATCGAGAGAACCATTGAATAGCTCTTCATAATTTTCAAAACTCAAGTCCACTTCATCCATATTGAAATCTTGAGAGAAAGGATCATCCTCATATATAGTTGAGCCTTTTACTCCAGAATAGCAGCCCTGTGTAAGAATAATAACAACAACATAAGCAACTTCCAGGAAGGCGTGGGTCAAATTATTTAGAAGCAATACGGTAACACACATTGTGAATAACCATTGTCAAACATAACATAATAAAATGATGTGGTGCAATCAAATACTTGACAAAGAAATGGATTCTCCCACAAGGCAGAAGAGAGAATCATAAATTACAGTTCATCTTCCTCTGCATTTTTAGACCTGTTACTACTTCACTAATCTCAGGTACCATTACAAAAAGGAACTGGGCACTAGCAATTCAAAGATCAAGTTTGTTGAAAGATTCCAGAGGAACAACAAGGTGCAAGACAACCTCAGCTTCATGAGCCCACCAAGTGGTCGACTAACTTATTGGTCGTCGTTGCTATCAAATCGAAGTCCAGGAAAACAGAATTATCAGTTCCGCGACATATCAGCAAGAATTATTAGCATGTCATTATAAGATATCTTTGGAAACCTAGATTACCTTTGATGAAGAGAAATTCACAGATTCAGCAATTTGCTCCACCGTGTTTAGCTTGTTGCCCAGAGTAGGCATAGAGGATCCCACCAATACGGTTGATTTGTCTGAAGTATGCATTTCACTCACTTCAGCGATAGCAGATGTATCTTGAGAGTTGAACTTTCCTTGAGGAACTTGCCTATCCCTAGGTCGGTGGTCAGTGATGCTCATTGAACCCATTCCATTCTCACAAGTTGAATCACCACCTGAAGGATTATCTAACAGAAATGACCAGATAGTTGAAAGTTCTGCTGCGGAAGGGCATCCAGTATAACAACTAAGTGCTTGTCTCTTATGCATGGAACCTGTACCAGAACCAGCATGACCAATCGGATCACAGTTCTTGCAAAGAGAAACCTTCTCCTCAACACATCTAACAACAGCTGGTTGTGAATTACATCTCTCACATAAAAGTGTCCTGGAATGGCGCTGTGAAAGGGCATTGGCAGAATGCACATTGCGATCGCACGACAAACATAAGCAAGCTGCATCAGACCGGCAATATACAATTGACCGCTGCTCCCCACAGAATTCACATATATGACCCATCACTTCTACTCAGTAATCTTAGATGAAAAATAGTCTGTAAATCTTCTTAAGAAAAAAAGTTTAGAATGTAAGCAATCGAAGTTGCTTTTGTCAAACGATTTGTGCTTCCGTTATAACAGGGAATAGAATCTGCATTGATTAAAAGCCAAATGAAAAGAGAGAAGATTTAAGATGGAATACAATTATACAACCTTGTCTTTCATATATTGAGATGTAGAATACAATTATACAGCCTTATCTTTCATATATTGAGATGTTTGCTCATCCAAAACCGAAGTAGCGAAAAAAAAAATCCACTTAAAATAGAAAACTGGCTATTAAAGAGACCAGAAAAATGCGAGTGATAAATTATGCCACTTCACTCAGAAAAGGGGAAAACTGCCACAAACAAGTTAGAACAGAGAATCCAAACAAAAAGTGGAGAACTTTGGTATAGCTGTAGCCTGTAGGTGATTTATTTCTAAGCATCATCAGCCACAGCAAGAAGCAACAACTTTTTCCTTTCAGACAATCACAAATCTATCAATCAATCAATCTCTCTCTCAATTCCAAACTGCTAGGGGTCAACTACATGGATGTTTTTCCTATTTGCTCTATTAAAGTTGAGTATCTCAAGGATATATCACAGTTAAATTACTTTTTATGCTGGTCTTACCGCAACCCTCCTCCTTTATGGAACCGGTTATATTATGTGAGCTGGATAAAGGCTCCATCAACTAAAACAACCACAAATCCTTTCAAAAAAAGAGAAGGAAAGTCAGCAGAAAAACATGGGGTGAGTGGGAGATTTAATCAACAAAGAAAAAAGTCAAATATAGCCAAGCTGCAGACTTAGAGACGTTCAGACAAGAACAAGAACACACATCCAAAGTAAGACTTGCCCCTGGTAAACAGCAAAATTCTCAAAATGAACCTTAAAATTATGAGAAAATTCAAAATTTTCAGCAACCCATAAACAGATCAAACAGCAGAATCCCAGATGAAGAACGAGCAACCCCATTTGAGTGCAAAAGAGAAAGATGAAAAGTAACCACTTTTACCTGATATAACTGTGAAGCTGACCAAAGAAGATTAGCAAGTTATAATAGATAAACCCCTTTAATTTAGTGTGCAGCAGCTTTTAGACGGTACAACAAAAAACCCTGAACAACAAAGATGGACCGTTTCAGAATCTCTGACTCTGCGTGTCTCTTGTGTGAGGGTAAGGATTGGTTCTTTTAGGATTGTATGCTGTTGATGAATAGTTGAGTTCTGATAACAATAAAATAAATTATCAACAAAAATAAGCTGATAAAAAGTGTAGGAGAGAGAAAAAGGGAAAGAGACAGGGGAGGTGTAAAATGTGGGACCCTCTCTTCCTGTCCCACTTGAAATGGAAACCTCCTATAATTTGTGGCTTTTTCTCCTACTCATTTCCCTTTATAAAGTGTATTTAATATTTATATCAAGAGTACATTTCTTACTCCCTCGTTTCAAAACAAATCGTGCATTTACTCGGTGCACACCTTATTTATTTTTAATAAAAAAATATATTTTTATTCATATATTTTAATAAATATTTTTACAAATATAATTTTTTAATATTTTTTTAATTATGTAAAATTTTCTTCTTTTAAAAGAATAAAATTAGAAGAACATTATTAATATCTTCTTGATTATGTAAATACCACTTGTTTTGAAATAAAATCAAAAAGTTAAAATACCACATATTTAAAAATATATAGCATTTAAACCAGTCTCTTTGAGAAGCTACTTGATAATTAAAATTCATGTAATTATTATATAGTAATCATATACCCTAACAATTGTATAGTTAGTAATAATCAATGTTTTGTTTGTTTATCGTAATATAATTACAGCATAGTTACAAGCATAATATTTGGTTATAGCAATATAATTATATAGTTAGAATAAAAATTTTAAAATAAAAATTAATTATTAAAAATTAATATTTGATAAATATGTATTTTTATAAATGATATTAAGTTATATATTAAAATACATATTGTCTTTGAAAAATATATTAATTAATAAATATATATTTTTAACCAATATTATAAAAATAATTGATATATATTTTCAAATTAATTATAACAATTAAAAGTCAACTTTTTTAAGAATGTCATGGAATGCATGTTTTGACAAAAATATTAATTTTTGTAAAATATAATTTTATAAAATTATTCAAATATTTAACAAAAAATAATCTATCAGTTCCCACTAAAAAATGAATTGCATGCAATGTGAAGTAACAAGTAAATATTACTAAAGAAATAAATTAGAAGCAAAAATATAACAGAAGTTCAAAATTTTTTATTAAAAAAAAGAAGTTAACATAATACTTTTATTGCAAATTCCAACGAACTCACATAAGTTCCAACATAACTTAAGTAAATATAATTCAAAAGAAAATAAAAATATTAGTCTATAACATCATTTGATAATGAAATTCTACTTTAATTCAGAAACTAGAATAATAATGCATTTATGTTAACTGAAGAAAATTAAAAAAAAATAAATAATAAATACAAGTATTTACATGGAATCACAAGAAGTAACGGTTGAAAAATGAAAAGAAAAAAATGAAAGATAAATAATAAAATAAAAAATATATTTTAAAAAATAATAAAAATAATAGAAATAAAAAATAAATTTTAAAAAATATGTTAAAATAAAAATAAAAATGAAGAAATTAAACAATAATCATGTAATTACTTGCAATTCTCACCTATCCTCTGGGAATTGGAGAGTGTAATTATTCTCCTCTAATTATAATTCATCCCTTGCTAATCATGTAATTACCTGACAAAATAAAATGTGTAATTACACTCAATTATAATCAAATTCAATTTTCAGGTGGCTTTTCAAGCAAGCCCTTAATATCTAGTCTAATAATTTTTTAGTTTTGAGTTTAAACAGTATAAAAATGTGTATACAATAAATTACTTAAAGGTAATTGTAAATAATTTTATTCTGAATTTAATGAATTATAGTGTAATTTTTTTACAAAATCAGATTATTTATTAAATAATTACAAATAAAATTTTTAATTAACATTAATTCATAATTTAATAAAAGTAAAAACTAACTTGATATCATAAATTAAATTTTTATTATCGTGTAAAATATTTTTCATACTATCAATATATATGACCTAAAACGTAGTAATAGTGATTGGTAATTTAAAATAAATAATAATTAACTTGCTTTATTAGGTTAAATTATACTAAGAATATACCAAAATATATGATATTATCGATATATATATAATTTAAATCGATAATTTTATAACACAAAATAAAAATTTGCAAATTGCAATCGAATACTGCAGTTACGGTGTCAGTGATTACAATTGCAATCAATTGTATTCATTATTATGTTTCTTTTAATAAAATAGATTTTTATATAAATCTATGATCTTACTGAATAATTAAGTAGGGCTTACATTTTATAAAAATAAATTAAAAAAATATCAAATTGTACCAAATAAATTTATATATGTAAAATATATTTTATATATTAAGTTTTAAAATGATGAGATACTAAATTTTTTTGTCATGAGTCTGGAATGATGAGAACA
The DNA here is from genome assembly GCA_035772735.1 of Datura wrightii. Taxonomy (NCBI): domain Eukaryota; kingdom Viridiplantae; phylum Streptophyta; class Magnoliopsida; order Solanales; family Solanaceae; genus Datura; species Datura wrightii. Next base: position 41,773,541 of record JASDFA010000023.1, read on the forward strand.
ACGACTGGTAATTAGCACCCAAAATTTTGACTCAGAAATATATTATGTTAGTCCGATTAAAATTAAATTAATTCTAGAATTAATGTTGAAATAGCCAGAAATGAATATTGTATCAGCACTGAGCAGCAACTGCAGTTAACTTAAGAAGTGACTTCTTTAAAACATACTGACAACTGATAAAAGAGAATGTACTAAAAGTTATCTTCGAATTCTTGAATACTAGAAAGCTGCTAAAAGGGATAAATATTACCATTATCACACTGGTACCCAGAGTTTCAAATTCTTTCTTTGTTAAAGATTAAAGAGCTCAAGGCAATTGCATATTGTAGCACCATCGATAAATTGATTTTTGATATAATTATTGTCAAACTTATATTGATTGTGGATTGCATAGTAAGGTCTTTCCCTCCATTATATTTTAACAATTATATATTTAGATGAAAGATATGTGTTCTATTTAATTTTTAAAAATTAAGATTATATTATATTAATAAGTATTATAATCATAGTTAAGTCAATAAATTTTGAAAAGTATTCTTCAAATTTGATAAGAAAAAATTATTTTCCACAAATTTTCATATTCATTAATTTTATCTTATATATTATATGTAAATATTAAATTGTACAATATTAATGCTGAGAATTATTTAATAATTTCCTGTACCAGTAATATATTTATTTTGAAATATTATGTTGAGAAACAAAAAAGAAGGAGAAGAATTATCAATATTGGCAAAATCATAAAATAAAAGAATAGAAAATAAATATATATATTAATTAAACAGAGACGAGAGGACATCAGAATTACAAATATGAAGTATCCAAATTCCAAAATTTCATGGAGAAAGTAACTGCTGTACATGCATGGTTGCTACTGTGTTTGAAGGGGAAAAAAAGAAATATGTTTTTAAAAAATATTCTTTTATCTTTTTTTTTTGTGAAATAAAAGAAAATATCGTTTTAAATCAAAATATTTCTAAAAGACTACGATTTATCAATGTTAAATAAAAACGTTGTTAGGTTCATGTTCTATAATTTTAATATTTGAATATAAAAATATTAGATGAAAATGATATTAATAGATATCAAAATTTTTGAGGAATATTTTTTTCTCTATCAAATTTGAAGAGTACTTTCTAAAATTTATTAACTTAATTATGTTTATGATACATGTTAGTGTAATATAATTTTAACCTTTAAAAATTAAATTAGACAAATAAAATGAAAAAAAGTACTATGGAAGGGAGCCAAATCCGAAACGCTACTATGGAAGAAAAATCACACTGTTGTTGTAATTGGCAAATCTTAATTGTTTAGTAATGCCTTGCCTTACTCGTCTATTAATTTTGTTGAAAAGAAAAGGAAAAGAAAGAACAATACTATTAATTACCTTTCATTTTCTTTAAATGTTTTTAATTCTTCTGGTAATACTGACATACTATAAAGCAATGTTCAAGTCTATAACTTTACGTTTAAATGTTAGCTAATTTGAAATCTTGAAGTTTCAAAAAATAGTTTGCTTTCTGAATCACTAATTCTGTTTTTTTTTAAAAAGGTTAAAAATATTTTTAAATTATGTGAAATTGAATAAAAATATCCTTCGTTAATAGTTTGATCTAAAAATATTTTTATTGTTAATGTTTTGGTCCAAAAATGTTTCTGTTGTTAATAGTTTAGTCCAAAATACCCTTACTGTTATTTTTGGGTCAAAAATATCATTTTTCTAATAAACATATTATTTCTTTTATTTTTAAACACATTTTTTATGAAAATATAATTTTTAAAGAACCTTTTTCTTATTTCTTTTATTTTGAATTTCTTTAACTATTAAATGGTGAGAAGTAATCTTTTTCTTCTTAATTTCATTTTATCAATTAAAATAGAATAATTATGTGTACTTTTTAAACTGATAATATAGTTCATATATATAAATCATAGTAACTTCATCATTAGTTTTTATTTAAATAATTATTTTAAAATAAAATATAACATTTTATTTCTTAATATTTTTTGAATTGAAGTAGGATAAGTATTTACTAATATCTTTTTTAATTTTAAAGTTAAGATGAAAAAAATCAATAATAATTTTATCAGACAATATTTTAAAATATTTTGTGATTTAAAGTCGTTTAATAAATTTATGACATTATTGAAATTCCTTCTAATCAAACTAAAACAAGACATGACAGTCCTTCTGGTTTTTCATAAATGTATTGCTTTAGGTCTCCCTCGTATTAACAATAACAAAATTTTAAAATAACAAATATATTTAAAAGATGTGTTTGTATAACAAATTAAGAATTTAAAGAAATTATAAATTTTAAATTGATAAATGATTGTGTTTAAAAGTTTAATCCAATATAGTAATTATTTCGTCAATTTGTTCTAATATTTATTTCAATGAATAAAAACATTGTAGAAATAACTTTTAATCAAGAGGTATTGTTATATGAGCACTTAAATGCATGCATTATATCTATATTTTATGGTAATTATTATAAAATTTATATTATTACACTATTAACATATTAATATTTAATGTAATTATTATTATTTCGAAAACGTATTGCAATACAAAGTTGTATAATAGAAAAGAACATATAATATAAGTTATTAGTTTAAATAATTAGCACTTATAAAATTGTTATAAATTATTACTAGCTTGTTTCGGCACTAATAAATTGATATCTTATCACAAACACATATATTTTGTTATTGATTGTCCAAACTATGAAAGACTCATCAAAATTAATAAAAACAACCAACATTGCTTGCATCAGGGTATATTGTTTATATCATACTCCTTGGAGTGAGATCCTTCTCCGTATCCTAGTATGCAGGATGCCATGTGCACCGGGCTGTCATTTTTTTAAAATTGTACTTTTAAAAGTTTTAAACATAAGATTGATTTGCATTACAAGTACAATTCTATTCAACATGTAATTATTTCTTAAAAAATAAAACCATTTTTTAAATTTTTAAATATTAATATTTTCTATATATTTCAAATAAGGAAGAATTTAATATATAAAACTTAATTTATTTTAATATCCTAGATACTAAAAAAAATTATTTGGTCAAGTGTGAACTCTATTTTTAAAAGGGTAAAAAGGTGGATGATATTTAGCTACGAGGCTTCGTACTTTAAAATTTTAGTAATTATTTAATTTTGAAACTTTTTATCTTATCTTTTATGAGATGATTTCAACTCAATCTTTTTCTCTGTTAATCTATGTATTTAGTCAAACACTTGCACATAAATTAATACGGAAAAAATATTATAGATTTAACTAAAGAGAGTAAATAATAAGAACAATCGGTTAATTAAAACAACTTAAAGTATATTTTTTTTATGTGTGTAGATTATGCCTTTTAAAAACAAGGGAAGAAATTCAATGTATTAATATATAGTAAATTTACACTCTTTAATTTTTTTTTTCATTTTGTGAGTTGAAGAATTATAATAGGTAATTAGTTAGTTTAATAAATAAAGAACTAATATAAGTTAACAGAATTGTAATTGATTTTAAAGTCTAAAATGTTAGTTCAAAGAAAAAATTTTAAGACGCAAAATTTAAGTTAATTTTAAAATTTAAATATTATGAGTTCTTACCTTTTACAAATAAGTAAAAATTTAATAGCTATAATTTTAATCAATTTCGAAATTCTAAATATTAGGATAATAAGTAATGATGATTATTTAAGATAGTAAATGACAATTTTATCTATTGTAGTCTATAAAGTCTTTTAATGAATGACAAAAAATTTAATCAACATTTCTAAAGATCTTCGTACTTTTAGAACATAGATAAATGATATTATATTATACCTTTATCTTTTTATTTCATTCATAAAAGATTGATAGTTTTATATACCAGGTGAAAATTATTTTTATCCCCTAATTTCACTTTAAAATTCATACTCACCCCTCAACTTTAAATAATAGGCATTTTCCCCCTTTTATCCTAATTGACTTTTAAAAATATTTATTTTACCCTTATTATTTTTAATCCTCTATTTATGTAATAACTTTTTATATTACATATAATATTTATCTTTTTAACCTAGATATTTATAATTTCTTATTTAAATTCACCAACATTATTAGTTACTTCTATGAATTTTTACAAAATCTAATGTTATTTCATATTTTTATTATTGTTATTAAAAATATTATATGCTTTAAATGTGTATATATATATGTGCATACATGTGTGTTTCTATTTATACTTTTCCTCTTTCTTATCATTTATTGTCTATATAAATAATAATATTTTATTATTTTTAATAGAATATTTTGTAAATTATAATTTAAAATTAATTTACATTATACAAAAAATAATCTTTAATTTTATTTTTTTTTGTATTTCATGCATTGAAATATATTTATAAAATTATTATTACCTTTTATTTCCACTTGTATAAACAAATATTAGAGTTTTAATTATTATTAATAAAATTATTTTTTTATTCTTCTAATTTACTTCATTATAGAACGTCATTAACGTATATATTCTATTAGTCTTTTTTAATTTTATTTTATCCCAAAAATTAATATTTATTAAAAAATTACATATATGGTTTTAAAGAAGTAAAAAGAAGAAGACAAAATTGATAATGTAAGAGTAAAATAAGTATTTAAAAAAATCAATTAGAATAAAAAGAGAAAAATATTTGTTGTTCAAAATTGAGAAGAGAGTTTGATTTTTAAAACAAAATTAGAAGTGGAAATGACTTTTACTCTTATATATTTGATTTTTTTTAAAATTTCTTTTATATTCTATAATTTATCCTAATGATACTCTCTTATAGACCTAAAATAATATGTCAAAAAAATACAAGATTATATGAGTATATATCTAATATACTAGGGTGCAAATCATTTTCATCCTTCAAGTTTGCTTTAAAAATCAAACTCCCTCCTTGACTTTGAATAATAGACATTTCTCCCCTCACCCTCCCCAAATCCTAATTGACTTTTTAAAATATATGTTTTACCCTTACATTATCAACTTTGTCTTCTTCCTTTTATTTTTTTAAAATCATTATACACACACACACACACACACACATCTATGAAATAATTTTTTTAATAAATATTAACTTTTGGAAAAAAATAAAATTAAAAAAATATTAATTGAGTATAGAAGTTAATGACGTTCTATAATGAAGTTTATTAGCAGAATAAATTTTTTTATTAATAATAATCAAAACTCTAATATTTATTTATACAAATGAAAATAAAAGGTAATAATAATTTTATAAATATATTTCAATGTATGAAATACAAAAAAAAATTAAAAATTATTTATTTATAATGTAAATTAATTTAAAATTATATATTACGAAATAATCTGTTAATAACAATCAATTTTTTTTTATTTATATAGACAATAGAGGATAAGAAAAAGAAGAAACATAAATACACACATATGCATGCACATACATATATACATATTTAATGCATATAATATATAATAACAATAATAAAAACAATACTAAATAGCATTAGATTTTGAGACAAATTCATAAAAGTATTGTTTTACTTATAATGTTCGTGAATTTAAATAAGAAATTATAAATATCTATGTTAAAAAATAAGTATTATATATAATATAAAAAAGTATTATATACATAGAGGATTAAAAGATAAAATAGATATTTTAAAAAATCAATTAAAATAAAAGGGAAAGAATATCTATTATTCAAATTGAAGAAAAAATTAAAATTTTAAAATAAAATAAAAAAATTAAAATAATTTTCACCCAATATACTATGCACATTTAGCTTATATGTCAAAACTCTTTCTGTCATTTTATAAAATCGTGGTATAGGAAATAAAAGATACTTAGAATCCAAAGAAATCTTAGTGGAGGCATCAATTATTAAATTTTCTTTCTATCCAAATATTGATGGATAATATTACTTAGAATTTATATCGGTAAAACATAGAAAAAAGATTGCAGAGCCCACAAATAGTATAAAAATGTTATTAATAAAAAACACTCTTAGTTTATTAAACTTCTGTTCTTTCAGATAAGACGATCGAAGTACTTCTGCTGTTTCTCCCAACTACATTCATATACATATCAATCAGAACTAAATACATTAATATTCGGGAGAAATTATCACTTTTGATATATATTTATCCCAAACTTCAACCTTTCGGAAACGGACGAAAACTCGTTATTTCTCGAAAGTCCAGAAGGGATAAATGCTCACTGCAACACTAGGAACACATTGGTACTAATTTAAAACAATTTTATTTACTTTACCTCGGTAGCACGACGTTTCGCCGGCCAAATTTCACGAAACCAACTCCGTAGGATTGCTCTCTGCAGCTTTATACCTCTGTATCTAAGCCGGAACGGAGTTTAGACCGCGTTTCATCGCGTAATTGGAAGGAAATTATGTATGTTTGTCGTGGGTTTGCCTTTCATGGCTATACCCCCTGTTTTTCCAAGTTATATTGAGGAAGATAATGAAAAAATCGACTTTGCTATTTTAAATTTTTTTTTTGCTTGCCTTCTAAATCCCTTAACCAACATGCCCTTAGGATATTTATTCGTTTAAAAATTTACGGGGTGTAACATCCTCCCCCCCTTAAGAACATTCGTCCTCGAATGACATTTTGTCTAGAGGGCTTCTCAACTTACTCAACTTGTTTCTTGAAAAATTTCGGCAGAGTTTCCCCTGTATTATGGACTATCTCAAAATTCCTGAAAAACAGAAAAGCCCAATACAGGTACTCCACACGATATAATAATCATTCATATATAACTGTCTATAATCAATCGCCTGCTTTCATATATGAAATATAAGCATTCATAAGGAAAAACAGTTCTAACATACCTCCTGTTTGCCTATGCCTGGAATAAGTGAGGATATCTAGCTTTCATATCTTCCTCGGCCTCCCACGTCATCTCCTCTCGGTTCCTGTTACGCCACAATACTTTGACAGACGCAATATCTTTAGTCCTCAATCTGCGAATCTGTCTGTCTAGGATGGCTACTGGAACCTCTTCGTAGGCCAGCTCTCCTGTAACCTGGATATCCTGGCTGGGACTGCTCTGGATGGGTCTCCTATGCATTTCCTCAGCATAGACACATGAAAGACCGGATGAACGGATTCCAATTCTGGAGGCAAGTTCAACTCATATGCTACTCGGCCTATCATTCGACGAATCTGATAAGGCCCGACAAATCTTGGACTGAGCTTACCTTTCTTGCCGAATCTCATCACCCCCTTCATCGGGGACACTTTCAAAAATACCCAATCATTCACATCGAATTCTAGGTTTCTGCGCCGCACATCCGCATATGATTTCTGGCGGCTCTGTGCAATCAGTAAGCGTTCTCTAATAAGCTTTACCTTCTCTTCTGACTGCTGAACAATGTCTGGCCCAATCAACGCCGATTCCCCTATTTCAAACCAGCCAATCGGCGACCTGCATTTTCGCCCGTATAAAGCCTCGAAAGGCGCCATCTAAATAGCCGAGTGATAGCTATTATTATAGGCAAATTCAATTAACGGCAAATGTTCTTCCCAGCTACCTCCAAAATCTAGCACACACGCTCGCAGCATGTCCTCGAGCGTCTGAATAGTGCGCTCAGCCTGTCCATCTGTCTGAGGGTGGAATGCTGTGCTCAAATTAATCTGCGTACCGAGACCTCTCTGAAACGACTGTCAGAATCTAGCCGTAAACTGTGCTCCTCTGTCTGAAATAATGAATACTGGCACTCCGTGCAATCTGACTATCTCTCGGATATACAACTCAGCATAATCTTCAGCCGAGAAGGTAGTTCTCACTGGCAGGAAATGAGCTGATTTGGTCAATTTGTCAACTATCACCCATATAGAGTCATGTCTGTGTCTAGTACGAGGTAATCCTGCCACAAAATTCATATTTATAGCTTCCCATTTCCAGAGAGGCACAACTATATCCTGAGTCAAACCGCTTGGTTTCTGATGTTCTGCTTTCACCTGTTGGCAGTTAGGACACTGGGCTACAAATTCAGAAATTTCTCTTTTCATACCTGGCCACCAGTAGTTTTCTTTGATATCATGGTACATTTTTGTCGCGCCAGGGTGGAGAGAATAGCGGGCGCAATGTACTAAAAATTTAATAAATTCAAAACTCATTTGTGAGTTTTCAAGCTTTTAAGAATTCCAACAATAAAATTTAAAAATTTTAATTAATTCACTTAACGATTAATATTTAAATTGTAATAATAAATATGAGTATCACTCTCAATCGATTTCGGAGTATCAAAATATGAAATTTATAATCACATTAAATACATTAGATATCAACAATGCAATATTAATGAAACGTAAATACATTTTTATAGCGACATATCTATAAAATTTTATATATATATATATATATATATTTACATATAATACCTACGAAATTAATTATAAAAATCATAAAAGAAAGGAAAAAAAGCTGTAGCAGAAAAAAGAAAGAAGAAGTAGCCAGGGAAAAAAAAGCAGTAGGAAAAAAAGTACAGAATGAAGAAGCAAAAAAAGTAAAAAGGGAATAGAAAAGCAATAGAGAAAAAAGAAAGAAAGAAGAAGCAGCATAGAAGAAAAAAGAAAAAGAAAAAAAAGCAACAGAAAAAAAAAGAATGAACGAAGAAGAAGAAACAAATATAATTCTAAGTAAATTAATAAAAAATTAAAAATGATTAAAAAGTAATACACTGAAATATAAATTAAAGTAGATAATTATTTTATCCTGTCATATAATATAATTTTTTAAAAAAAATAAAAATACCATGTGATGATATTTTGTACATGGTCAAGTGAATATTTAAATATGTATATTACATATATATTAATATAAATAAAATATATATCTTATTATTATTTTGATAGGTAATTACACAGTGTAAAAATTCCTTAATTCAAGAATTTTTTAATAATATAATTTTCTTCTCCGTTTATGTATATTTCAGTTTTACAATTCACACTCTTTCATTTTTATGTATAAAAAATAAATCAGTTATGTTTTGTTGACCAAACAAATTATAAATGAAAAAATGTATTACTAAAATTATGTCAGCTGGATCGGGCTATGACCTACTTTAACCCAAATCGATCCAATTCATTTTGAGCCAAATGAATTTTGGATGTATTTGATTATGATCATTTGTTAGCTCAACTTATTTTGTTCAGTTTAAATTTAGTGTAAGTTGCTGGGTCATTCACACAAATACCTTTATATTTGGGTGATTTTTAATTTTTGTCTCTCAAATTTGTGGTCTTTAATCTTTATTCTTTGATATTTTAAGTGATAAAAAAGTGGTAAAGAATGTCCTTAACAATGAAAAAAATAATAAAATTCGCAAGGCATAAGTCTTTTGCACAAGTTATGCCTCAAGACATAAGTTTAGTAGAATGAACTTGTGCCTTGAACATAAGTTCAGTAGCATGAACTTGTGGCTAAGGGGCAAAAGTTTGATAACATAAACTTGTGTCATGGGACAGAAGTTCAATTGCATGAACTTGTGCCTTGGGCATAGGTTCGTTAGCATGGCACAAGTTCATTGACATAAGTTTGTGTCTTTGGGTATAAGTTCAGCAGTATAAATTTGTGCATAAGGGCAAAAGTTCAATAACATGAACTTCTGCTTACTGAACTTGTGTTTTAGGGCAGAAGTTCAGTAAGATGAACTTGTTCCTAGGGGCAGAAGTTTAGTTGTGTTCTTCTAGGGCTAACCTATGCCTTGTGAATTTTGTTTTTCTTGCAAATTTTTTTCAAAAATATTGAAGAGAATTTTTTTTTTATAAAGCATCAATTTGAGGGATAAAAATTGCAGGTCACTCCAAAATAAGGGCAAGTCGCCTATTTGACACTTCTAACACCCCAGTCCAACAAACGACATGTGTGGAATACACTGCTTGTACTTTTTTTTTTTCTTGAAATCATTATACAATGCAGGGACCTAGAAGTATTGTAATACCCCAAAAGTCCCTACAACCAAGCCCTAGACTTAAAGTAGATTCAACAGAAAAATCTGTATTTTTCTCAAAACGACTCGTGGTATGAGTCATTGTTCCTTGGTATGGATCGTAGGAGGGAGTCATGGTGAGCCAGCAGTCCCTAAACCAGTGATAACGATTCGTAGAATGGGTCATAGGTTGATGTAACGAGTCGTAGTCAGGAGTCGCGATAGGCTAATGGATGTCAAATCTTGAACCTACGAATCAAGGTACGACTCGTTGTAAATTCTTAAGCTTCTAACTCCCTAATGACATTGTTTTGATCTTCTTAATGAGTGTTTTAAGAGGGTTTAACCTAGCCTAAATCAATATGCTCTCATAACTTCATCCTTTTCCAAGATCAATCTAGGGCTCCTCATCAATTTCACTCTCAAACCTCTTGGGATTTCAAGATCAACTTAGAGATCAATTTACCTAGGTATGTAGGGACATGAATGAGGGATTTCTTTCACCTCATACCCAAATTTCTTCTCTCACTCATGAATTCAAGTATCCAATTAAGTGTATTGAAATTCTAGAGTTTTAACCCAATTCTAAGTAGATATCCATGGTATGTCTATGAGTCCAATTCCCTCATGTTTCTATTAATGATTTAAGACTAATGGGAAGATTTTACACTCAATTTGATTATCAATTCATGTTTTCAAGTTTTATAAAAATTATTCCCTACTATGCATGATTTATGAAAAATTAAGCTTACGAGTCTATGATTTCGAGTATGATGAAGTGAATTATGTTTTATGATTTAAATGCATGATTTTCACAAGAATCCTCCATGAATTTATGGATTTTAGAGTACTATGATTTCCTCAAGTATGCATGACTTTTATGAATATCAAGTTTATGATCATGGCCAACTCATGGGTCTATTTTATGGCTAGTTCACGTATCTCAAGCATGTTATGAATCTCATGATTTCAACTAGTCCATGTGCTTCAAGTATGTTTCGTGATTATGATATGAGAAATATATATATTTTGGGAGTAATATTTAACATTGAGTATACCGGAGTTCCAGTGCATCCAGGTTTCAGAACTACGAGCCAACGTAGCTATGATGGGGTTTTGTACGAGAGTGTCTCCCATGCCCGTATGGACCATCCATGAGTGATATCACATATTTTCATGGTTCTACCCTTGGTGAGGCACAATCACCCTCCCGATTGGGGATTTATAGGTCGGGCTCCATGTATGCTCATGTGGGGTATATTAGTAATAAGAATCTCCCACTGTTCCTCATGGTTTCAGTTACTCATATTCATGACCTATGATATTATGTTCTTATAGCATACTTGACCCATTGACTAGTTATGAGCTTTCGCTTATGTTTTCAAGCATAACAAGTTATATGATTTCTATTTTCTAAATCTTGGGTCATTATGTTCAAACTATGATGAATAGCTTACGAATATGTATACTTCAGATTCTTGGCTTTTAGCATGTTGTCCTTACTCTCATGAACTTTGTTGATTTGTACTTATTATTTTAGACTATCATTTTACTAGAATATTTCACTTACCCTACATACTGAGTACATTCAAAGTACTGACCGCATACTCTATGCTATATCGTCTTATGATATAGGTTTGGGTGATCCAGCTCAGCCTTGCCGATAGCTCGCTCTCGATCAGTCCAGTCCTATTCCTCAGTTTTATGTTTTTATCATGACTTTTAGTTTTAGATACAGTGATATAGTTGGGGGTGTTGTCCCATCAACTCGTCATAGTTGTAGGGGTTCTTCAGACTATCATGTATAGACAGTTCATCATTGTTGAGTTATATTTATGCTTTTGTCCTTATGTTATACATACTTCCGCTTATATCATATTCATGCTTTATTTCTACTTAGTGAGGGTCTGTTTATGCTATGTATGTACCATGGGTTAGCTTGGAATCATTCGTGGTTCTAGGTCCCGTGTCTCGATCCGGGGTCTCAGCTTGGATGGTGACAAGTATGACGTGGAACGCCGATGTGCCAGGGTTTCCTTTTATCTATTTTTCTCACAGCTTAGCCTTTTCAAATTAACAAATATGGAAAAGACATACTTTTCTTAAAAAACACTCACATTTTCTAAGATCCCTCCGAAACAATGCTACGACAAATAGGAGATAAAGAGCTCTCATTTTTGCTTCTTCTAACATCATATTATCGTTGTTAATCACTATACTGAACTTTCTCTTTTTTCCAGTAAATCTGTCTTCCTCTTTTTCATCTTCTGCTTATGAATTTTCTTTTACCTCTTTTCTACTCACCAAAGATTTCTTCTCTCTGTTTGTGTTGTTTCTTACAATTTTCATATTAAATTCCTTCATGTTTAGTAGGTTTCATCTTCTTACTAAATCCAATCTCTGCCTTCTTTCAACATTAATTTTCGAGGTAAATCTCTTTTAAATTATCATTTACATATAATTTTTTCCTTCATTAGATGTTTCACCATCCTTACACTTTCAATCTCTATGGTCTGCCAGTATATATATATATATATATATATATATATATATATATATATATATATGTCATGACCCAAGTGGCCTTGATTGATACCCACACTTGTTCATCCAATTTTAACATTCATGCTATTAAATAAACACTCGTAAAATAAAAAGGCAAAAGTCTTATATGAACAAAAAGAAATACTTGCAAAATCTATACTTTATATCCCAGAAATTGAAGGTCATCATACTGAGGGCATCTACCTAAACATAGTCTATGAGAAACAAAACTAAAATAACAAAGTTCATGTCTAGAATAGAAACATCTTCTTCAAGAAGATTGCAGCAACCTAGAAAAAGTAAACCAGCTCACCCTCGAATTTCTTGCTACGACTTCTACAGATGAGGTCGAGTGGAACTTCCTGGATTGTAGTATGCACTCAAAAGATAAGTACAAGATCAACATCAGTACGACACAATGTACTGGTAGAAATTATCAGCCGACCTAGAATAATAACATGTATACATGTAAAATAACAACATACATATTAGTAAAACAGATAATAAAACTTCTGGCATCATTTAGAATAAGGTTTAAAGCTAGACTACTCACTAGATTAGGCCTCGCTGCAACGGTGATAAGACTGCAACAACGGTCTCACCGCAGCGAAAGGGTTGCCGCCCAGGTTTTGCCCCAAATCTCAAAACTACGTGTAACCATAGGACATGATGGGACCTCCATTGAGAATGTCCCCTTTGCCCAAATGGGTCTTTCATGTGTGATATTGCGCCCTTCATGGTTCTACCCTTGGCAAGGTATGGACACCCTCCCGACTAGGGATTTACAGGTCGGGCTCCATGTGTGCTCATATGGGATATGTCGGTTATAAGAATCTCCTATTGTTTCGCATGTTTTATGAATTATTATGTTCATGTTATTTTGGATCAAGTGATGATTTATAAAGTTCCTCTTATGGCTATGGTAATGAATGGATTACGAATGATTTGAAAACATTGAGCTATATGTTATCTTAGGATATTTATGTTATGAGCATGTTGTCCCACTCTTATGATTCCTTATGAGCTTTTATGTATTTTTAAATGTCCGTTTTGCTTACCTTGCATACGCGGTACATTCCACGTACTGACCGCATACTTTATGCTTTATCGTTTCATGATACAAGCTCCGATCTTCAGACCCAACACCATTAGTAGTTCATCTCGGAGTTTAGCATCCAGCTCTTTGGTGAGTCCTCATTCTCCGAGGACCAGTTTGATATCAGTTATCTTTTCATGTTCAACTTTCTAGACTTGCCGGGTTAGTTGGGGATGTTGTCCCATCAACCCATCAAATACGTTAGAGGCATTCAGACTACATGTAGTATTCAACTGTTATGTATGTAGTATGTTCCACTTGCCATGTTATATTATGTTTATGCTTCCTATATGTCGTTATGCTAAGTATTTCGCTTCATTGATATTGAGTTAGATATATGTTCATGACATGGGTTGACATGAAGTCTCTCGGAGCTCCTTGTCCCGTGTTAGGATCCGGGTCTGTTATACCCTGGAAGCCCAAAGATCAGACTCGGGAGTTGAAACAGAGAAAAGCTTAAAAACTGGCACTAGACTCAGAACGATTCGTGGGGAGACTCGTGAGATCAACCCATAAGTCGTGATATGACTCGTGGGGAAGGCCATGGAATGAATTTGGAAATTGGATAAGTGAGACCCCACGGGCATGACCATGACTCATGGTCAACTCCCACAAGTCGTTAGGTTAGCTGTGGGGAGGGGGAATAAGAAAAGAAAAGAAAAGGGGGCAGTGGACTTGACGAAAGGTCCTCACAAATCGTGGTCAGCCCCCACGATTCGTGGGGTGAGTCATGATCAAGCATGGAATAGATTTTGTCGAGGAAAGTTAGTGTACTTAACAGACGACTCCACGAGTCGTGACCCTGAGCAACGAGTCATTAGGTTCTTCGTTAGGACCACCTGGCAATTATTTTTTGCGAATTTAGTAAGGACTTTTCCATAATTTCTAAGTTCCTAAGGTCTAAACTATGACGTTTTGAGTTATGAATAGTGACTTTTAAAGGGGTTAAGTTTATTTTAGGCCTCATTCATTCATGCATGCAAGGTAGAAGACTTGAGAGGGTGATCAAGCTTATCATTCATCAATTTCTTTTCAATTTCGTATTGGGCATCTAAAGAAGTGTTAGAATCAACTACCAACAGGTATGTAGGGTTATGAATAGGTGATTTCTTTCACACCCATGCTCAATCCCTCTCTAAAGGTATGAATTTCTATATCTAATCTGTGGGGTTCTAACCCAAATGCATGAATCTTCTATTTCTATACATGGGTATGATTGATTATGATTCTACTATTGAATTATGGAGCATGGGCAAATTTTATAATGTTTTCAAATTAAAATCATGATTGTAATTTTATAAATTAAAAGCCCATGGATGAGATGTTCATGAAAGATGAGATTTGTGATGAATATATGATGATGATGAGATATTATGATGAAAAACATGTTTTGAAGCTACCCATGTTTACAATTATGTTTTTGATGAAAATTGAGTATTTCTAAGTATGATAAAGCTTTGGGCAAGTCCCACATGTTAAGTATGAATGATGATTTTCCCGAATTAAGCTTACCACATGGTTTTGGAGAGAAGACTCCAAATTATATTTTCATCTTGTGGTATGTTTTGAGTTAAAGTTTTCCTATGTATAGCTTACGACATGGTTTTGGAGAGAATGCTCTCAATTATGTTTTCAGCTTGTGGTATGTTTTGAGCTAGAGCTTCTCATATGATGATTTCATATTTGAGATGTATTTGTTTATTGAGCTTTGTCAATAGATGATGTTGAGCTTCGTTATAAAATGATATAGAGCACATGCATGTTTAAGGAATAATGTCTAGCACCGAGTAGGCTAACGATCGATCACCCTATGCCTCAGAACTACATGCCAACGTAGGTTTACACTATTATATATATTACTTCGGGACCTCCCTTGTGAGCATCCCCTACCCGAATGGGCCTTCAGCTTGATATCGATATTATGGTATCGTCCCTAGCCCTGGCAAGGCTTTGGATGGCTCTACCCACTTGAGTGTGATAGATGGGACCACGTAAGCTCTATCGTGTTATGTTGGTTAAAAGACGAGCCTCCCATTATTTCTCATGATTTCAGATATGCATATTCATTAGTCATTAGACTTATATATTTTTACATATATGCATGTTCTAAAGTAGGTTTGACTCAATGTTCAACTTTACTTATAAATGTCAGAATTCAGATTTGAGTCAATCGATTCAGTTATGATGTTATAAAGTTATGTTATGTTATGTTATGAAGAGATCATGATTTCAGAAAGAATGCATGCAAGCCCTACTCAGACTCTTTTAATATTTATGTTATTTTATGCATTGTCTTTAAATGATTTTGCTTACTTTAGTAGTTTTACTTACCCTACATACTCGGTACATTCCACGTACTGACTGCATACTCTATGCTGTATTGTATCATGATACAGGACCCGACTCCCAGGTTTAGCCCCTCTTATAGTCACCTTGTCAGAGTTAACATTCATATTGCAGGTGAGTCCTCATCTCCCGAGGACTAGACTATTCAAATCTCTTATATGTATTTTACTTTCAGATTTTTTGAGTTTGTTGGGGTCTTGTCCTATCAACTCATCATGTTTAGAGGCTTTTCAGACATATGTATGTATTCAGCTTCGGATTTCGTATTCTGATGTTGTGTTCAAGTTAGACTTCCGCTATAAGTATTTTATTGATTATTCAGTTTCTTGATTGAGATTAGATGTATGCTTATGCCATGGGTCGACTTGGGGTCTCTTGGGGCTCCTTGTCCGATGTTACGATCAGGACCTCTGTTCGGATCGTGACAAAGTTGGTATCAGAGCAATAGGTTTGAAGTATCCTAGGGTGTATGAAAGCCATGTTAAGTAGAGTCTTTTTTATGGGTGTGAAGCGCGCCACACTTATGACAAAGAGTCTACGAGACATTAGGAAATGTTCCCTTCTTTCATGATCTATGTTGTGCGATGAAAGTCATTCTGTCCTGCTAATTCGTGCTATTCGCAATTGAAGAATCATGGATCCCAGGAGAATGAATGGTAGGAGAAATGGAAATGGTGAAGGCCAGGATGATAGCAATAGGGATGGGCACTAGCAAGCCTCACCAGTTCAGGAGCACCAAGCACCGGATCCAGTTGCCCAGTCATAGTTCCGGGTAGCTATTCAGATGCTTGCGTAGGTCTTGACCGCCCAGGTAAATCAGCAGGCCGTTGCGCATGTTCCACAAAATGGCAATGCAGCGGTGGCTTGAGTTAGAGACTTCTTGAGGATAAACCCACCGGAGTTCCTTGGGTCCAAGGTAGATGAGGATTCCCATGAGTTCATAGATGAGATAGTGAAGATCACCCAAGTCATAGGGGCGAATGGAGTTGAGTTCGCAGAGTTGGCCTCTTACCAGTTGAAAGGGGTCGTGCATATTTGGTTTCGCCTATGGAAGGATAGCAGGGTCGCCGGAGCAGGTCTTTTCATTTGAGAAGAGTTTTATGTTGCATTCTTGGATCGGTTTTTCCCTCTTGAGATGAGGGAGCTAAAGACAGCCGAGTTTGTGAATTTGAAGCAAGGGAGAATGACAGTACAAGAGTATGCCCTCAAGCTCACTCACCTATCAAAATATGCCCCGAAGTTGGTAGCCGATTAGAGGGCGCGGGTGAGTAGATTTGTCCATGGGGTAGCAGCCTATTTGGACAAGGATTTTAGGACCGCAATGCTCCATTGGGACATGGATTTCCCACGGATAGTGTTGTACGCCCAGCAGATGGAGGCAACACATCTGAGAGAGAGAGAGGCAAAGAGGTCCAGGACCGATGATCATAGATTCTCACAGCGAGGTCAGGTGGTGGGCACTGACAGCTGACCCACAAGAGATCATCACCATTGAGTGTGCCATCCAGACCTAGACATGATCATAGAGGGCGAGCATCAGGCTCGAGGGGTCAGAGTAGCATACCCGCAGATTCTAGCATCCCAGCTTACTGTAGATGTGGTCGGGGCACACAGTCCAGTGCTTGGCAGGTTCAGGTGCTTTTTTTGGGTGTGGGAAGCCCATACACATGCTTAGAGATTGCCTAGAAGTGAGGATAGATCAGGTTGGGGGCCGAGGCCCCGCTTCTAGTTCAACGACCCTCCCGCATACTCAGCCCATCAGGGGGCATCTACTAGCGCAGTTGGCAGTCAGCGCCAGAATAAATTCTATGCCTTAGCATCCCGACAGGAGCAGGAGGTCTCCCTGGATGTAGTCACTGGTATGTTACAAGTTCTCCATATTGATGTTTATGCCTTGTTAGATCCGCGGGCTACCTTGTCTTTTGTGACACCTTATATGGCCAGTAGCTTCAGAGTCAGTCCCGAAGTCTTGATAGAATCCTTCTCAATTTCTACTTCAGTAGGTGACTTAGTTATAGCTAGACGGGTGTATAGAGGTTTCCTAGTCTCAATCCTTTAGAAAGTCACCTCAAAAGATTTGATAGAGTTAGCCATGACCGATTTAAATGTTATTCTCGGCATGGATTGGCTATTTGCATGCTATGCTTCAGTAAATTGTAGAACCCGGGTAGTAGAGTTCAGATTTCTGGGTGAGCCAGTCTTAGAATGGAAGAGTAGTTCAGCTATGCCTGTAGGTCATTTCATTTCCTACCTTAAGGACAAAAAGATGATTTCTAATGGTTGTGTGTACCATCTAGTTAGGGTTAAGGATGTTGAGTCTGATACCCCAACTATCCAGTCAGTTCCAGTAGTACGTGAATATCCGGAAGTATTTCCAGATGATTTACCAGGTGTTCCTCCCGAGAGGAAAATTGACTTTGGTATTGACCTTCTTCCCGACACGCAACCTATATCTATTCCTCCTTATAGAATGACTCCATCCGAGCTAAAGGAGTTGAAAGAGAGTTGAAGGACTTGTTAGATAAGGTTTCATTAGATCGAGCAAGTCTCCATGGGATGCACCAGTCTTATTTGTCTGAAAAAAGGATGGTTCCCTTCGAATGTGCATTGACTATCGGCAATTGAACAAAGTCACTGTCAATAACAGGTATCCTCTACCCAAGATTGATGATTTATTTGACCAGATTCAGGGTTCCAAGTGTTTCTCAAAGATAGATCTCAGATTCGAGTATCATCAGGTCAGAGTTCGGGAGTGCGATATCCCAAAGACAGCCTTCAGAATGCATATGGTAATTATGAGTTTGTAGTTATGTATTTTGGACTAATGAATGCTTCTGCAACTTTTATGGACTTGATGAAC
The DNA here is from genome assembly GCA_035772735.1 of Datura wrightii. Taxonomy (NCBI): domain Eukaryota; kingdom Viridiplantae; phylum Streptophyta; class Magnoliopsida; order Solanales; family Solanaceae; genus Datura; species Datura wrightii. The sequence continues at coordinate 41,792,344 of JASDFA010000023.1, forward strand.
AGGGTGTTCAAGCCATACCTAGACATGTTCTTGATCGTGATCAATAATGATATCCTTATATACTCTCGGAGCAAGGAGGAACATGCCGCTCATTTGAGAATAGTGCTTCAGATTCTTAAGGATCACCAATTGTATGCCAAGTTCAGCAAGTGCGAGTTCTGGTTGAACTCCATTGCCTTTTTGGGCCATGTGGTATCAAGTGAGGGCATCAAGGTGGATTCTCAGAAAATAAAGGCGGTGAAGAATTGGCCTAGATCGGTGAATCCTTCAGATATTCGAAGTTTCTTTGGTTTAGCTGGCTACTATTGGAGATTTGGTGAGGTTTTCTCATCTATTGCAGCACCTTTGACCAAATTGACCCAGAAGAGGGTGAAGTTCCAATGGTCGGAGGCTTATGAGAAGAGCTTCCAAGAGTTGAAGACCTGACTTACCTCAGCATCGATGTTGACCTTACCCGAGGGTACCAATAGATTCGTGGTGTATTGTGATGCTTCAAGAATCGGACTTGGATATGTATTGATGTAGCACGGGAAAGTCATAGCCTATGCCTCCAGACAGTTGAAAGTCCATGAGAAGAATTACCCGACCCATGATCTTGAATTGGTCGCGGTGGTGTTCACATTGAAGATATGGCGACGTTACTTGTATGGAGTCCATGTGGATATGTTTATGGACCACAAGAGCTTACAATATGTGTTCATGCATAAAGATCTCAATCTTTCATAAAGGAGGTGGTTGGAACTACTCAAGGACTACAACATAAGTGTCCTTTACCATTTGGGTAAGGCTAATATGGTAGCGGACGCACTTAGTAGCCACTCTATGGAGAGTGTGTCCCGTGTGAATGAGGGGAAGAGGGAGCTAGTGAAAGATGTGCATCGACTTGCAAGGTTGGGAATTAGATTCGTCGACTCGATCGATAGCAGTGTTGTTGTGAAGAACGGATCAGAATCGTCCTTGGTGACTGATGTGAAAGCTAGAGAAGATAAGGACCCGATTTTGGTAAAGTGGAAGGAAGTCGTTCAAAGTATGAAGGTGGAGGTATTTTACCAAGGGGGGGATGGTGTGCTTTGGTACCAGGGTCTCTTATATGTTCCGGACGTGGACGATTTGAGGAGCCAGATGTTGCGTGAGGCTCATGGATCTAGGTATTCTATCCACCCAGGTGCCACCAAGATGTACCGTGACTTACGGGAAATCTATTGGTGGAATGGCATGAAGAAGGATATTGCGGAATTCATAGCTAAGTGTCCGATCTGTCTGCAAGTAAAGGTTGAGCATCAAAGGCCGGGAGGCATCCTTCAAGATATCAGCATTCCCACTTGGAAGTGGGAAGAGATTAACATGGATTTCATGACAGGATTACCTCATAATCGTCGACAATATGACTCCATTTGGGTTGTGGTAGAAAAGTTGACCAAGGCTGCTCATTTTCTACCGGCAAAGACCACAGATTCGATGGAGGATTATGCCATGTTCGGGAGTTGGTCCGATTGCACAGAGTGCCCTTATCCATCATTTCAGATCGAAGTACTCAATTTACCTCTTAGTTTTGGAGGTCATTTCAAAAAGGGCTTGGTACGCGGGTTAAGCTCAGCATAATATTTTACTTGCAAACGGATGGTCAAGAGGAGCGAATAATCCAGACCCTCGAGGACATGTTGAGAGCATGAGTAATTAACTTCAAAGGTAGCTGGGATGAGCATTTGCCACTTATCGAGTTTGCATACAATAACAACTATCACTCTAGTATTCAGATGGCGCCGTCCGAGGCTCTCTACAGGCGGAGATGTAGATCGCCCATCGGATGGTTTGAGGTTGGTGAGGCGGCAATGATAGGGCTGGATTCGATTCATGAAGCAATGGAGAAGGTTCAGTTGATAAGAGACAAGTTAAAAACTGCTCAGATTCGCCAAAAGTCTTATGCGGACGTGAGAAGAAGAGAGTTAGAATTTGAAGTCGATGATTGGTTATTTCTAAGGGTGTCTCCCATGAAGGGAGTGATGCAATTTGGAAAGAAAGGGAAACTTAGTCCCCCCTATGTCAGCCCATATCGGATAGTGTGACGTGTTGGCAAGGTGGATTATGAGTTGGATTTGCCTTCAGAATTAACTTCTGTTCATCCTGTGTTTCATGTATCGCTTTTGAAGAATTGTTTGGGTGATCCAGCTCTAGTTGTTCCGGCGGACAATGTTGGTGTGAGAGACAGGCTTAGCTATGAGGAGGTTCTTATGGAAATATTGGATCGCTAGGTTCGAAGGATAAAGAACAAAGAAGTAGCTTCAGTTAAAGTGTTATGGAGGAATCAACATGTTGAAGGAGCTATGCGGGAAGCCGAAGCAGTTATGATGGCTAGATACCCGCATTTATTCTCTACCGGTCCAGTTTCAGCTGGAGGTATCAGTTTTGCACTCAGACTTTATTTAGTTTACATGTTTAGTTCATGTGCGCAAGTTTCTTTATGTATATGGATGTTTTCATGATTCATGAAATCAGTTCAATTATGTGATTCGAATCGGAGGTAGTCATTCCATCAGTTTTCGATTTAAGTGATCAGTATTTGAATATGATGATTGCATTTTCTCTTCTTTTCTGTGTGTTTTCTAACATTCGAGGATGAATATTCCCAATGGAGAGATGTTGTTATACCTCGGAAGCCCAAAGATCAGACCCGGGAGTTGAAACAGAGAAAAGCTTAAAAACTGGCACCAGACTCAGAACGAGTCGTGGGGAGACTCATGAGATCAACCCATGAGTCGTGATATGACTCATGGGGAAAGCCATGGAATGAACTTGAAAATTGGAGAAGTGAGACCCCACGGGCATGACCACGACTTGTATTCAAGTCCCACGAGTCGTTAGGTCGGCCGTGGGGAGGGGGAATAAGAAAAGAAAAGAAAAGGGGGCAATGGACTTGACGAAGGTCCCTACGAGTCGTGGTCAGCCCCCACGATTCTTGGGGTGAGTCGTGATCAAGCATGGAATAAATTTTGTCGAGGCAAGTTAGTGTACTTAACGGACGACTCCACGAGTCGTGACCTTTAGAAACGAGTCGTTAGGTCCTATGTTAGGACCACCTGGCAGTTATTTTCTGCGAATTTAGTAAGGGATTTTCCATAATTCCTAAGTTCCTAAGGCCTAAACTACGACGTTTTGAGTTATGAATAGTGACTTTTAAAGGGGTTAAGTTTATTTTAGGCCTCATTCATTCATGCATGCAAGGTAGAAGACTTGAGAGGGTGATCAAGCTTATCAGTCATCAATTTATTTTCAATATTCTATTGGGCATCTAAAGAAGTGTTCGAATCAGCTACCAACAGGTATATAGGGTTATGAATGAGTGATTTCTTTCACACCCATGCCCAATCCTTCTCTAAAGTATGAAATTCTATGTCTAATCTATGGGGTTTTAACCCAAATGCATGAATCTTCTGTTTCTATACATGAGTATGATTGATTATGATTCTACTATTGAATTATGGAGCATGGGCAAATTTTATAATGCTTTCAAATTAAAATCATGATTGTAGTTTTATAAATTAAAAGTCCATGGATGACATGTTCATGAAAGATGAGATTTGTGATGAATATATGATGATGATGAGATATTATGATGAAAAACAAGTTTTGAAGCTACCCATGTTTACAATTATGTTTTCGATAATAATTGAGTATTTCTAAGTATAATAAAGCTTTGGGCAATGCCAACATGTTAAGTATGAATGATAATTTTTCCCGAATTAATCTTACCACATTGTCCTTGGTGACTGATGTGAAAGATAGAAAAGAAAAGGACCCGATTTTGGTAAAGTTGAAGGAAGACGTTCAAAGTCAGAAGGTGGAGGTCTTCTCCCAAGGGGGAGATGGTGTGCTTCGATACCAGGGTCACTTATGTGTTCCGGATGTTGATGATTTGAGGAGCCGGATGTTGAATGAGGCTCGTGGGTCCAGGTATTCTATCCATCTAGGTTGCACCAAGATGTATTATGACTTATGGGAAGTCTATTGGTGGAATGGCATGAAGAAGGACATCGAGGATTTTGTAGCTAAGTGTCCAAACTGTCAACAAGTAAAGGTTGAGCATCAGAGATCGGGAAGTGCGCTTCAGGATATCAGTATTCATACTTGGAAGTGGAAATAAATTAATATAGACTTCATCACATTTTTACCTCATACTCGTCGACAATATGACTCCATTTGTGTTGTGGTAGACAGGTTGACCAAGGCTGCTCATTTTCTACCAGTTAAAACCATGAATTTGTTACACCCCGTAAGTTTTTAATGTTTAGTCGGCCTATTATGTTGGTTGAGAGTTTTAGAGTGCCATATGTACGAGAAAAGGGCCTGGGGAAAGGTCGAACGGGTGCCAAGTCAGGATTTTGCAGGAGGAGGCCGAATCAAGCTGCCCAGAGGGGCAAAGTGGCACAGAGTAGCTCCTTCGCATTAGCCAATGTGGCATGGAGCAGAATCAGCGCGATGGACAGAGTGCCACGTTGCCTTGTCTGCTGCCTCAAGTATATAAAGGTCTCACACTTAGAAGTTAGATTATTATCCAAATAATCACGTCCAGAACAGAGGGAAGATGAGGAAAACATTTAATAATCGTCCGATTGCGCCGCTAAATGCCGTCCAAATCCAAATTAACTCCGGGTAGTGAAGTATAAGGCTGCAGAGAGCATCGCTGTGGAGTTATTTTAATAAAATACGCCCGGCAAATCGTCGTCCCGCCGAGATTAAGTTGATGGAATTGTTCCAAACTAGTGTCAATACGATCACGTGCCTAAAGTAAGTATTTCTCCCTTCTAGATTCCTGAGAAATTACGAGTTTTTGATCGTCTTTCGATAAGTTGAAGTATAGTCAGTATATATATATATATATATATATATATATATATATAAGTTATAGTTTTCTTTGAATATAGTAATAAAGAAGCCCTATTCTTCCGTTAATATTATTACAGTTGAGAAGGACAATTGAGCACGAGCCAAAACTCACCAGTTAATCGGTAAACAACGAACGATGTATGTTAAGGTATTTTGTTTCGGCAAGTTAGTTTCTTCAGCATAGTAGTCTAGTATGAATCCTAGTAAAGCATGTCAGGAGTATGTTCATGTCTAGTTATTGTTGTCAGTCGAGGCTCGTAATTTGTATTTTGTTGGGCTGGATTACACCTGTATAGCTTCCGTGACCACCACAGGGTTAACAGCTGTGTCGCCGCCCGCTAGGGGAGAGGATACGTTGCTCTATGGAGCAGCATGCCGTCTGCAAGGGAAGAAAATGGGGATCCAGATCCACATATGCCTTGGCTGGCCTTATACACACCCCCGCCGAGCCTTTACGCCTATGGTGTAGGTATCTGGAGTCCTCCAGACTCAGTCACAGCTACAGTTAGGGGCCGAGCGGGCCCAGTTGCAGACCTAGGGGATTGGCAGGATGCTTATAGCTGGTAGTTGACTCAGTATGACCGGGATAGGGGTATATAGATTGAAATGTACTCACTAGTGCTAATGGGGGCCCAGGTGGGTTATTCTGTGCTGATTGTACCTTCCGGCTTATGGGAGCCAGGTAAGGTTTATGTTTGCTTAGTTACTGATAGTTGGATAGTAAGACGCCTCATTTGTCAGGTATGAACCCTACCTTCCTTATTACAGTTATGTTTAGCCATGATTTCACTACTTTAGTCATCTTCAGTCCGGTTCCTTTACTTCAGTCATTATTAGTTCTATTTCTTACTTTCAGTCATTTAAAGTTACTGCCTTACATATTCAGTACCTGTGGTACTGAATCCCTCTTCTGGGGCACTGTATTACTTGCCTGCAGGTACAGATAGATGAGGAGCAGGTCCCTCCTAGTTCCAGTCAGCCGTACAGAGCCGTCAACTCCCTTCTTCTGGAGCTTGTGTGATAGAGGTTTATTTCTTTTGTTTGTATAGTATAGGTAGGCTGGGGCCCTGTCCCGACCATCTTATTACTGCTAGAGGCTTGCAGATTGTGTTACTTCCCTGTGGTTAGATAATATCGGCCGTGTGGGGCCCATATGTGTTTTAGATTATATGTGTTGGCCGTGTGGGGCCCTGTTTAGCTGTTGATTGGTGGCCTTGTAGGCCCTAGTTCAGTTTAGCATCTGATTTTACTTTTCAGTTATAACTAGATATCATGGTGGCCTTGTCGGCCCACATAGGACTCCCTATGATTGTTTGTCTCAGGTTAGCTGTTTATTTTCACAGGTGGCTATAGGCCTTGTCGGCCAAGGGTTGTATTTACAACTGCTATATAGCCCGTTGTTCTCTTGATTTTTGAGTTAGAGTCAGCCCTGCAACGGTGGTGCTTAGGCTTAGTCAGCTCAGCAGTTCAGGTCCTAGTAGGGTACCAGGTGCCAGCATGCCTCCCAAGGTGGGGCGTGACAAACTTGGTATCAGAGCAGGTCGTATCCCAGGGAGTCTGCAAGCCATGCTAAGTAGAGTCTTGTCTATGGATATGTTGTGCACCACATACTATAGGCAGGAGGCTGTAAGGCATGATAGGATGGTTACTCTTTCTTCTTATTCAGTCTTAGTATAGAGCGGTACAGTATAGAGTTGAGTCCCTAAGCTCATTATACTCTTTTTCTTACAGATAAATGTCAGACCAGCAACACCTTACGACAGGCAGGAGGCTAGATGTAGCAGCAGGAGAGGGCACCAGTAGGGTGCCTCAGCCTCGGTCAGAATCAGCCCAATCTAAGGATGATATGGAGGTATCATCTCGACCTCCGCAGCAGTCTCCACCACGTCAAGAGTCGCTTGGGATGACAGTGTGACGGCACCGCCTTCGGCAGTTTCTTTACCCGTACCATCCAACCAAGAGGTCAGGAGTGCAGTGGTTATGCTAGCCCAGATGATGGCTGCTCAGAGCCAGCAAGTGCCACCTACAGTTGCAAAATCTTTAGGAGGGCCTAGTAGCTTGAGGTTCCGAGAGTTCCTAGCATTAAGTCCCCCGCAATTCACAGGGACAGATCAGACCGAGGACCCTCAGGACTTCTTAGACCAGATGCAGAGGATTTTCAGCGTGATGCATGCTACACCTACAGAGTTAGTTGAGTTGGTGGTATTCCGGCTTGAGACATCGTCGTATTGTGGTATGAGAGTTGGGAGAGGTCCCGAGAGAGAGATGTTTCCCCTCCGACTTATTGCGCCCCAGCGCACACGCAAGCCTACGCGGTCGTACAAGTAATACAATGGCCCTTTTTAAGAGCCAGATGTCGAACCCACAGGGACTAGACCAATTCAGCAAATTATGAAGTTCAAGTGTAAGATTAACCTTCAAAAGTGTTGAGTATAGAAGTTTTCAGTAAATTATAAGTAAGTTTTGGGGTGGTCACAAAACAATCTAGAAACAATATAAGAAGCAACTAGAGCTAAGGCCAGATAATCATGCAATGCTACACTTTGTAATGGTTCACGTATGAAATTATCAATTGTTGTCTCACATAGTTGGAAAATGCGATGTTCATGGTCTGTCGAGCCTCTAAACACGACAAACTAGCTTCACAACTACATCGTTGAGCGGTGGAGTGACAATTCTAGTTCGTGGGCAATTCAGCTACATGGATGTGGTTTACGGGGTTTGTGCTCTTGATTAGGGACTTTCGTACCTCTAATAATTTAACCTAATTTAGCTTCACAACTACTTCTACGAGTGGTGGAGTGACAATTCTAAGTCGGTGTCTTACTATCATCTTGTTTTTAAAACGAAGCAAGGCGAATTAGGTATAGTCTCTATCCTAACCGCGAATCCTATCGGAAGATAAGAACTTGCTCCCTATTTTCTTATGTTTCTTGCCTAGGGTTACTCTCTCAAGCATTTACCTAGCTTAACATGTATGTTTTCATGGTCATCAAGTATAAAAATAACCATAATAAAGAATGTAAGACAAAACAACAATTAACAACTCAAACAAAAACGAATTCATGCATTACAATCATATAATGTGGCCTCAACCCTAGGGGAAGGGTTTTAGCCACTCATGTTCGTACAATAACTTAAAAACATCATTAAAGTAGAGTACTTACAAGAATAGGTAAAAGAGAATGTAAAATTAGTGAACCCTAGGTGAGTTCTTCACTTCTCCCTTCGCTCCTCTATGGTTTTCAAAAAATATTTCGTGACCAATGATTTTAGAAGCTAAGGGTTTAATTTATAGTAAATGCGAAATTTGCACTTTTTGGCACGTTAGTGAACTGCTCCATGGCACGTTGGTGAGATGCTCCATGGCACGTTGGTGAACTGCTCTGTGGCACGTCGGTGAACTGCTCCATGGCACGTTGGTGAACTGCTCCGTGGCACGTTGGTAACGCGGCAGCACACTGGTTTGGCAGCCCCTGCTCATATAAATTAATTCTTTGCTCCGTGGCACGTTGTTGAACGCCCCAATGCTTCTCCGTGACACAGAGTTGACTCCAAATGTCCCTTTTAGCTTGTCTCATCATCCATAATCCATCCCTTAACATTTATCTTCAATATTAGGACCATTATATTCACATTGAGCTCCATACATTGGCAATTTCAACCTACAAAGAGAGCTAATCATATTTGTTAGTCCATGGCCACAAATTACACAAATACATGAGATTATTCTTAAATTAAGGTACAACCTAGGTAAAACATGGGTATAAAATAGTATTTGGGCATGTAAATATGCCCAAGATCACTATCCCACACTTAAAGCCTTGCTCGTCCTCGAACAAATCCTTTACATCTCATGCACAAGGAAGACTCACAATTTACCAATTGACGCAAGACGACTCAAATTAAGGCTATAATGACTCATTTAGATGACAAGTTCAAATAAAGCATGTTATATATATATATATATATATATATATATATATATATATATATATATATATATATATATATATATAATATACCACATAATTCAAATCTAATACAACCAAGTTAAGACCTCCTAGCCTCAAGAATCGACTCTACAACCACAGAAACTCATGCACATTAGCCAATCAAGAATTTTAACATGAATTCTATCTTTTCTCAAACATATGCCCTCACAATAAGAGAGATACCCATTTTTCACTTTCAAGTTTTCCAATTATAACATGTATGAGTATATGAATAAGAATTCAACTCACTCTCACAAAGAATTCACATGCATCATGTATTGACCCATAAGCTTTCCCTTAGTGTTTTACTCCACTAATTTAAGAATGTTTGACCGTAAGATAAAGTAGGACTTATCGAGTCGTAATGTAAGCTAAGGGCCGGGTAGGCACTATTCTGGCCAGTAATAGTGGCTATCTTCCCCAAGCGCTTTTAATACATCACACGTTCATTACGGACATCTCTTCTCTTACTTCACCTTCATTCTTTTCATTCTTAAATTTCCTCTTTTGTTTCCCATTTCTTTAAGCACACTTAGCTTATTAGTAAGGAGTACTTAAGCAACTTTGTTATTCATTTGTTCTCTTACTCCCTACCAATACTCAAGCATTTTCAAACAAGTGCACGTCTAATCTTTTCCTCAACTCCCACAACCGTTATTTTTCCTTCTTGTTCACGATTCTCACTCCTTTACTCTTTTGGATTTTTCCCTTAAGCGCTTAGGAGTTTTGGAGCAACTTCAAGGCTATTGAAAGAAAAGGATTAAGCTTATATTGCAGCTATGAAAGAATAGGCTTAAGGCTCAATGGGGCTAATGAGGATCAGACATTCAAGGTAGGTAAAGCGAGGGATAAAAATTAGGTTCATTCAAAGAAATGCCTAAATCATCTCCTACAATCGACATCCCTCATTTTGTTTTGTATACACACCAGGCAAGTTCTAGACACTACACAATAGCATGGAATATTCAAAAACCTTACACTCACAACACATGCTCAATTCAAGACAAATTCAACAAACTCTTAACTCAGCTAATCACAAGAATTCAACATTAAGCTTTAAGCACATAGAGTCACATTCAAGAGCCTAGGTGTCTCAAACAGAGTTATACAACTTCTTACATCTTTAACACTAACCACACTTGCATCTCATAATCATGTATAGCACATAACAAGAACATTAATCCATCAATTAGCTACGAGTTCAAAAACCAAAACCTATTGACTAATTTTCCCTAACTATGACTAAAAACAACTATGTACAGAAAAAGAAAATTTTTATTCTTTGGTTCAAAGAGCCCCCCGTCGGAAAAGAACCGAAAAGAAAAACAACGGGTGGGGAATCATGCTCAACTCAAAATTTTTTTTTCCTCAACCAATACCTATCAAGCACTACATTCACCCAAAATCATTAAGCACAAAATTTTGAAATTTCCCTCACCCCACACTTGAATCCCGCTATGTCCCCAAAGCATCTATTAAAATTCAAAAAGGGTGACAAATACTCCCTGGGGCCTCTAGGCCTAGCTAACAACATGTTTATCTTCATTTTTGAGCAAGTGGGTATTCAACCCCAAACTTTTCCTCTTTCATGCTTCTTAGCTTCCTCCTCCAAGGGTACTCAGACTTCCCCTCCATCCGTGCTTAATTCTCCACCAAAAACAACAATAAGATGAAAATATACAAAATCAACACAAATGAAAAAATTAAAATTATACCTGTGGTACCGTTGGGTTGCCTCCCAAGCAGCGCCTAATTTTACGTCGCGGCACGACGTGGACTATCCTTTTCAGGACATCCTCATATCCGTGTTCCCTTTTGAGAACCATCTTCTTCTATTTTTGTTTTTCGAGGGAACAACCGCCACTCTGTCCCTCTCTTCCTCCAACTCCTTCTCTAACGAAAGTCCTCCATCAGATTCGGTCTGAAAAGTAATCATCTCCTGTGGCCGTGGACCTATGGAATCTGCCACCCCACCCTTAGCCTCTGATAATACACTGACCTTACAAAGGTCTCTGTAATGTGTGGGTGGGTTAATCTCTTGGTAGATCCGGAAGAGTTCTTCTTCATCATCGACCCTCAATTTTAGGGTCCCTGCTCTTACATTAATAATCTCTCCTCCAGTGGCCAAGAATGGCCGTCCCAAGAACAGGGGTACCTTGTCATCAACTTTAAAATCCAATATAATGAAATCAGCGGGTATAATGAACTTACCCACTTTGATGAGAAGGTCCTCAATTATTCCATCTGGTGCTACTCTCGACTTGTGTTCTAGCTGCAGCGTCAATCGTGTTGGTCTCCGTTGACCCAAGCCCAAGGTTTTAGACAAAGATAGGGGCATTAGATTAACTACTGCCCCTAAATCACACAGAGCTCTTATCACCTCAGCTTTACCAATTTGTATGGGGAGGGTAAAACTCCCTGGGTCTTTGAGCTTTTTAGGTGTCTTGCACATTACCCTGTGGCTGCACTCCTCAGTCAGTGCTACTGTTTGAACATCCACCAATCTGACTTTGTTGGCCACCAAATCTTTCAAGTACTTAGCATACTTGGGCATTCCCTGCAAAACATCAAGAAAAGGCAAATTTATGTGAAGTTGTTGGAAAATATTAAAGAACTTTCTAAAGCATTCCTCCTCCTTGCTCTTTTTAAGTCTTTGCGGAAATGGCGGTGGTGGTCTCCGTGATGGCTGCAATGATGATTGTGCATTTTGTTGCACAACACTCTGATTCTTTCCCTTGTCAGTGGATGGTTCCTTTCTAACCAAGTGAGTGCATTTATCATATTATCAGAGTTCAGGATGTTCGGGCAGAGCCTCTGACCCTTCAGTCTATTCCAGGGGTTAATGAATTTCCCGATGTATTTCTAGATGAGCTTCCTGGTATTCCCCCAGGAAGGGAAATTGATTTTGCAATCGATCTATTACCAGGCACTCAGACTATATCTATTCGTCCATATCAAATGGCTCCTGCTAAACTCAGAGAACTAAAGGAACAATTGAAGGATTTGCTAGACAAGGGATTTATCAGGCCGAGTACCTCACCATGGGGTGCGCCAGTTCTGTTCGTGAGGAAGAAGGATGACTCCCTCCCTATGTGTGTAGATTATCGGCAGCTGAATAAAGTCACTATCAAAAATAAGTACCCGCTTCCTAGAATAAGCGATTTGTTTGATCAACTACAGGGAGCGAGGTATTTTTCAAAGATTGACTTAAGATCAGGATATCATCAGGTCTGGGTTCGTGAATGAGATATTCCAAAGACTTTCTTTAGGACCAGATATGGCCACTTTGAATTTCTAGTCATGTCCTTTGGACTGAAAAATGCCCCGACAGTGTTCATGGATATGATGAACCACGTTTTCAGACCATACCTGGACTTGTTCGTGATTGTATTTATCGATGATATTCTGGTGTATTCCTGCTCAGAGGCAGATCACCAGGATCATCTTCAGACAGTGCTCCAAATTCTCAGAGATCACCAGCTATATGCAAAATGTGAATTTTTGCTGAATTCAGTAGCCTTCTTGGGCCATATTGTGTCAGATGCTGGTATATAGGTAGATATGCAGAAGATAGAGGCAGTGAAAACATGGCCTAGACCTACCACTCCGACTGAGGTACGTTGTTTCATAGGGTTAGCCGGGTATTACAGAAGGTTCGTGGAAGGATTTTCCATTTTAGCGGCACCTTTAACCAAATTGACGCAGAAGGAAGCAAAATTCCATTGGATTGAGGCATGTGAGCAGAGCTTTTAGGAATTGAAAGATAGATTGACATCAGCACCAGTGCTAGCATTGCCAGAAGGAATAGAGGGTTATGCAGTTTATTGTGACGCTTCGGGTATTGGGTTAGGATGTGTTTTGATGCAGCATGGTAAGGTGATTGCCTATGCTTCCAGGCAGCTGAGGAAGCATGAGAAGAAATACCCTACCCATGACTTGGAGTTAGCTGCGGTGCTTCATGCCTTGAAAATATGGAGACACTACCTGTATGGCGTCCACAGATATTTTCACTGATCACAAAAACCTGCAGTATATTTTCAGCCAGAAAGAGTTGAATCTGCAGTAGTGTCGCTGGTTGGAGCTGTTAAAGGATTATGATGTCAATATTTTATATCACCCAGGAAGGGCCAATGTTGTAGAAGATGCCCTTGGATGCAAATTCATGGGAAGCCTGGCATATTTAAAGCCCGAGCGGCAGGAATTGACCCAAGAATTGCATCAGCTAGCCAGTTTAGCCGTTTGTATAGTAGAGTCAGGAGACAATGGAGTGGTAATTCAAAATACCGCAGTGTCATCATTGGTGGTGAAAGTGAAGGAACGACAATATGAAGATCCTAGCCTGGTTCAGCTAAAAAATAGGGTCCAGCGAGGGGAAGTGACAGATTTCCAGGTAACCGAGGATGGAGTTTTGAGATATAGGGATCGCCTCTGCGTTCCAGACGTGGTAGGGTTTCACCGGCAAATTATGGGTGAGGTACATTATGCCCGTTACTCTCTCCATACAGGTTCAACAAAAATGTACCATGACGTAAAAGAGATTTATTGGTGGCCAGGAATGAAAAAGGGGATAGCAGAATTCGTAGCTCAATGTCCCAATTGCCAATAGGTGAAAGCTGAACATCAGAAACCAAGTGGACTGACACAGGATATAGCCGCACCTTTATGGAAATGGGAGGAAGTTAATATGGATTTCATGGTAGGGTTACCTCGTACCAGGCGTAAATATGATTCTATGTGGGTAATTGTTGACAGGTTGACAAAATCAGCTCACTTTCTACCAGTAAGGGCTACCTTTTCAGCTGAAGATTTTGCTGAGCTGTATATTAGAGAAATAGTCCGATTGCATGGTGTTCCATTGTCAATTATCTCAGACCGAGTGGCGCAATTTACAGCTAAATTTTGGCAATCTTTTCAGAGGGGCCTGTGGACGCAGGTTAACCTGAGCACAACCTTCCATCCTCACACAGACGAACAGGCAGAACGTACAATCCAGACGCTAGAGGATATGTTACGGGCGTGTGTGCTAGATTTTTGAGGCATCTGGGATGAACATCTACCGCTTATTGAGTTTGCCTATAATAATAGTTATCATTCAGCAATTCAGATGGCGCCTTATGAAGCATTATATGGGCGAAAATGTAGGTCTCCAGCTGGTTGGTTTGAGGTAGGAGAATCGACATTGATTGGGCCAGATATTATTCATCAGTTAGAAGAGAAAGTAAAGCTTATGAGGGAACGTCTGCTGACGGCTCAGAGCCGCCAGAAATCTTATGCTGATGTGCGGCGAAGAAACCTAAAATTTAATATAGGTGACTGGGTATTCTTGAAGGTTTCACCGATGAAGTGTGTAACGAGATTTGGTAAGAAAGGTAAGCTCAGCCCGAGGTTTATTGGGCCTTATCAGATTCACCGAAGGATAGGCCAGGTGGCTTATGAATTGGATTTACCTCTAGAATTAGAATCCATTCACCCAGTTTTTCACGTATCAATGTTGAGAGAGTGCATAGGAGATCCCTCCCGGATTGTCCCAGTCAAAGACACCCAAATCACTGAGGAGTTAGCTTATGAAGAAGTTCCAGTAGCCATACTAGATCGGCAGATCCGCAGACTAAGAACTAAAGATGTTGCTTCCATTAAAGTGTTAAGGCGAAATAAGAACCGAGAGGAGATGACCTGGGAGGCAAAAGACAATATGAAAACCAGATATCCTCAGCTGTTTCAGACTTAGTCAGATTGTGCAGCTAGAGGTATATTTGTTGTTGTTGTTTCATAAGTTGCATTATATACATGTATATGTGGAGTAGTTGACTTCAGTCAATTGTGAAATGAATGCCATATTATTTTGTGGAGTTCCTATATTGGACTTTTCTGCATTTTAGGGTTTTTGGATAGTCCATATTACAGGGGAGACTCTGTCGAAATTTTTCAATAATAAGTAATTGCAAGGTTAAGGTTCTTGCAAGTAGAAGTTAACATTCGAGGACGAATATTCTTGGGCGGGAGGATGTTACACCCTGTAAGTTTTTGATGTTTAGTCTTCCTATTCATATGTTGGTTGAGAGTTTTAGAGTGCCATACATGCGAGGAAAGGGCCTGGGAAAAGGCCAAACTGGTGCCAAGTCGGGATTTCGAGGGAGGAGGCCGAACCAAGCTACCCAGAGGGGCAAAGTGGCACGGAGCAGCTCCTCTGCGTTAGCCAATGTGACGCAGAGTAGAATCAGTGCGATGGGCAGAGTGCCACGTTGCCTTGTCTGCTGCCTCAAGTATATAAAGGTCTCACGCTTATAATTTAGATTATTATCCAAATAATCACAGCCAGAACAAAGGGAAACCGAGGAAAACATTTAATAATCATCCGATTATGCTGCTAAACGCCATCCAAATCTAAATTAACTTCAGGTAGTGAAGTATAGGGTTGTAGAGAGCATCACTATGGAGTTATTTTCGTAAAATACGCCCGGAAATTCGTCGTCCCACCGAGCTTAAGTTGATGGAATTGTTCCAAACTAGTGTCAATATGATCACGTGCCTAAAGTAAGTATTTCTCCCTCTAGATTCTTGAGAAATTACGAGTTTTTGATCGTCTTTTGATAAGTTGAAGTATAGTCAATATATATATATATAAGTTATCATTTTCTTTGAATATAGTAATAAAGTAGCCCAATTCTTCCGTTAATATGATTACAGTCAAGAAGGGCATTTGAACATGAGCCAAAACTTGCTAGTTAATCGGTAAACAACGAACGAGGTATGTTAAGGCATTTTGTTTCGGCAAGTTAGTTTCTTCAGCATAGTAGTCCAGTATGAATCCTAGTAAAGCATGTCAGGAGTATGTTATCATGTGAAGTTGTTGTTGTCAGTCGAGGCTTGTAATTTGTATTGTTTTGGGCTGGATTACACCTATATAGCTTCCTTGACCACCCCAGGATTAATATCTATGTCGCTGCCCGCCAGGGGCGAGGATACGTCACTCTACGGAGTGGCATGCCATCGCAAGGGATGAAGATGGGTATCCAGATCTCATATGCCGTGGTTTTCCTTATACACACCCCCATCGAGCATTTACGCCCGGGGTGTAGATATCAGGAGTCCTCCGGACTCAGACACAACTATAGTCAGGGGCCGAGCGGGCCTAATTGCAGACCTAAGGAATTGGAAGGATGCTTATAGCTGGTAGTTGACTCAGTATGACCGAGATAAGGGTATATAGATTGAGGTGTACTCACTAGGGCTAATGGGGCCAGGTGGGTTATTCTGTGCTGATTGTACCTTCCGGCTTATAGGAGCCTGGTAAGGTTTATATTTGCTTAGTTACTGATAGTTGGACAGTAAGATGCCTCATTTGTCAGGTATGAACCCTACCTTCCTTATTGCAGTTATGTTTAGCCCTGATTTCACTACTTCAGTCATCTTCAGTCCGGTTCCTTTACTTCAGTCATTGTTAGTTCTATTTCTTACTTTCAGTCATTTAAAGTTACTGCCTTACATATTCAGTACCTGTGGTACTGACCCCCTCTTCTGGGGCGCTGCATTACTTGTCTGCAGGTACAGATAGACAAGGAGTAGGTCCCTCATAGTTCCAGTCAGCCATACAGAGCCGTCAGCTCCCTTCTTCCGGAGCTTGTGTGATAGAGTTTTATTTCTTTTGTTTGTACAGTATGGGTAGGTCGGGGCCCTGTCCCAACCATCTTATTACTCCTAGAGGCTTGTGGATTGTATTACTTCCCTGTGGTTAGATAATATCGGCCGTGTGGGGCCCATATATGTTTTAGATTATGTGTGTTCGACGTGTGGGGCCCTATTTAGCTATTGATTGGTGGCCTTGTTGGCCCTAGTTCAGTTTAGCATCTGATTTTACTTTCCAGTTATAACTAGATATCATGGTGGCCTTGTCGGCCCGCATAGGACTCCCTATGATTGTTTGCCTCTAGTTAGCTGCTTATTTTCACTGGTGGCTATAGGCCTTGTCGGTCGGGGGTTGTATTTACAACTGCTATATAGCCCGTTGTTTTCTTGATTCTAGAGTTAGAGTCAGCCCTGCACCAGTGGTGCTTAGGCTCAGTCAGCTCAGCAGTTAAGGTCGTAGTAGGGCACCAGGTGCCAGTCATGCCTCCCAAGGTGGGGCGTGATAGAATTCGGTGGAGAATTATGCCAAATTATATATCCGAGAGCTAGTTCAGTTGTATGGAGTGCCCTTATCCATCATTTCAGACAAAGGTACCCAATTTACCTCTCAGTTTTGGAGGTCATTTCAAAAAGGACTTGGTACTCAGGTTAAGCTCAACACAACATTTCACCCGAAAACGGATGGTCAAGCGGAGTGGACAATTCAGACTCTCAAAGACATATTGAGAGCATGCATGATTGACTTCAAGGGTAGTTGGGATGATCATTTGCCTCTTATCGAGTTTGCATACAATAACAACTACCATTCCAGTATTTAGATGGCTCCATTTGAGGCTCTCTATGGGCGAAGATGTAGATCGCCCATTGGTTGGTTCAAAGTTGGTGAAGCTACAATAATAGGACCAAATTTGGTCCATGAGGCTATGGAGAAGGTTCAGCTCATACGGGATAGGTTGAAAACAGCTCAAAGTCGCCAAAAGTCCTACGTTGATGTGAGAAGGAGGGAATTAGAATTCGAGGTGGATGATTGGGTGTTTTTGAATGTACCCCCATGAGGGAGTGATGCGGTTTGGAAAGAAAGGAAAACTCAGCCCTCATTATACTGTCCCTTACCAGATTGTAAAACGAGTTGGCAGGGTAACATACGAATTGGAGTTGCCCTCAGAATTAGCTTCTGTGCATCCTGTTTTTCATGTGTCGCTCTTAAAGAAGTGTTTGGGTGATCCAGCTCTAGTTGTCCCGGTGGACAGTGTTGGTGTGAAAGACAACCTTAGTTATGAGGAGGTTCCGGTGGAAATACTAGATCGTCAGGTTCGAAGGCTAAGGAACAAGGAAGTAGCTTCAGTCAAAGTTTTATGGATAAATCAGCACGTTGAAGGAGCTACGTGGGAAGCCGAAGCGGACATGATGGCTAGATACCCACATTTATTCTCTACTGTCTCAGATCCAGCTTGAGGTATTAGTTTTGCACCAAAACTCTATTTAGCTTTCATGTTCAGTTCATGTGTCCAAGTTTCTTTTATGTATGTGGATGTGTATATGAATCATGAATTCAGTTCAACTATGTAGTTTAAATCAGAGATAGTCATTCCGTCAGTTTTTGATTTAAATGATAAGTATTTTAGGTGTAATGATTGCATTTCTCTATTTTCTGTATGTTTTCCAACAGTCAAGGACGAATGTTCCCAAGGGGGAGATATTGTAATACCCTGGAAGAGTCTAAGATTAGACCCGATATTTAATAATGAAAGTTGGTAGAATCTGGGAAAAATCCCACAGTATGGGCCACCTAATGGATCATTGGTCCAACCAACAACTCGTGGGAAGCACCCTTGGTAAGGTATGATCGTGTGGTAGTTGGAGGTAACGGGTCAAATAACAACCCGTTGTTTAATTCAAAGAGTCGTCGTTTGAAGTCGTGGGGAGACTGGTCCTTGGCCTAAGGGAAAGTAACGAGTCATGGAATGACCAGTTGTAGGTTACAACAGGTCGTGGTCATCAGCCATGGGAAGGAGTATTAAAATCTCCAGTCAATGTAACGGGAGGAAACCACGACTCGTTGGAAGGACGAACGAGTCATGGTGTGGCTCGTGGGAAGAATTCGTGCAGGTGATCAAGGGGGAAACAACAGATGACCCAACGGACCCTAGTTTAAGTCCTAGGGTCCTAAACTACGTCGTTTAAGGCTTGAAATGCAGTGTTATTGAAGGTAAAACCTATCCTAGGCTCATTCATATCCATGCATGCATGAGTGATAGTCTAGAGAGGTTATCAAGGCAAATCCTTCAACTCTTCAATTTCTTCTTGGGCATTCAAGGAAGTGTAAGAATCAACTATAATCAAGTATGTAGGGTTATGAATGGGTGTTTTCGTTCACACCCATGCCCAATCTCTCCTAATTCATGAAGTTTTGTTTAAAAATCTTATAGGGTTTTATGTTAAATCTTGTGAAATTCTAATGATCTATACATGGATTATTACTTCTCATGTTCTACATCATATTTTACAAATTATGATTAGATTTTACCACTAATTCAATTATAAATTTATTCATTTCAATTTCTATTAAATTATGCCTAATTATGCATGTTCTATGATGAATCGAGTTATGATCTTTACCTCTATTGTTGATGTTCTAAAACCCATCATGATTTATGAGTCACGGTATGGATTTATTCAAATGCGCATTATGAATTTATGATTTAAAAAGCATATACATAAGTTATAAGTAAGCATGAACCTCATGATTTACGATTTTCAATTTTGGCCGACTCACGGGCCTTACTCTCATATCTAGTTTACGTATTTACAAGCATGATTATGATTACTATGATTTAACTAGGCCGTGTATTTCATGCATATTATACTATGAGCACTATATATGTTTTGGGAGTAGTATTTAACGCCAAGTAGGTTCGGTGCCCAGGTTTTGTCCCAAATCTCAGCATTACATGCCACCATAGGACATGATGGGACCTCCCTTAAGACTATCCCCTTTGCTCAAATGGGCCTTTTATGTGTGATATCACCCCCTTCATGGTTTGTACCCTTTGGAAGGTACGAACACCCTCCCGACTAGGGATTTAAAGGTGGGGCTCCATGTGAGCTCATATGGGGTATGTCGGTTATAAGAATCTCCCATTGTTCCGCATGTTTTATACATTATATGTTTATGTTATTTTTGCTCAAGTGATGATTTATAAAGTTTCTCTTATGGCTATGGTAATGAATGGATTATGAATGATTTGAAAACCTTGATCCTTATATTATCTTAAGATATTTATGTTATGAGCATGTTGTCCTACTCTTATGATTCCTTATGTGCTTTTATGTATTTTTAAATGTCCGTTTTACCTTGCATACTAGGTATATCCCACGTAATGATCGGATACTCTATGCTGTCTCATTTCATGGTACAGGCTCCGATCTTCAAACCCAGTACCGTCAGTAGTTCATCTCGGAGTTTAGCATCCAGCTCTTTAGTGAGTCCTCATTCTCCAAGGACCAGTTTGATATTAGTTATCATTTCATGTTTAGTTTTTTAGACTTTCCTGGTTAGTTGGGGAAATTGTCCCATCAACCCATCCGATACGTTAGAGGCTTTCAGACTATATGTAGTATTCAGCTATTATGTATGTAGCACGTTCCGCTTTCCATGTTATGTTATGTTTATGCTTCCTCTATGTCGTTTTGCTAAGTATTCCGCTTCATTGATATTGAGTTAGATATATGTTCTTGCCATGGGCTGACTTGAAGTCTCTTAGGGCTCCTTGTCCTGTGTTATGATCCTAGTCTATGTTCGGGTCGTGAAAAGGGGCAGAGAAGGAAGTCCCACTATTGGAATTGAATTTTATTTAGGATACCAGGATACTAGTCCAAGCCGGTGATACTAATGGTATGCTCCTCTGTGATTCCTCATCAGGGCTTGCCATTTTGATTGGCCTGACTCTTAAGGTATCTCTTATGGGCTGCCATTGCTGCCCATCTGATTCTATACATATCCTCCCCAAAATCTCTCCTTCTCTTAGTTGGATCATCATGGAGGGAGATGGTCTGACTAGCGAAGTCCTAATCCGTGGACTCTCTAGAAGTGATATCAATCTGTTTTCTACCAGGTTGGGCAATGGGTTGCTCCTCTCAGGGCTGTGAAGAAAAGCTCTGGGATAGAGTGTCTAGTGGTGAGCGAGTGACAAGGCCAGAGATAATCTAGTGGCCGCCCTGGTGGTCGGGAGCTGATACTCCTCAATATCCTCATTCCGGGCAGGACCTCTTTGGGGCTGTGGCTATGCGACCCCTTGGTTTTTAGCATTTTGGTGTCATTTTCTGTAATTGATTAACAAACATTAAGCACAAAGGGGCAAAGACGGTCTGCATCTTCAAGATGCAGACCACATATTAAATTGTCAATTGAATACCCATGTCAAGTTGTAGTGTTTCAAAGGACGGCCCAATATGCGGTCCGTCTTGTGAAGATGTGGACTGTATATTGGATCATCAAGTGAAACTAGTGAACTTGGCACTCTATTTTTCAAAAAGTGGTTCAATATGCAGACCATTTTTTCAAAAGACTATTCGTTTTGTTCAACAAACTGGGGATATCTTTCAACACTTAGCAAAATTTCAACATTTTAAATCCAAGATTTAGATTACGGGGTAAGATATGGTCGTCTTTCACATAGACAGACTGTTTTTCATATAATCAAGATATATTCAAGTCCAAACCCCGTACAAATCATGTTAAAATCCAATTCTCTCCCCATTTATGTTCAAATCACAGGTAATCAACAAACCCATAGGAATCATGCACAAAATATAACAAAATACCTAGGTTTTTAGAGCAATATGTATTGCGTGTGTGCTTGAGTGAGAAGAAGAAGTCACGAGCTCTAGGAAAGACTAGGTGCTTGAACTTAGTAGCTAGATACAAAGGGATGATGCGTGAGTGTGTAGAATATGTGTGTTGCAATGGATGAAGCTTGAAAATATTAAAGGTGCAACAATGGTAGCTTTTGCATATGATAGATGAAGAAGAAGATGAGGGCATAACAACAGGGAAAACATTTTAAACCCTCTAAACTCGACGGGCATGGGTCAGTTCTTGTATTCTAAAAGCAGTGATCGCTTGAAGAGACAACTCGCTCTTTAAGTAGAATTCAACATAAAATAACAAAAATGCCCTAGTCTTTAAACACATTTGATGATCCAAAAGATAGATCATCTTTCCCAAATATGGTTCACATAATGAACCTTCCCTTAAGCTAAAACCCAACAACTCATTTCTTTACTTGGCTTCGCATTGACGGAGCAAATAATGGTCTACATTTTCAAAATGAGGTCCATTCCTATATCCATCAATAAGAAACTAAAGCTCCTTGTATGCCTTGTTTAATTTTTCTCCATCTTTTTTAAGTTCAAACCTACATCCATCAACACACCTTAGTCCAAAATACTTGGGTTGTTTCCCAAGAAGCGCTTGATTTAATATCGTGATATGACGTGGATACTACACATAGTATAACATGCCTTGGGTTGACATCCAAGAAGCACCTGATTAAATATCACGACATGATGCACTTGAATTAGCACAAGGATGAGTGTTACGCCCCAGCGCAGGCGCAAACATATGTGGTTGTACAAGTAATACAGTGACTCTTGAAGAGCCGGATGTCGAACCCACAGGGACTAGTCTATTAGCGAAGATTCAAGTTCAAGTGTTAAATTAAATTTCACAAATGTTGGTTTCAAATATTTGGATTTTTGTTTCTAAATCTAAGGTGATCACAAAATAATTGGAAAAATAGTAATAAGAAGCATCTAAGGTTAAGGCCTAACAATTATGCAACGCTAGATTCAACTCGGTTCTAGTATATGACTTCATTCATTGTCTTACAAAGTTAAAGAAATTTTCATGGTCTTTCGAGCCTCTAAACACAATAAATTAGTCTCACAACTACATCGTTGAGGGGGGATGTGACATCCTAATTCGTGAGCAATTAACTATGTGGAGTGGTGTACGAGGTTTATGCCCTTGGTTATGGAGTTTTGAACATCTAACCATTTAACCTAACTCGGCTTCACAACTACTTCTACAAGCGGTGATGTGACAATTCCAAGTCGGTGTCTAGTTGTCTTCCCATATTATAACCAAGCAAGGTGAATTAGGTATATTTCTATCCTAACCGCGAATCAATTCTTGAAGACTTTGAACTCATTTCTTGATTTCCTAGTTCTAACCTAGGTTTCTCTCTTTCGAGTTTTGCCCAAGCTTAACAATTGCATTTTAATGGTGATCAAGCATTAAAATGGTAAACAAGCAAGAATTCAAGAACCAACAACGAATAAAACTTGAACCAAAGTAGAATTTACATGATTGCATTCATGTCTTGTGGCCTCAACCCTAGAAGAAGGGTCTTAGCCACTCATGCTAATACAAGAATTCATTATAATTACAATTCATGTAAGAACAAGAGTGAAATAAGAAAGAATTTACAACCCGAGGTAGAGTTTCCTTGTTCTCTCCTTCGTTCCTTCCCTCTTTTCCAAAATACAATCGTAATATTCAAAAAAACTGCTAAGTCTTGAATTTATAACAAGTGAAAAAACGCAAAATTTAGCCGTGGGTGAAATAGCTCCGCGCCACGCTGCCCATTGCGGCAAATCAGTGGTATGACATGGAGCCATCATGGTAGGTTATTGGATTGTTGGACATCGACATGGCATGGGCGAAGGTTGTTCGCATCGCCTGGCGTGGCACGACGCTGGTCGAGCAGCCCGCCTAGTGTGGCACGACAGTATCGTGCAGGCACACTAGAATGGAATGCCATTGTGTGCGCAGATGCCTGGGCATGGCACACTGCTTGGCGCGCAGCTAGCTTGCCGTGGCACGTTGCCTAGCGCCTAGTCCTGCTGGCACGACATGCTGCTTGGCTCAGCAGCCTCTATCTGTGTACATCATTGATTCCTCTTGGGCATTCACTCCATGCTTTCTGCACGTGCATTGAACATCATATTCAGCCCATCCTTAGTATATTTCACCTACAAACAAGGGCTAATCATGTTGGTTAGTTCATGCACCTAATTCTACACAAAACACACGAGATATAATTAAAATAATTTACAAACACGGTGAAAATTAAGTTATAAAATAGCACTTGAGCATGTAAATATGCCCAAGATTACTACACCACACTAAAAGCCTTGTTTGTCCTCGAACAACTCTATTACATCTCATGTATGAGGAGCACTTACATATCACCAATTAATGCAAGACACTCCAGTTAAGGCTCCCATGATTGATTTAGATGACAAGTTTACAATAGAGCATGCTATATATGTAACCGACTAAAATCACATATAACTAAGTTAAGACCTCCTAGCCTCAAGAATCGACTCTACAAACACAACAAACTCATGCACATTAGACAATCAAAAAGTCTAACATGAATCCTATCTTTCCTCAAACATGTGCCCTCACAACAAGAGAGATACTCATTTTCACTCACAAATTTTCAAATTATAAAATGTATGGGTGTATGAGTACAATTACATTCACTCTCAAAATGAATTCACACGCACATGCAATGACCCATATGCTTGCCCTTAGTGTATTACTCCACTAATTCAGGAACATCTAAAAGTAAGATCAGTAGGACTTTTAGGGTTGTAATATAAGCTAAGGGACGGCAGGTATTATTCTGTCCAGTAATAGTGACTATATTCCCGAAGCACTTTCTGATTAAGCATATCTCTTCTTTTACTTCACCTTTTATTCTTTTAAACTCTCACTATCCTCTTTGTTTCCCCCATTTCATTAAGCACACTTATACCATTAGTAGGGAGTACTTAAGATTTAGACTCTTTTTCATTCTTTTATTCTTTTTACTCCCTACCAACACTTATGCATTTTTCAAACAAGTGCATCTCTAGTCTTTTCTTAAACCTCCACAACCACTATTTCCCTTCTTTTTCAAGATTGTACCTTCTTTAACTCTTTTGCATTTTCACTTAAGAGATTAGGATTTTTTGATCAAATTCAAGGCTATTGAAAGAAAAGGATAAAGCTTATGTTGTAGCTATCAAAGAATAGGCTTAAGGCTCAAAGGACCGACTAGGATTAGACGTTAAGGCAGGTAAAGCAAAGGATGAAAATTAGGCTCATTCAAAGAAATACCTAAATCATCTATTACATTTAACATCCCTCATTTCATTTTGTATACACACTAGGTAAGTTCTAGACACTACAAGATAGCATGGAATATACGAAAACCTTACACTCAGTGCACATGCTCAATTCAAGACAGATTCAATAGGCTCTTAACACAACTAATCCCATGAATTCATCATTTAAGATTAACACATACAAAGGCATATTCAAGAGCCTAGGTATCTCAAACAAAGTCATACACTAATTCATCATGCTTCACAATTACCATCACTTGCATCTTACAATAATGTGTAGTACTCAACAACAACATCAAGCAGTCAATTCGTTAAGGGTTCAAAGCAAAAATCCTAATGACTAATTTTCCCTCAAGACGGTCGTCATCTGTCCATTGTTAGAAAAAATCCCTAGCTATGACTAAAATAACAATTCACAAATAAAAAAAATCTTTATTCTCATTTTAAAGTTCCCCCCTTCGAAAAAGAACCGAAAAGGAAAATCAAAGGGTGGGTGAAATGTGCTCAACTCAAACTTCAAATCGCATAACTTTCAGACCAACACAACATTCACCCAAAATCACATCACCAAATTTCTGAAATTACCCCTCACCCAATACATAGATTATGCTATGTTCCCAAAGCATGTATTTAAATTTAAAACAAAGGTGAGAGATAATTCCTGAGGCCTATAGGCCTAGCTAGAAGCTTGTTTTGTCCATTTTCAATTCATTGGGTCATCGACCCCACATTCATCTTTTTGTCATGCTCCTAGCTTCTACTTCTAAGGATACTTAGACTTTCCCTCAATCTGTTCTAAAATTACAAATACAAAAAACAAAAAGTGAAAATAACCAAAATCAAGAACAAAAGAAAAAGAGAATTGTAACTGTGGTACCCTTGGGTTGCCTCCCAAGCAACACCTGATTTTACATCGTGGCAAAACCTGAACCATCCTTTTCGGGATTTCCTCAAATAACTTGTTCCTTTCGAGAACCATCTCCTTTTCTTCTTGTATTTAGAGGAAACAACCTCCGTGTTCTCCATCTTTATCTCGATCACTTCCTTCACAATCACATTCCTCCCTGTATTACCTGTAATAGATTTGGGCTTTTAGTAAGATGTCCTACAATAGTGGACCCACGGAATCCACCACCCCACACTTGGCATTTGTCACCATACTGATCTTGCAAAGATCTCTGTAGTGTGTGGGTGTGTTATACCCCGTAGAATTCCCGGCACCTAAATGACCTATTCGCACGTTGGTTAAGCATATTTGAAGGCCATACGTGCTGGAGAAAGGCCCGGGAAAAGATCGGACGAGAAACCTGTCGAACCATCGCGGAAGGAGCCGAGGCAGAGCCCCTCCGCGATGGCAGCGTGTCACGGAGGAGAGGCCTCCGCGTTGGCTCCGTGACACGTTGGCCTTGTCCAGGCCCAAGTATATAAAGCCCCACTTCGGTTTTAAATGATAAAAACATTTAAAATTTCCAGAGAACAGAGGGCAAACACAGAGGGAGAAAAAGGAACGAAGAAATTATATAATTTTCATCCGATTACGCTGCTAAACATTGTCCAACCTCAAATTAACTCCAGATACTGAGGTATTTAGCAGCAGAGAGCATTCCTACGGATTCATTTTCGTGAAATACGACCGACGAATCGTCGAGCCACCGAGCTAAGGTAAGTGGAATTGCTCTAAATTAGTGTCTATGTGTTCCTAGATGTGAAGTGAATATTTCTCCCTTCTGGACCTCTGAAAAATAGCGAGTTTTCGACCGTCTTTCGATAAGCCTAAGTTTAGGCTATAAACTATATCGAAAGTGACGTTGCTCTTTACAATAAAGCTGTATTTAGTATTAATTGACATATTTATGAATGCAGTTGGGAGGAAATAGTTGAAGCACCGGCCGAGTCTCGTCCGACGGACGAATAGTTCAAGGATAAGGTATGTAAAGCTAGTTCCCTCGGCAAGTTAAGTAAATCGGCACAGTATAGTAATTTAAAGGCCAGTAGAATGTTCAGAAGTCATGTGTTATGCTTATTATGAATGTTGGTACTATATTAGAAGTATCGAGTTATAATTTGCGCAAAACTTGCTAGCCCGATATAGATCCTAATACAAGTGTTAGAATCTGCACAACATGCTCAGTATGTGATATAATGCGGAATGTTAGGGTATCATTGTATTTAGTTAAATCCCGGTAAAGCAATGTAATATCTGTAAGACATCTCAGAGATAGAACGACAAGTTAAAGTGAAGCTAGAAAGCATGTTAGAACTAGTAAATCATGTTACTATAGAAACTCAGTATACAGTATGGTTTTTAGCAGAAATACTATATCCTGTTCAGTATTAGCCCCAGAACAGTCTGGCAGGAGACTATATTCATATGTATATATTTACTAGCCTCAGCACGTATTAAATACGTACAGATTACTATCACTAGCTCAACATGTAATATATACGATACTTTACCCCTATTAGCCTCAGCATGTGAGATATGCAGACAGTATTGCTAGTTGAGACCGTTGTATTGTTTGGGGTTGGACTACCTAGCATCCATGACCGCCCCAGGGTTGATAGCTGTATCGACTCGTCCGCCAGAGGACGAGGATACGTCGCTCTACGGAGTGGCATGCCGTCCCACAGGGGACGAAGATGGGATGCCAGTTTTCCTCATATTATGCCTTGGTCGGCTTTGATACACCCCTGTCGAGCAGATACGCCCGGGTGTTGATTCAGGAGTCCTTCGGACTCAGGTACAGTTATAGTCAGGGGCTCAACGAGCCCAAGTGCATATCCATGGGACCGGAAGGATGCTTACAGGGGTTATAGGAGATGGGATGACCGGGGTAGGGGTGTAGATTCTGTGCTGGTTGTACCTCCCGCCTTATGGGGGCCGGGTGAGGTTTGTGTATGCTATGTATGTTATGATATGTTATACTGTGTTACAGTAGATACGAGTAGATCGATAGTAGAATGATAAATCCTCAGGTATGACTCCTACTCGTTCCAGTATGATTAAGAGAAGGTATGACTTACATTATCAGACAGTTAAGCTATTCCTTCTACTTCAGTTTCATCAGTTATATTATTGCTTTCAGATATTTCTTTCAGTTGTTGCTTTACATACTCAGTACCAGCGGTACTGACGCCCGGTGGGGCGCTGCATTACTTGCCTACAGGTACTCATAGACGAGCAGGCGATACCACGTGATTCCTGTCAGCGATCGAGTATTCAGCTCCTGTTATCCGGAGACTGAATTCCAGAGGTGTATTTCAGTTTCTTTTGTTGTATAGTACGGGTAGGTCGGGGCCCTGTCCCGATCATTTCTATTGCTATTCCTAGAGGCTTGCAGTATGTATATATCTCCCTGTGGTCAGATGAGCCGGTCGTGTGAGGCCGTGCAGTTGTATAGCTGTTAGTACTCTTTCTTTCTTTTATGATGGCCGTGTGGGGCCATAGTTTACCAGTAGTGGTGACTTTTCCGGTCACGTAGTTTTCTAGTACTCCATGATTGAGTTATAGATAACTAGACAGCATGGTAGCCTTGTCGGCCCGCATAGGTTTCCCTGAATTGATATGTTTCTGGTCAGCTGTTAGTACAGGTACAGGAGGCTATAGGCCAATGGGCCGGGGGCTGTGTTTACAGCCGTTATATAGCCCTTTGTTTCCAAAAATACGAGTTAGAGCCAGCCAGGCACCAGATGTGCCCAGGCTTAGCAGTCCAGCAGTTCAGGTCCCAGTAGGGCACCAGGTGCCAGTCATACCCCCCAAGGCGGGGTGTGACAAACTTGGTATCAGAGCCAGGTTGTATCCCAGGGAGTCTGCAAGCCGTGCTAAGTAGAGTCCTGTCCATGGATGTGTTGTGCACGACATACTATGGGTAGGAGGCTGCAAGGCATGATAGGATGGTTGTCTTTTATTCTTATTCAGTCATGCTTTAGAGCGATACAGTATAGGGTTGAGTCCCTAAAAGCTTACCATATTCTTTGGTTACAGATAATGTCAGACCAGCGCCATCCTATCACAGGTCGGAGCTTAGATGTTGCAGCAGGGGAAGGCACCAGCAGGATGCCCCCCCTCGTTTAGAAATAGCCCGATCAGAGGGCACTACAGAGGCATCGTCCCAGCCTCCTCAGCAGTCTCCACCACGTCAGGAGCCACTTGGGGCGACATTACCTTCAGCAGTCCCTGTACCGACACCTTCTGACCAGGAGGTTAGGAGTGCTGTAGTTATGTTAGCACAGATGATGGCTGCTCAGTGTCAGCCACTCCCGTCTACAGTTGCAGAGTTATCAGGAGGGCCCGGTAGTTCGGGGGTCCGAGAGTTCTTAGCTCTGAATCCCCCACAGTTTACAGGTACGGATCGGACAGAGGACCCTCAGGATTTTCTGGATCAAATGCAGAGAATCTTCAGGGTTATGCATGCCACGCCTACCGAATCAGTTGAATTGGCAGCATTCCGGTTACGGGATATCGCGGTGCTATGGTATGAAAGCTGGGAAAGGTCTCGAGGGAGAGATGTTTCCCCTCCCACCTGGTCCAGCTTTTCACGGGCTTTTCTGGATCACTATCTGCCGCAGGAGATTCGACAGGCTCGGGTAGATCAGTTCCTACATCTAGAGCAGGGGGCCATGAGCGTTCGAGAATATTCCTTGCGGTTTGATTCCTTAGCCCAGTATGCACCGGCCTTTGTTGATACCATGGCATCCAGAGTACACCGTTTCATCATGGGGTTGAATCCAGAATATGTTGAGACTTGTATTACAGCCACGCTGCGAGAGGACATGGACATTGCTCGAGTTCAGGCATTTGCCCAAAATATTGAGGGCATCAGACAGCGACAACGGGAGGTTAGAAGAGTCAGTCAGGAACAGCATTGCCGGGACAGGCCAGTTGAGTTATAGAGGGAGGCCCGGGGAGGACCCAGGCCACGATTGTTAGATAGGCCGCCCAGGCCCCCGCCTCCGCCGCAGTCGCAGGGGGGTAGATTCAGTCGCAGGGGGCAGTCAGAGACTGGTAGAGGCTCGCAGATGGCAGATTCACCATTATAGAGGAGGGTGGAGCAGAGTAGGTATACCCTACCACTTTGCCCTATATGCAGTCGACGCCATCCTGGAGCATGCAGATATGGCTCCACCGCATGTTATAATTGTGGCCAAGAAGGCCATTTGATGAAAGATTGCCCAGCCAGAGGTCAAGAGGACCGGGATAGACAGGATAGGGCACCAGCAGGATCACGAGCCACAACATCCTCGACTGGGCGCAGGCCCTCAGTTTCAGCAGGCAGGGGTCGGGGCAGATCAGGGGCCTCCAGTATAGGTGCGGGTCCAAGCCGCACATATGCTTTACCAGGGAGGCAAGATTCAGAAGCGTCGCCTGATGTTGTGACAGGTATGCTAACTATCTGCTCACACCCTGCTTATGTGTTGATTGATCCAGGGTCTACTTTGTCCTACACTACTCCATTTGTGGCACGAAAATTTAGTATTACACCAGAATTATTGCAGCAGCCCTTTTTAGTATCCACGCCCGTCGGTGACTCTATCACAGCTAGTCGAATCTACCGCGGGTGTACAGTAGAGGTTGCTGACCGTCAGACCACAGTAGATCTGGTCGAGTTAGAAATGATAGACTTCGATGCCATAATGGGTATGGACTGGTTAGTACCGTGCTTTGCCAATGTTGAATGTTGGACCAAGATGGTCCGATTCCACTTCCCAGGAGAAACAGTGCGAGAGTGGAAGGGCAGAACCGCTACGCCAAAAGGTAGGTTTATTTCCTACCTTCAGGCGAGAAAGTTGATATCTAAGGGATGTATTTACCATCTGGTCAGAGTTCAGGATGTCCAAGCAGAATCTCCGACACCCCACTCTGTTCCAGTGGTGAATGAATTCCCTGATGTGTTTCCTGATGAGTTACCTGGTATTCCCCCAGAAAGGGAAATAGACTTTGCTATTGATTTATTACCAGGCACCCTGCCGATATCAATTCCTCCCTATCGTATGGCTCCTGCAGAACTCAGAGAATTAAAGGAACAGTTGAAAGATTTGTTGGATAAAGGTTTCATCAGGCCGAGTACTTCACAGTGGGGTGCGCCAGTCTTGTTTGGGAGGAAGAAAGATGGCTCGCTCCGAATGTGCATAGATTATCGGCAACTAAACAAAGTTACAGTAAAGAACAAGTACCCGCTCCCCAGAATTGACGACTTATTTGATCAGTTGCAGGGAGCCATATACTTTTCTAAGATTGACTTGCGGTTCGGATATCACCAGGTCCGAGTACGTGAGAGAGATATTCCTAAGACGGCGTTCAGGACCCGATATGGGCATTTTGAATTTCTAGTTATGTCCTTCGGGTTAACGAATGCCCCGACAGTCTTCATGGACCTGATGAATAGTATTTTCAGACCTTTCCTGGACTTGTTCATGATAGTATTCATTGATGAAATTCTGGTATATTCTCACTCTGAGGCAGATCACCGGACTCACTTGCGGACAGTGCTCCAGATTCTCAGGGACCGTCAGCTGTATGCTAAATTTTCTAAGTGTGAATTTTGGCTTAACTCAGTGGCCTTTTTAGGGCATATCGTCTCAGATGCTGGTATACAGGTAGACAAGCAGAAAATAGAAGCAGTTAAGTCATGGCTTAGGCCTACCACTCCGACTGAAGTTCGTAGCTTTCTGGGGTTGGCAGGATATTACAGAAGGTTCGTTGAAGGATTCTCGACCATTGGGGCACCTCTAACCAAATTGACACAGAAAGCAGCAAAGTTTCAATGGACAGAGGCATGCGAGCAGAGCTTCCAGGAACTGAAAGGCAGATTAACCTCCGCCCCAGTATTAGCATTGCCGGAAGGCACAAAAGGTTATTCAGTCTATTACGACGCGTCAGGCGTCGGGTTAGGTTGTGTGTTGATGCAGCATGGTAGAGTAATTGCATATGCTTCCAGACAGCTGAGGAAACACGAAAAGAATTACCCTACCCACGACCTGGAATTGGCTGCAGTAATCCACGCCTTAAAGATGTGGAGGCATTACTTGTACGGCGTCCATGTTGATATTTACATAGATCATAAGAGCTTACAGTACATTTTCACTCAGAGGGAGTTGAATCTACGGCAACGCCGCTGGTTAGAACTGTTAAAAGATTATGATGTGAATATTCTATACCACCCCGGAAAAGCTAATGTTGTAGCAGACGCCCTGAGCCGTATGTCGCTGGGGAGTTTGGCGTATTTACGACCTGAGAAGCGGGAGCTAGCCAAAGAAATTCATCAGTTAGCTGGTTTAGCCGTTCGAGTAATGGAAACAGAAAATAATGGAGCGGTAATTCAAAATTCTGCTGTGTCATCATTAGTTATAGAGGTGAAAGAACGACAGTACGAGGACCCTGATTTAGTCCAGCTCAGAGATAGAATTCAGAGAGGTAAGGAGTCAGATTTTCAGATAACTGAGGACGATGTGCTACGCTGTAAGGGCCGCCTCTGTGTCCCGAATGTTTCAGGGCTTCGCGGGCGGATCATGCATGAGGTACATTATGCTCGCTATTCCCTCCATCCAGGAGCAACCAAAATGTACCACGACATCAGAGACATCTACTGGTGGCCAGGTATGAAAGCTGAGATACCTGAATTTGTATCCAGATGTTCTAATTGTCAGCAGGTGACAGCAGAGCACCAGAAACCGGGCGGTTTGACGCAAGAGATAACGGTGCCTACGTGGAAATGGGAAACGATAAACATGGATTTTGTAACAGGGTTACCCCGTACCAGATGCAGAAATGATTCCATTTGGGTAATAGTTGACAGGCTAACAAAATCAACTCATTTCCTGCCAGTAAAGGCTACCTTCTCGGCTGAGGATTATGCCGAATTATATATCAGAGAAATAGTTAGATTACATGGAGTGCCGGTATCCATCATTTCAGATAGGGGAGCACAGTTCACAGCTAGATTCTGGCAGTCGTTTCAGAAAGGATTGGGAACGCAGATTAACTTGAGCACAGCATTCCATCCTCAGACAGATGGGCAGGCTGAACGTACAATTCAGACGCTCGAAGATATGCTACGAGCGTGTGTGCTAGATTTTGGGGGTAGCTGGGATGAGCATCTTTTGTTAATTTAATTTGCTTATAATAACAACTACCATTCAGCTATTCAGATGGCGCCTTTCGAGGCATTATATGGGCGAAAGTGCAGGTCGCCGATTGGTTGGTTTGAAATAGGAGAATCAGCATTGGTTGGCCCAGACATTGTTCGGCAGTCAGAGGAAAAGATAAAGCTTATTCGAGAACGTTTACTGACTGCTCAGAGCCGCCAGAAGTCTTATGCAGATATGCGACGCAGAAATCTAGAATTTGCGGTAAATGACTGGGTATATCTGAAAGTGTCCCCGATGAAAGGGGTAATGAGATTTGGCAAGAAAGGCAAGCTTAGCCCGAGATTCATTGGGCCATATTAGATTCGGCGAAGAATAGGCCGAGTTGCATACGAATTGAACTTGCCTCCAGAGTTAGCATCTGTTCACCCAGTATTCCATGTCTCTATGTTAAGGAAGTTTGTAGGGGACCCTTCCACAGTAGTTCCAGTTCGGGATGTCCAAGTCACAGAAGAATTAGCATATGAAGAGGTTCCCGTAGCTATCTTAGACAGACAGATTTGCAGATTGAGGACTAAAGATGTTGCATCTGTCAAAGTATTGTGGCGTAACAGGAACCGTGAGGAAATGACGTGGGAAGCTGAAGAAGATGTGAAAGCCAGATACCCTCACCTATTTCAGGCCTAGTCAGGCGACAGGTATGCCCGTATTATCACTTATGCAATACCTTGTAGTTGTATGTGTGTGAATGAGAAAGATTGATACTTAGTTGTCCAGTGGATTTTAAAATATTACGTGCAGTGCGTGTGTTGGACTTTTCTGCATTTCAGGTTTTTGCTATAGTCCATATTACAGGGGAAACTCTGCCGAAATTTTTCCAGAAAGTAAGTAAGTAGTCCTCTAGATAACAGTGTACATTCGAGGACGAATGTTCTTAAGGGGGGAGAATGTTATACCCCGTAGAATTCCAGGCACCTAAATGACCTATTCGCACGTTGGTTAAGCATATTTGAAGGCCATACGTGCTGGAGAAAGACCCGGGAAAAGATCGGACGAGAAACCTGTCGAACCATCGCGGAAGGAGCCGAGGCAGAGCCCCTCCGCGATGGCAGCGTGTCATGGAGGAGAGGCCTCCGCGTTGGCTCCGTGACACGTTGAACTTGTCCACGCCCAAGTATATAAAGCCCCACTTCGGTTTTAAATGATAAAAACATTTAAAATTTCCAGAGAACAGAGGGCAAACGCAGAGGGAGAAAAAGGAACGAAGAAATTATATAATTTTCGTCCGATTACACTGCTAAACGTTGTCCAACCTCAAATTAACTCCAGATACTGAGGTATTTAGCAGCAGAGAGCATTCCTACGGATTCAGTTTCGTGAAATACGGCCGACGAATCGTCGAGCCACCGAGCTAAGGTAAGTGGAATTGCTCTAAATTAGTGTCTATGTGTTCCTAGATGTGAAGTGAATATTTCTCTCTTCTGGACCTCTGAAAAATAGCGAGTTTTCGACCGTCTTTCGATAAGCCTAAGTTTAGGCTATAAACTATATCGAAAGTGATGTTGCTCTTTACGATAAAGCTGTATTTAGTATTAATTGACATATTTATGAATGCAGTTGGGAGGAAATAGTTGAAGCACCGGCCGAGTCTCATCCGACGGACGAATAGTTCAAGGATAAGGTATGTAAAGCAAGTTCCCTCGGCAAGTTAAGTAAATCGGCACAGTATAGTAATTTAAAGGCCAGTAGAATGTTCAGAAGTCATGTGTTATGCTTATTATGAATGTTGGTACGATATTAGAAGTATCGAGTTATAATTTGCGCAAAACTTGCTAGCCCGATATAGATCCTAATACAAGTGTTAGAATCTGCACAGCATGCTCAGTATGTGATATAATGCGGAATGTTAGGGTATCATTGTATTCAGTTAAAGCCTGGTAAAGCAATGTAATATCTGTAAGACATCTGATAGATAGAACGACAAGTTAAAGAGAAGCTAGAAAGCATGTTAGAACTAGTAAATCATGTTACTATAGAAACTCAGTATACAGCATGGTTTTTAGCAGAAATACTATATCCTGTTCAGTATTAGCCCCAGAACAGTCTGGTAGGAGACTATATTCATATGTATATATTTACCAGCCTCAGCACGTATTAAATACGTACAGATTACTATCACTAGCTCAGCATGTAATATATACGATACTTTACCCCTATTAGCCTCAGCATGTGAGATATGCAGACAGTATTGCTAGTTGAGACCGTTGTATTGTTTGGGGTTGGACTACCTAGCATCCATGACCGCCCCAGGGTTGATAGCTATATCGACTCGTCCGCTAGAGGATGAGGATACGTCGCTCTACGGAGTGGCATGCCGTCCCACAGGGGACGAAGATGGGATGCCAGTTTTCCCCATATTATGCCTTGGTCGGCTTTGATACACCCCTGTCGAGCGGATACGCCCGGGTGTTGATTCAGGAGTCCTTCGGACTCAGGTACAGTTATAGTCAGGGGCTCAGCAAGCCCAAGTGCATACCCAGGGGACCGGCAGGATGCTTACAGGGTTTATAGGAGATGGGATGACCGGGGTAGGGGTGTAGATTCTGTGCTGGTTGTACCTCCCGGCTTATGGGGGCCGGGTGAGGTTTGTGTATGCTATGTATGTTATGATATGTTATACTGTGTTACAGTAGATACGAGTAGATCGACAGTAGAACGATAAATCCTCAGGTATGACTCCTACTCCTTCCAGTATGATTAAGAGAAGGTATGACTTACATTATCAGACAGTTAAGCTATTCCTTCTACTTCAATTTCATCAATTATATTATTGCTTTCAGATATTTCTTTCAGTGTTGCTTTACATACTCAGTACCAGCGGTACTGATGCCCGGTGGGACGCTGCATTACTTGCCTGCAGGTACTCATAGACGAGCAGGCGATACCACGTGATTCCTGTCAGCGATCGAGTAATTCATCTCCTGTTATCCGGAGATTGAATTCCAGAGGTGTATTTCAGTTTCTTTTGTTGTATAGTACGAGTAGGTCGGGGCCCTGTCCCGATCATTTCTATTGCTATTCCTAGAGGCTTGCAGTCTGTATATATCTCCTTGTGGTCAGATGAGCCGGTCGTGTGAGGCCGTGCAGTTGTATAGCTGTTAGTACTCTTTCTTTCTTTTATGATGGCCGTGTGGGGCCATAGTTTACCAGTAGTGGTGACCTTGCTGGTCACGTAGTTTTCTAGTACTCCATGATTGAGTTATAGATAACTAGACAGCATGTGGCCTTGTCGGCCCGCATAGGTTTCCCTGAATTGATATGTTTCTGGTCAGTTGTTAGTACAGGTACAGGAGGCTATAGGCCAATGGGCCGGGGGCTGTGCTTACAGCCGTTATATAGGCCTTTGTTTCCAGAAATACGAGTTAGAGCCAACCAGGCACCAGATGTGCCCAGGCTTAGCAGTCCAGCAGTTCAAGTCCCAGTAGGGCACCAGGTGCCAGTCATACCCCCCAAGGCGGGGTGTGACAGGGTGGGTTGATCTACTTTAAAGAGCTCTTCCTCATTATTACCCTCATTTTTAGGGTGCCAGCTCTTTTTATCAATGATAACTCCACTAGTAGAAAGGAATGGCCATCCCAGGATGAGGGATACCTTGTCATCAACCATAAAATCCAAAATAATGAAATCAGCAGGTATGATAAATTTAGATACTTTGATGAGAAGGTCCTCAATAATCCCTTTCGGGGCCACCATTGACTTGTCTGCCAGTTGCAACATCACTCTTATGGTTCTTGGTTTTTCTAAACCAAGTGTATTGAATGGAGATAGGGGCATCAAATTCACCACCACCCCTAAATCACACAAGACCCTCATTATGCCTCTTTCACCTATTTGTACGGGGAGGGTGAAACTCCCTGGGTCTTTGAGCTTTTTGGGGATTTTGCTCGTTACCCTGAAACTACACTCATCACTGAGTGCCATAGTCTAGACATCCACCAGCCTCATTTTGTTGGCAACGACTTCCTTTAAGTACTTGGCGTACTTAGACATTCCCTGCAAAACATCAATTAGTGGCAAATTTATATGAAGTTCTTTGAAGATGTCAAAGAACTTCCAAAAACATGCATCCTCCTTTCTCTTCTTGAGCCATTGCGAAAATGGTGGTGGTGGTCTCTGTAGTGGCTGCAATGATGATTGTGCATTGTGTGCTGCGGCATCCTTCTCTGTGCTCTTGTCCGCTGATGGACCAAGTCTGACCAGCTCTGGTTGCACCTTATTTTCTTCTCCTTCTATGGTGCATCAGCCAGCTGCTTGCCACTCCTCAAACTGATGGCCATAACTTGTCGGGAGTTTGGATCTGTATCACTAGGTAAACCTCTCCGGGGTCTATTATGCTGAACAACTGCTAATTGATCCATTTGCTTCTCCAAGTTCCTGGTAGCCAGCTGCTGATTCTTTAAGTTTGAGGCCATCCTTGCCTGATCAGCTGCCATATGGGTTTGGTTGGCCATGATCTTCTGCAACATCTCCTTAATGTTGCTAAATTGGCAACTATTCTGCCTGCTTTGCTGCTGGTACTACTGCTGTAGATAAACTTGAATCTGCCCCTGATTTCCACCCCAAGAAAAGTTGGGGTGGTTCTGCCAGCTCTTGTTGTAGGTATTCTCATAGTTCTGATTACCTCTCAGTACATTACCTACAAAGTTGACTCACTCTGGGTTGGCTCCGCAGGAGTCTGCACCATTGCCACCGTTACCACATATCTTACACCAGCTAAGAGCTGGTTGAAGAACTGCATTAACCTGTCCTTCGACTGTGTCATACTCAGTTTGCTGAACTGAGTCATCATCTAGTGCTGGAGTGAACCTAATTGGGATGCCAATGCATTGACACTATCAACCTCAATAAGCCCCGTTGCTTTCTTGCCTGCCCCTCTAGATGATTCACTGTGTCACTCTTGATTTCCTTGGGCAATCCTGTTCAACAGAGTGTACAGTTCGTCATAGGCTTCTCAAGTGCTTTCCCACCTGATGCAGAGTCTAGTAAGATTTTAGTGTGAGGGTGTAGAATCTCCACAAAAGTGTGGGCTAATACTCATTAGACTACTAATGGTGAGGGTAGTTCTCAGCAAGGATCTGAATCTCTCCCAAGCCAAGTAGATATTTTCCTCTGGTCTCTGCTTGAAACTAAGTATCTCGCTTCTAAGCTTTATAGTCTTGCCGTAGGGAAAGAATTTGATGAGGAACTTCCTTGCTAGGTCATACAGGGTAGTGATGGAATTTGGTGGCTCAGGTTTCAACCACCTCTTTGCCTCTCCCAAAAGTGAAAATGGGAAAAGGGTAAGTATGACATAATCAGTTGACACTCTGGTTGGGACAAAAGTGTCACTGATTTCCAGAAAGTTCTATAGGTGTTGTTGTGGGTCTTTATGTGTCATGCCAGTAAATTTCCCACTCGAGTGCAATAGTTGAACTATATTTTGTTTGACCTCAAAATTTCCTCCAGGCTTCGATTTGCGTATTCTGGAGGTCATATTTGTCGTTAGTGGGATTCCCACTTCACGAACTGGTCTGGCTGCTATTTTCTCTGGAAATAACTCTTCCTGCTCAACTGGTGGATGCTGTTGTTCAAGCACCTCTCTGTGTAACAACTGCAGCTTTCGTTCAAGAACCTCTCTCCATAACAAATGCAACTGTATTCAAGCTCCAACAATGGATCCACCAATTCTCAATTCCTTGCCAGCTTGCTGCAAGGACAAATCTGTACCTGCAATGAAATAGACTAAGACAAATATTTTCAACACTTAAGAAAATTAAAAATACACACAAACTAAAAATTCACCAGAAGTTGCTAGTCCCCGGCAATGATGCCAAAAACTTGTTGTGCCCCAGCGCACACGCAAGCGTACGCAGTCGTACAAGTAATATAATGACTCTTGAAGAGCTAGATGTCGAACCCATAGGAACTAGTCTATTTACCAAAGATTCAATTTGAAGTGTTAAACTAAAATTCACAAGTGTTGGTTTCAAAGATTTGGATTTTTGTTTCTAAATCTAAGGTGATCACAAAATAATTGGGAAAATAGTAATAAGAAGCATCAAGGGTTAAGACCTAACAATCATGCAATGCTACATTCAACTCGGCTCTAGTATATGATTTCATTCGTTGTCTCACATAGTTAAAGCAATGTTCATGGTCTTCCTAGCTTCTAAACACAACAAATTAGTCTCACAACTACATAGTTGAGTGGGAATGTGACGTTCTAATTTGTGGGCAATTAACTATGTGGAGTGGTTCACGGGGTTTATGCCCTTGGTTATGGACTTTCGAACCTTTAACCATTTAACCTAACTCGGCTTCACAAGTACTTCTACGAGCGGTGATGTGACAATTTTAAATCGATGTCTAGCTATCTTCCTGTATTATCACCAAGCGAGGCGAATTAGGTATATTGCTATCCTAACCGCGAATAAAGTCTTGAAGACTTTGAACTCATTTCTTGAGTTCCTAGTTCTAACCTAGGTTTCTCTCTTTTTAGTTTTTCCCAAGCTTAACAATAGCACGTTAATGGCAATCAAGCATTAAAATGGTACAAGCAAGAATTCAAGAACTAATAACGAATAAAACTTGAACCAAGGTAGAATTTACACGATTGCATTCATGTCTTCCGGCCTCAACCCTAGAAGAGGGTATTAGCCACTCATGCTAATACAAGAATTCATTATAATTACAATTCATGTAAGAACAAGAGTGAAACAAGAAAGAATTTACAAACCCTAGGTGGAGTTTCCTTCTTCTCTCCTTCGCTCCTTCCCTATTTTCCAAAATAAAAC
The DNA here is from genome assembly GCA_035772735.1 of Datura wrightii. Lineage (NCBI taxonomy): Eukaryota > Viridiplantae > Streptophyta > Magnoliopsida > Solanales > Solanaceae > Datura > Datura wrightii. The sequence continues at coordinate 41,831,945 of JASDFA010000023.1, forward strand.
TGTGAAATGGAAAAAAAACTGCTAAGTCATGAATTTATAATAAGTGAAAAGGTGAAAAATTTATCCATGGGTGAAACAGCTCCGTGCCACATTGCTCATCGCGGCAAATTAGTGGCGTGACATGGAGCCATCATGACAGGCTATTTGGTTGTTGGACATTGGCATGGCATGGGCAAACGCTATGTGTGTTTCCTGGCATGGCACACTGATAATGTCCAAACTATACTCTTCGTTACAAAAGAACATACATGGTCGTTGTATCAAAAAACATATCCCGACGGATGTCGGGGTTGAATCCCACAGAGACTAGTGAATAATATGCATTACTGTTGTTTGGGACATTGAATTTAGTTCGCACCACTCGAAAATAACAAGAAAATAAACATTTTGGGGGAGACTGAGGTTAAAAATAAGGTATCAATTCTAATTCGGCTGATTAAGATAGCAAAATAACCAAGGTTATTGACAATAATGAAAAAGACTAGGTGTGCGTTGTAGATGATGTGCTAACTAAATAAGGTTATGCTAGATCATCTCATAAGTTCAAATTTGTGTAAATAACCTTGGGTAGGTGGGAATTTGATGTTTTTCAACCTCATAAATGCCTCTTGCAAGAGTTCTTTTAAACCAATAGACACAATTAAATCAACCCAATCAGGTTTGGATTAATAGTTGCATTAATTTCTAGCTATTAGCTATTAATTAGGAGTGAAAATTTGGTTTTGACTATTTCTATCCCAATTACACAACATCACATCCATGTCCACAATTAAATTCTCTCCCAATACTCAATTCTAAATTCTTTTCATCATGAGACTTATCGGGATCTATCGTAGATACCTGAGAGATCTTCACAAGGCAGGCTAAAATAAAAGACTTTTCTTCACCGGATCGATACTAACTTGCCTACTCCTGCTCCTACCGGATCCAAGAGGGCCGATGCCCGATTCCCCGACCCTATGTGTGGTTTCTGAGCTAGGAGTGCTTGGAATTTCATTCTTACTCATTAATATACTATCAAAAAAGTGTCTCTCCTTCTCTTATGAGAAATAGGCTTCTCTTTTCAAGCAAAAATCAAGTAAGAACAAATAGACCCACATCTGCAACCATGGATCTTCAATTATATATTGGAGAGAACTTAACATATTTACACTAATTAAACAATATTGAGATGAATCTAGCAATACCCAATCTAATTAAGCATTCATCACCATATACCTCTAGTTAATGATTTAGCCACTATAGATAAGAAATTCAAAAGCATATTTATCAATAAACCATTGGATTCAGTAATAGGAGTAGCAAAAAAATATTCAACAATAAGTCTTCAATAATGGTAGTACCTTGCTATGGAGGAAGAAGAAGAAAAAGAAAAAAATCCTTTACAATCTACCAATAGAATTCTACTTTCTTCTTCTACAAAGAGAATATTCTCAAAAAGACAAAATTTAAGATCTGATAGGTACAGAGTACTTCTCTCTAGAATATATCAAAAAGTAGGGTACTTAAACTCTCTTTTTTAGTGTTGGACACATTTTCCCCTGTTTGGGTGTCCTGGTACTTGCGAGAGTACTGGCGGTTCGCTTGGTTGCATTCCACGAACTGCCGACTATAACTAGATGCTCCTGCAGTGAATTCCAATGTCCTTCGGTGATTTGGCGGTCTCCAACCGTGCTTCACTGATTTATTTATCTGTGATCCAGCAATCTCAAGCGTCGATAGGCGATTCAATCGCCGAGTCGCTAGTTGGTATTCGATCGCTGGTTTTTTTAATTCCCCAGGGAAGTGGTCTTCGGTGTTTGGCCGGTCTTCTCCAGTGAAGCATCGGTTCTCACTTGATTTCCTTCTTTTTGCTCCCTTTCTTGCTATTTTCTACAAATCAAATATCTACACTCAAAAAGGCAAAAGGGCATAAAATCCAGCTAAATGACTTGAAAACTAGACTAAAGCTCATGCTTAAGAGCCTAATGAGTTGGTAAATTACCAACTCATTAAACCCCCAAACTTGAACCACTGCTTGTCCTCAAGTAATACAGTTATTATCAGATGAAAAACATGCCACTCCACACAAGTTTATGAATCAATGACCACTTGACTCAGGACAACCCAAAAATGCTCACCCCTCACCGAAAAAGAGAAGCCAATTCCCCTACACCAAGAAAGATGGACACATTTCAAAAGGCCACCACCATTCAAAAACATGATTCATAGGAGCTTTCATTTTACAAAATGAGGGCATAACTTATCCACGAAGTACACATAGCATCTCAATTCATTATCATTGCACATTCAAAGCTTGCCTTAGCTCTTGTATTTCTCATGTCCTATGCACAAATTTACCTTTAATGCAATTGTGTCCTCAAAAGGGATGATGCCACTCACCGAAGAGAAAATCCCTATTTTTTATCGTGAAATCAATGCATTACACAAGGATTGCGAAAAGAGAAGATTGCACTTACTTTTCCAAAAGAAATCTTCTTGCACACAACTCGGTCCATAGGCTTGTCCTTTGTGTAATTCTCCACTAATGTAGAGCAACTGCACTTAAAATCACTTAGGACTTGTGGTTCATAATGTAGGCTAGGGCTAAGGGCAGGATAAATGTTTAGCTTTAGTGACTAATACCTCCCTAATGCTTTTACAAACTTGCAACATCCCATCAATTTGCTCAGATCACTCCCCTACATTTTTCTTTGCTCACATCTTCATCTTTTTGTTGTAACACGAGCCACCCTTATAACATCTAGGAATTTCACACTTAGCTTTCTCTATGCAAGAGATAGCACCTATCAACAATATTCCCTCTTTTTGATGATTCAATGTTTCTCAACTTATTAGTTCACTCATCTCATCATAAGTTTTTGGTGCTACCTCAATCTTTAGGCTACTCATTCCTTTCTCCCACTCTTGCAAACCCCCAAACTTAGGCTTTTGCCTCATTTCACATTTATTTTCTTATCTCTCCCTATTCCTTGGGCTTCAATCCCACATTTTTCATTTTCTAATTACTAGCAATTAGGGAGGATGGGTGCCAAAGAGAAGGATTAAAGAAAATGGTTATTAGGCTTGTAATGTGATTTCCAAGAAAGGGTTCAAGGCTCAAACGTTGGCTCTCAAAGATGAATGGTCAAGAAGGTCCTTTTGGTTGAAGTGACTTACAAAAGAGAGCCTAAGATCATGTTCTAAGTGTAGCTACATCTAGGATTTCACCTTGAGTCACACTTGGGGCATGTTATAGACAAGAAGTTGTACATGAGATTCACAAAAATCCTCACCACACAAGGCATCACACCTAAAGAGTCCACAAAAGTCATTATTCACACAAGATCTGGATTTAAGACATTAGAGCATGTAAATTCATAGTCAAACGAGGAACTTACAATTATGACAAAGAGTGCTACATTCTCGTTTCAAATGCCTGTTCATTATTCCTCATTTTCATGCCATATTTCAAAATTCTCTTTCAAAAATTTTCTGCTGTACCTCTCAAAACAGTTCCATAAAAGAATCAAAAATGACATGGAATTTTCCCTTAAGAAAGTCGCCACTCAATCTATTATCGAAAAGTGCTAACCCGGTTCGACATCAAAAAGAAAGGAAAAAGGTAAATACTCCTCGAGAAAGAACCATGGTATGAAGAAAACCCTTGAAGTTTGATTACTATTCTACTATTTACATGGGCGAACAAACAAAGGACTTGGGTGATAAAGGCATAAACAATTCAAAACAAGGACCCAATTTTCATCATTAGCACACTAATATTTAAATTTTTTTTTTCATTCCTTTGTAAGACATACACGCCCTCCCCCCACTTTAAACTGGACATTTCCCCTAATGGAACAAAAATAACTGACAGTAAGGTGAAGGAGGCTTCCCAATTAAATTAGTGGCTGGGACGAGATCCGTAGGAATACGTGGCTGCATCGAAGTGACAAGAAGTTGTTTCTTCAGCAGTACGCCTTAATGGGTCAGGTGGGATTTCCAATGGTTTTCCAGGTCCTAACACCACCCATTTATCCGACAGGGTGCGAAGCTCATGGTAAGAAATAGTCTCCACCCTATCGGGTGTCCAGGATGGATCTACGTCATACACAGAGAGCATTGGAGGTGGTGGTGGCCGGCTATGATATAATTCCTCATCCAACACTATTTTCGACACGCTATCATACCCCACCCACCAATCATCATATGGACTCTTGGGTGCTTGGGGCTACGAGGGCACCTCTGCAGGCTCAGGAGGGATTGGGTTGCTGGCAAATAGAGGTCCAGTGAGTGTAGCCACCTCTTTCCTCAAAGTAATCACTTCTTTTTCTAGGACCTCAACCGTAGTGTAGAGGCCTTTCAACTTGTCTCTAGCAGGTTGCATGGCTTTCTTGATGGCATGTTGGATCATGGATGGGATAGCCTTGGTTAGCTTCACAGGATGGCTTTTATGTACTTGGGCTATTTGTGCTGGTTTGAGCAAATCAGGAGGTGTGGTGGTGGGAGCTGCAACTACAAGGAACTAGCCTGCCGATGTGTTAGAGGGCGCCGAAGGTGGTGGTGGAGTCCTGTTATCTGTACTTTTTGCTCGCTTCATGGCTGGGAAATCTTTATTAGTTTTGGTAGCCAGTGTAATCATACTGTCAGCCCGCACAGTCATATCCAAAGGCCGGAACAAAGGGCATGAAGCCCGCACACATAACAAACTCACGAGGCTAGGATATGACAATGATGTAGCCTGCCGGTTGGCCCTTCTTTTGAATTGATCTTCAATAATCTCCCCAATATTGATGTGTACATGAGACATGATGTAGGCGATTAGTATGGAAACTTCAATTGGGACCTCCGTTGTGTTGTGAGAAGGTATTAACCTAGCACAAACCAAGTCTAACCACATACGGGCTTCAAATTTCAAGTCACGTTGATAATTCAAACCCTTGGAAATTGCCCATTATGGTTGACCTATTGCAATTATGTTGGCTACCCACTGGAACTGATTTGCTTTATCTTCCACCTTCTTATGGAATTTCGAATGTGATTGGATTGGCTTAGCCCAATAAAGAGAATTGATTGCCTGTGGAGTTATGGTCACCTCTTAACTACACACCTATATAGACGGTAGGCATGGTAATGTGTCTGTGCGGCCTTTAAGTATTAGGAGTTGTTGCCTTACCTTGTATGATGCATAAAATTCCCACACCAACTCTGAGAAATATAGGTCAATAGGTATGGTGAATGGACCCTAATCACGCATTCCAATCTGATAGTAAATATCTGGAAAGCATTTTTGAAAGATTCCACCTCAAATTGAGCTTCTGCATTAATGGACCGCTTCTCCTTGAAAGAGACATAATACTCCTCCATTCTATCCAACCCAAAGAGATTCTGCCCGTTGTTGGTGTTCATTGATGCTTGGCCTTTGTGAGACTATCTAGCTACGGACATGATGCTGCAGGCTAAGGTTAGAATTATGCACACATTTTAAAATCAGAGAAAAGAAAAAGGAAAGAAATCAAGTGAGAAGAATTAGTGTTTCAGGTGACACCGGTGAACCATCGGTGAAAGGCAAACGTGAGTCCGCGAAACACCGATGAACCGCTGGCTTAAATCAGTGGCCTGGGGGGAAACATCATTCCTACCGGTGCCCCCACAAGTGAAATGCCAGTCCTAAACCGTGAAGTGCCGATGACCTGCGGATTTGTGACAGAAGGCAGAATTGTACAATTTAACCCGCGAATTGACCGGTGATTCACTAAGCACAATCGGCGGTCCACTGGTGGGCAACCTTTATGAAATTAACCCACATGCTACCCCTACTTTTATACACACTGATTTTCTCCCAATCCAACATCGATAGGTCACCCTTAAGAAAGGTGTCAGTCGATCTATCATCGGGAAACTTAAGAGGGTGCCCCACCCGGGGTTACTCAGACTTCACCCAAATAAAATGTGACACCCACATAAAAATAAAATAAAAATCTAGCAATACATAGAAAATTAAAGCATGAGATAAACAAATAAGAGAAAAATATCACCAATAGTCCCCTAACATTAGAGCATGAGCGAAAGAAACCTTATCAGATGGATGAGTAGCAACAAATGGTGTGAACTTGTACTTCTTCATACTAGTGGTATTTTAGAATATAGGTGAGTGAAAGTGATGAGTAAATGAAGGTGGGGAGAGTTATTTAAGCGGGAAGGGAGAGGAAGTTGATTAGGTAGGAGGAAGGTGGTCATTAATGGAGAATAAGTGGGAGAATGGTTTTTAGGAAGATGGAAAATGGTGGGAAAGAGGGAAATGGAAGATTAAAGGGGTGAAGGTCGGTCAAACTTCTAATAAGTAGAATAATCCAGATCAGGGCATACCGGCGGTCGGTGATATGGACCGGTGATCAATGATATGGACCAATGATTCGTCGATGTGGCCGCCGATGACATTACTTGTGCAAGTTTCTAGATACAGGATCGGTGACTGGCCAGCATGTCTCGGAATGCTTCTGGCGTTTCACCGGGTGAGAAGCCGATGTCAAGGCTACTCCCAAGTACACTGGTTGAGATTAGCAACTTACAGGTAGTTTGCGCTTTGCAATGGCGCTTCGCCGGATGAGTTGCCTACTGGCTTTGAATCCCTAGGTGCACTTGATAAAGTCGGCGATCCATAGGCGGTCCGCGAAATACTGTTGGTGTTTCACCAGTTTAGCGCCGGCCAACCCTATCTTTGTTCTTCTTGAAGTTCACCACCCTAAAAGAAAACATCAAAAACAAAAATTCATTAAAAATATTTAAGAAGAGTTAGAGAATAAAAATGCTTGGGTTCCTCCCAAGAAGCGACTTAGTTAATGTCATGGCAGATGAACGTATCTCATGATCTAAGGTTCATCTAGGTATAAGACCTCTATTTGGCCAACTTCCTCCAATACTCCTAGATATCTTTTTACTCGTTGGCCATTCACCTTGAACTTGCACTCATTTTCTCCATGGAGTTCTATGGTGCCATTTTCATAAACTTGAAATACCTTAAATGGCCTTGACCATTTAGATTTTAGCTTCCTAGGAAATAGCCGCAACCGTGAATTGAATAGAAATACCCAATCCCCTGGAGAAAAACTGCGCTGAAAAACTTTTTGGTCATGATAGTGTTTCATTCGGGCTTTGTAAATAACTGCATTCTCATATGCCCTCATTCTGAATTCATCTCACTCATGCGGATTTTGAACTCGTCCTTGGAAAGCTCTCTCCCATCCAAGATACAAGCTTTTCAATGCCCATAAGGATTTATGTTCTATCTCAATAAGGAGGTGGCATGATTTGCCAAACACAAGTTGATATGGGGAAATCCCTATCAGTGTTTTAAATGCAGTCCGATTTGCCTATAAGGGATCATTTAACTTCCGAGCCCAATCTATTCTATTTACATTGACTGTTTTAGTCAAGATAGACTTTATTTCCCGATTTGAAACCTCTACTTGGCCGCTGGTTTGTGGGTGATAAGGGGTGGCCACTTTGTGCTTCACACCATATTTGGCTAACAAGGTGTTGAATACTCGATTGCAAAAATGTGATCACCCATCACTAATGATAGCTCTAGGAGTGCCAAATTATGAGAAAATGTGTTTCTTCAAAAAGGTTATTACGCTTCTTCCTTCATTATTGGGTAATGCTATAGCTTCTACCCTTTTGGAGACATAATCAATGGCTACCAAGATGTATGTGTTTCCACAAAATCTCACAAAAGGGCCCATGAAGTCGATCCCCCATACATTGAACAACTCAACCTCTAAGATCGGTGTTAGCGGAAGTTCATGCCTCCTTGAAATACTCCCTGTTCTTTGACACCGATCTCATTGCTTCACAAAGTCATGGGCATCCTGATGTAGTGTAGGCTAATAAAAACCACACTGTAACACCTTTGCTGCTGTCTGCACACTCACATAATGGCCCCCAATAGGTGAAAAATGACAAGCCTTTAGAATTGGAGCCATCTCCACTTTTGGAACACCACCGTTGTATTAAACCATCCGCACAACTCCGTAAGAGGTAAGGTTCATCCCAATAATATTTCCTGACATCATGCATGAATTTCTTCTTTTGTTAAAAGTTCAAACCTTCAGGTATGATGTTGCTTGCTAAGTAATTATCAAAATTGGCAAACCACGGTGTTAGATCATGGGTTGCGGCTAGAATATGTTCATTTGGGAAAGCATCATTGATCTCTTTATGTGCTCCTGGCTGATCACTTGTTTCTAGGTGTGATAGATGGCCGACCACTTGATTTTCACATCCCTTATGATCCTTCACCTCAAAGTAGAATTCCTGCAACAATAGAACCCACTTGATAAGTCTAGGTTTAGCATCTTTCTGGGCCATCAAATATCTAAGAGCTGCATGGTCCATGTTCACCACCACTTTTGTTCCCAATAAGTATGCCCGAAACTTTTCAAACGCAAACACAACAACGAATAACTCCTGCTCCGTTATTGTATAACTCATTTGCGTGTCATTTAGAGATTTGCTATCCTAGTAGATTGGGTGAAATATCTTGTCTCTCTACTGACCAAGGACTGCTCTTAATGCCACCCCACTGGCATCGCACATGAGCTCAAAGAGTTTTGACTAATCAGGTGCCATAATGATTGGAGAGGAAATCAACCTTTCCTTCAACTCCATAAAGGCCTTCATACACCCCTCATCAAAATTGAACTTTGCTTCTTTCTCCACTAGCTGAAATAGAGGATGAGCTATTTTACAGAAATCTTTAATAAACCGGCGATAAAAGCCTGCATGTTCGAGGAAGCTCCCAACACCCTTCACGGTGCATGGTGGAGGTAACTTAGCAATGGCATTAATTTTGGCTTGGTCCACCTCAATCCCTTTTTGGAAATTTTGTGTTCCAACACAATCCCTTCTTTCACCATAAAATGACATTTCTTCCAATTAAGAACCATATTTATTTCCTTGCATCTCTTTAATACCTCCTTTAGGTGTGCCAAACAATTGTCAAAAGAATACTCTACAACTGAAAAGTCATCCATGATGACTTCCATAGTATCCTCCACCATATCTGAAAAGATGGACATCATACATTGTTAGAAAGTGGCGGGGGTGTTGCAAAGGCCAAAAGGCATCCTCTTGAATGCAAAAGTTCCATGGAGACATGTAAAAGTGGTTTTTTCTTGATCCTCGGGAGCGATCAAAATTTGATTGTACCCCGAGTATCCATCCAAGAAACAATAGTACTCTTTTCTAGAGAACCGATCTAAAATTTGATCAATGAAGGGCTGTTATACCGTGAAAGCCTGAAGATCAGACACGGGAGTTGAAATGGAGAAAAACCTAAAATCTAGCATTAGGCACAGAACGAGTCGTGAGGAGACCCGTGAGAGCAGCCCACGAGTTGTGATGCGACTCATGGGGAGGCCCAAATGATGAGTTTGCAGTTGGGGAAATAGGATCCCAACGGGTGTGACCACGACTAGTGGTCAGGCCCCACGAGTCGTTAGGTCAGTCATGGGGTGGGTGAGTAAGGAAAAGAGAAGAAGAGAGGCAGTGTAACCGATGGAAGGACCCCACGAGTTGTGGTCAGTCCCCACGATTCGTGGGGAGGGTTGTGGTCTGCTAATTGAAGAATTTTTGGTATTGAGGCAGTGTACACAACGATTGGTGACCATGAGTCGTGGTCACCCAATAGTGAGTTGTGATGTCTTCTGTTATGGGCCAGGAGACCCGATGAGCAGTGTACTTCATGGATCAAAGCACGAGTCGTAGCCATAGAGGGCGAGTCGTTGGGTCCCTCATTGGGACCATCTGGCAGTTATTTTTTGCAAATTTAGTAAGGGCTATTTCATAATTCCTAAGTTCCTACAGCCTAAACTACATCGTTTAGAGTTATGAATGATGACTTTTGAAGGGGTTAAGTTCACTTTAGGCCTTATTCATTCATGCATGTAAGGTAGAAAGTTTAGAGAGGGTAATCAAGCTAGTGTTTTTCAATTCCTCTTCAATTTCTTCTTAGGCATTCAAAGAAATGTAAGAATCAGCTACCAACAGGTATATAGGGTTATGAATTGAAGATTCCTTTCACACCCATACCCAATCCCTCTCTAAATAATGAGATTTCTATGTCTAGACTATAGGGTTTTAACCCAATGGATAAATTTACTAATTCTTTACATGTATGATTTAAATACATTTCTACCATTGAATTATGCATCATAGGCAAGTTTGATGATGTTTTCAATTAAAAATCATGTTTCTAGCTTTATGAATTAAAAGGCCCATTGAAGAGAAGTTCATGAAAGATGAGATTTGTGATGAATGCATGATGATGACATATTATGATGAAAAACATGTTTTCAAGCTACCCATGTTTATAATCATGTTTTTGATATGAATTGAGTATTTCTAAGTGTGATAAATCTTTGGGCAATGCCTACATGTCTAAGTATGAATTATGATATCCCGAATTAAGATTACCACATGGTTTTGGAGCGAAGACTCCCAATTATCTTTCAACTTGTGGTATGTTTTGAGCTAAAGCTTTTCATATGCATGATTTCATATTTGAGATGAATTTGATGTTTGAGATTCTTCAATAGATGATGTTGAGCTTTGTTGAATAATGATGTAGACCATATGCATGTTTTTGGGAGTAGTGTCTAGCACCAAGTAGGCTAAGGGTCGATCACCCTATGACTCAGAACTACGCGCCAATGTAGGTTTATACTTATATATATTACTTTGGGAATTCCCTTGTGAGCTATCCACGACCCTATTGGTCGAAGCTTGATATCGATATCATGGTATCATCCCTAGCACTGGCAAGGCTTTGGACAGCTCTACCCACTCGAGTGTGATAGTTGGGACCATGTATGCTCTATCATGGTATGTTAGTTAAAATACTAGACTCCCATTGTTCCTCATGATTTCAGTTATGCATGTTTATCATTCATGAGATTTCTATATCTATATATGTTCTAAAACAGGTTTGACTCAATGTTCAGTATTACTTATATATATCAGATTTCAACTTTGAGTCAATCAATTCAGTTATGATGTATGTTATGTTATGATGAGATCATGATTTCAAAAAGAATGCATGTAAGCCCTACTCTCAGATTCTTAATGTCTATGTTTTACTTTATGCATGTCTTTAAATGATTTTACTTAAGCGATTCTACTTACCTTGCATACTCAGTACATTCCACGTACTGACCGCATATTCTATGCTGTATCATTTCATGATACAGGACCCAGTTCTTAGGCTCAGCCTTAATCATAGTTAGTCATCTGAGATAGCAGCGTACGTTGTTGGTGAGTCCTCATCTCCCGAGGACTAGACTATTCAGATTTTTCTTATGTACTTTCAGTTTTAGATTGTTGAGTTAGTTTTAGTCTTGTCCCATCAACTCATCATGTTTAGAGGCTTTCAGGCATATGGTTGTATTCAGCTTTGGATTGTGTGTTATGATGTTATATTGATTTGGACTTCCGATATGATTATCTCGTTGATTCTTTTATGCTATTGATTGAGTTAGATGAATAATGAGAAAGACTAGAGGTGTGGTGTAGATGATGTGCTAACTAAATCAGGTTATGCTAGATCATCTCATAAGTTCAAATTTGTGTAAATAACCTTGGGCAGGTGGGCATTTGATGTTTTTCAACCTCATAAACGCCTCTTGCTAGAGTTTTTTCAAACTACTAGACACAATTAAATCAACCCAATCAGGTTTGGATTATTAGCTGCACTAATTTCTAGCTACTAGCTATTAATTAGGAGTGAGTATGTGGTTTTGAGTATTTCTAGCCCAATTCTACAATCTCACATCCATGTTCACCATTAAATTCTCTCTCAACACTTAATTCTTCTCTTTCAAGTAAAAATCAAGTAAGAACAGATAGATCCACATCTACAACTATGAATCTTCAATTATAGATTGAAGAGAACTTAGCAGATTTACATTAATTAAACAATATTAAGATGAATCTAGCAACACCCTATCTAATTAAGCATTCATCACCACACATCTCTAATTAATGATTTAGCTACTCATAGTTAAGAAATTCAAAAGCATATTTAATAATAAACTCATTGAATTCAATATAGGAGTAGAAAAATCAAATTCAGCAATACTTCAACAATGGTAGTACCTTGCTATAAATGAAGAAGAAGAAAAATAAAAAAATCCTTTACAATTTCCACCAATAGAATTCTACTTTCTTCTTCTACAAAGAGAATGTTCACAAAAAGCCAACAGTTAAGATCTGATAGGTACAAAGTACTTCTCTCTAGAATATATCCAAAAGTAGGGTACTCAAACTCTCTTTTTTAGTGTTGGACACATTTTCCCCTTTTCAGGCATCCTGGTACTTGTGAGAGTACCAGTGGTTTGCCGATTGCATTCCGCGAATCGCCAGCTCTAACTAGATGCTCCTACAGTGAATTCCAGTGTCCTTCAGTGATTCGCCTATCTCCAATCATGCTCCACCGATTTTTTTATCTGTGATCTAGCACTCTCAGGTGTTGGTAGGCGATTCAACCGGCGAGGCGTTGGTTAGTATCTGCAATCGCCGGTTACTTTAATTCACCAGGGCAGTGGTCTTTGGCGTTTTTCCCGCATTTCACTGGTCTTCTCTGGTGAAGCGTCGGTTCTCACCTGATTCCCTTCTTTTTGCTCCCTTTCTTGCTCTTTTCTACAAATCAGATATCTACACATAAAAAGGCATAAAGGGGATAAAATCCATCTAAATGACTTGAAAACTAGACTAAAGCTCATGCTTAAGAGCCTCACGAGTTGGTAAATTAGAAACTCATCACACGGCGCTGATCGCGCAGCCCGCTTGGCGTGGCAAGACAGTATCGTGCAGGCACACTAGAATGACATGCCATCACGCACGGAGATTCTTGGGTGTGGCGCGCTGCCTGGAGCACACCTAGCTTTCCATGGCACATTGCCTAGGGCCCAGTCTTGCCGACGTGGCACGCTGCTTGGCGCGGCAGCCTCCATTTGAGCACATCATTGGTTCCGCTTGGGCATTCACTCCATGCTTTCTTCTTGTTCAATGAAAATCATATTCAGCACATCCTTAGTATATTTCACCTACAAACAAGGGCTAATCATGTTGGTTAGTTCATGCACCTAATTCTACCCAAAACACATGAGGTATAATTAATTTAATTTACAAACACGGCCAAAACTAAGTTATGAAAAAGCACTTGGGCATGTAAATATGCCCAAGATCAATGAGTCGTCCTTAGGATGTTACTTCTCACCTATTTTCTCCCCTTGGATCTGCAAATATATCGTTCACCCACTTGCATTTATCCTTCTTCTTGTTGGGTGTCCCTTTGCCTCCAAGCTTAGATTTTCCCCTCTCATCATCAACCATACCAACTACAGAAATAATCCTAAGATCCTTGGGAAATAAGTGGATCCTCCCTACTTTAAAGGTTATCTTTTCATCTTTGACCCGGAACATGATCTCATGCTTCTCTGGGTCCATGAGTACCTCCCAATAGCAAGGAATAGTTGCCTAAGAATAATGGGGATGTTAATATCCATTTTACTATCTAGCACCATAAAGTTGGCCAGGAGTATGAACTTCCAAACTTTCACCACACTTACCAATTTTTAAAATTGTCTTGTCAGTAATTTGGAGCCGAATAAAGGTAGGTTTCAATATGCCCAATCCTAATGGTGTATATGGCTAGGAACATCAAATTGATACTTTCTCCATGTCAGAAAGAGACTGAAAACATTCATATTGCCCAAATTTTCAAGGGAGGGTGAATTCCCCAAGATCACACTTTTTCTCCACATGTATGCCAACAATGATGGCACTATCCTGGTGGGTCATGTTGATCACTTCTTCCCCGTCCGGTCTTTTCTTTATCAGCAACTCTTGAGGTACTTAGAAAACTCGGAAATCTCTTTTATAACATCAATGAGTGGCACCCAAAGTGTTGCTTCTTTAAACTTATCGTTTGTGTTTTGAAAGTTTAGCATCTAGATTTTTCTTGGCCAACCTTTGACCAAAGGGAGGAGGAGGTGGAGGATAAGATTTTGCAATGTCAACCAAGCTTTCCTTTGCCTTCTCCTTTTTCTTGGAGCTCACCACTGCTTCATCAACCACCACATTAACTGGTGGCTTCATTAATCCTTCATCATAAACAACACAATTTCCCCTAACACTGATGTTGCCAAGCGGACACACAAGTGTACATGGTCGTCAAGTAGTATAGGATGCTGAAGTCCAGATATCATACCACAAAGACTTGTCAGATTAGTTGTTTGGTTTCAATCTTTATTTCAATATTCAAGAAAAATAGAATTAGATTTTTGAAAGAGTTTTGAGAGTACTTTCTACTAAAACTTGAAATAGAACTAAAATCTAATAAAAGAACTTCATTTGCAAGAGTGTTGTGATTCAAATAAAGATTAATATCCATGGTATTGGCTCTATCACTTTCAGGTTGAGCTTTATGGTTCAGATACACTATAAAAAATCTTCTAAAGACTATTAGTATCAAGTTACGAACTCATTTCTCAACTTATTCTCTGGAATAGTCAAGAACTATCTCACGAACCCTAACACATATATATCTATGGTTGCAAGAGAGCTGTGAGACGACGGTTGAAGATACTTGATTCAACTAAATAGGGATGCAGGGTATATCCCTATCCACAACAATGAAATCAATTCCATGAAATCTTGACAAGGAATAGAAGCCAACTCTATGCTTCTTTTAACACTCATTCCTTCCCTCTTCCGGGTTCAACCAATGAGTCAATAGATTATATTGGAAAGGTGATCAGACTAACGAATAAACATCAAATCAAGTGAGCATAAACAATCTTGAAAAGAAGATTTAATTGTCTAGCATAAATGAACTTTCAAACTACAACCATCAAGTCGTGACCAAAACCCTAGATTAAGGGTGTTTAGCCACTCATATTCAAGATTAAACCCATAAAAATCATCATTCGAATAACAAAAAGTAAAGAGTAATGAAGAAAAACCTATGAAGAAAATGGAACTTCTTGTCTGTTATTCTTCCCCCACAAAACAATGTATAATAATCAATTCCCCTAATAAATTCCCTAACAATGTATTAATATGCATGGTAACAAATTTCCTTTTTGCCCTAAGGTAACTCAGTTTTTGGACTTAAAAAAATAATTCACATACAGGACTTGGTGCACCACTTCACCTATCCCACCAGATGTGGCTTGAATTTCTTCTGAAGTTTGGCTTCTGGCACTTCATATCTGTCATTTCACCAAGGTGTTTGTCATGACCTGGTCATAGGCCCGGATCAAGACACGAAACCTAGAACCCTAAATGGATTCTAGTCAACCCATGGCATGAACATGATAGATAAAGCTCAACATAAATAAAACGAAAGACTAAATTTTGAAATAGCAGTAGTCTGAATAGTAAAACATCTAAATAATAAAAATAACATGACATCGAATTCGAAGCTGAATATAAATCTATGTCTGAAAAGCCTCTAACATACTGACAAGCTGATGGGGGACAAGACCCTAACTAGCTCACTAAAAGTCTAAAAATGTAATAGCAACAACACAACTAACTGAAGGTCCTCAAAGGATAACAACTTACCAACAGTTGAACTGGATAAGCTCGGGAGATTGGAAAGCGGTGGGACTGAGTTTGTACATTTGAGCCGGTATCATGAAACAATATAGTATAGAGTAAGCGGTCAGTACGTGGAATATACCGAGTATGTAAGATAAGTAAAACAGCTGAGTAAATAAAACCGAAATCATGCATATCATAAGTCATTTCGTCATAAGATTTGGAAGTAAGGACTTGCATGTTGATGTATTGAAAACATGAATAAACATAACTGAATCAAATAACCCAAAGCTGAAACTGATATTCACAAGTAAAACTGACAAATTGAACATTGGGTAAAACCGGCTAAAAAATTATATTATCAGAACTGATGAACATGCATAACTGAAATCATGAGGTACAATAGAGACTTGTCATATAACCGACATAATCACAATAGAGCTTATGTGATCCCGACTATTACACTCAAGTGGGTAGAGCAGTCCAAAGCCTTGCTAGGGGTAAGAGCGCTACCATGATATCGATATCAACCTGAAGGCCCCTTGGGGGAAGGGGAAACTCACAAAGGAGGTCTCAAAGAATTTGAACAAACCTACATTTGTGGGTAGTTCTGAGGCCCGGGGTTTATTTGAACCCCTAGCCTACTCGGTGCTAGACACTACTTCCAAAAATATGCATATGCTCTCCATCATTTTTCAATGAAGATGAACCATCATTTTTCAACAAAGCTGATCATGAAATTACATACGTAGTCTAAAATCTGAATATGAGGAGCCTTGGCTCAAAACATACCACAAGCTGAAAGTGGGAGTCTAGACTCCAAAACCATCTGGTAAACTAATATCATAAAATTGAAATAAATTATAAAAACATACTTCGATCATGTGGTTTCCTAAACTTTAACATGCACTAAATAAACTTGATAGTCAAAGTCATGGATTTGTACATGGGAAATTCATAAATATTCTTTCATGCTAAACATCTAATCATGCTTGAAAACATAGATCATAATTTTAACTTTTCGTGAAACTTGCACAATTGGGCATAGTATTTTCAAAACTAGAAATCTTGAATTGTAATTCAAAGTAAGTATAAAACATACCCATGAATCTTAGAATATCATTTAAAACATGAAGGAAATTGACCAATGATTAAAACATAGAGAATTCATAGTTTGGGTTAAACCCCATAGAGTCATACACTTGAATTCATAAACTTGAGATAGGATTTGGGCATTAGAGTGAAGAGAAATCCTATTCATAACCCTACATACCTGGGTAATCTATTTCTACACCCTTCCATGAAAGACCAAGAGATTTGGGGAACAACTTGAAGAATTTTAGACTTGATGTCCTTAGCGATTCTCTAATCTTGCATGCATGGGGAAGGAAAAGGTTAGAATAGGTTTATCCCTCCTAATACACCTCTTTCAGGGATTAAAATGACATAGTTTAGGACTTAGGAATTAAAAAATTTCCCTTACTAACTTAGCAAAAATTTCCACACTGCCAGGAGTAACGACTCATCTAATGGGTGGTCCCTCGATCCAATGGGTCGTTACTTTGCTCGTTACGTTATTCAATTTTCCAGACTCAAGTCTTCAACCACGAGTCGATAGGATGAGTCGTTACTTGTCCCAATGACTCGTACGTCCACCCGTTGCCACCACTGGCCATTAATACTTATCTTCTGGAATTTTCCCCAAGGGGTTCATACCACGACTCATTGTTCTCTATAACGAGTCATACCATGACTCATGCCATTCACCTTGACAAAACAGACCCAAAAAACGATTGCAATCCATGACCCGTTACAGGGACCCATGAGTCATTCAATGGATCATTGGTCTTGGACCTGTCAACCAACATTCTCACCACGATAGGAACCCATGATCCGTTGATGCTTTCCATGACTCGTATGAGTAGTCCTGAGACAATATTTTCCAATTTTTTCTACTGTACACATTTCAAATCCTGTGTCTAGTCTTAGGCACTTCTTGGGTATTACAATATCTCCCCCTTTGGAACATTCATCCTTGAATGTGGGTAAACATACTGAATAACTGGGGGAAGGAACTGCTATCCCTAATACTGAATATCAGAAGCTGAGAACTGACGGAGTGGCTAACTCTGGACTATGATACATGACTGAACTAAGTTAATGAATCACATCCACACATGCACTGACATAAAGGAAACTGGGAGACGTGAACTAGACATGAAACTGAATAGAGTAATAAGGAGAAAACTGGTACCTCAAGCTGGAACTATGCTGAAAGGAAAAAGATGTGGGTATTTAGCCATCATATCTGCTTCGGCCTCACATGTAGCTCCCTCAACAAGCTGATTTCTCCACGGAACCTTTATTGAAGCTATTCTTTGTTCCTCAACTTCCAAACCTGATGATCAAGGATCTCAACTGGGACCTCTTCATAGCTAAGGCTATTCTTCACACCTACACTCTCCACCGGAACAACCAAAGCCGGGTCACTGATGTACTTCTTTAAGAGTGATACATAGAAAACTGGATGTACTAAATCCAACACTGAGGGCAACTCCAACTCATAGGCCACCTTGCCAACATGTCTCACAATCCTGTATGGGACAACATACCGGGGACTAAGCTTCCCTTTCTTTCCAAACCTTACCACTCCCTTCATGGGAGACACTTTCAAAAACACCCAATCATCAACTTCAAATTCAAGTTCTCTCCTCCTCGCATCTGCATAGGACTTCTGACAACTCTGAGCTATTTTCAACCTTTACCTTATAAGCTAGACTTTCTCCATAGACTCAGGAACTTAGTCTGGCCCTAGCAACATAGCTTCACCTAATTCAAACCAACCAATGGGTGATGTACATCTCCGCCCATAAAGAGCCTCAGATAGAGCCATCTGAATGCTGGAATGGTCACTATTATTATATGCAAACTCGATGAGAGGTAAGGATCATCCTAAATACCTTTAAAGTCAATCACACATGATCTCAACATATCCTCGAGAGTCTGAATGGTCCCCTTAGCTTGACCATCCGTCTTTGGGTGAAAAGTTGTGCTAAGCTTGACTTGAGTACCAAGTCCCTTCTGAAATGACCTCCAGAACTGGCAAGTAAACTGAGTACCTCTATCTGATAAGATGGACAAGGGAACTCCATGAAACCTAACTAATTCCTACAATTTTCCATAATCCTCCACTGAGTCGGTAGTCTTAATCGGTAGAAAATGAGCTGCCTTAGTCAACCTGTCTACAACCACCCAAATAGAGTCATACTATCGGCGAGTACGAGGCAACCCTATAATGAATTCTATATTTATTTCTTACCACTTCCACGTAGGGATACTTATGTCTTGTAGCACACCTCTAGATTTTTGATGCTCCACTTTCACTTGTTAGCAGTTCGGACACTTAGCCACAAACTTCGCTATGTCTTTCTTCATACATTCCACCAATAGACTTCCCATAGGTCATAGTACATCTTGATGGCACTCGAATGCATAGAATATCGAGAACCATGAGCCTCATGCAACATCATCTCTCTCAAATCATCAACATCTGGAAGACACAAATGACCCTAATACCGAAGTACCCCGTCTTCCCTTTGGGAGAAGACCTCAACCTTCTAACTCTGAACTGCTTCCTTTATCTTTACCAAAATAGGATCCTTATCTTGTACAGCCTTGACTTCAGTCACCAAAGAAGATTTTGAGCCACTCTGAACAACGAAACCACTATCTGTCAAAATCCACAAGGTGAAACCCTAATCATGCAAACCACTATACATCTTTCACTAACTCTTTTATTCCATCTTCCACGTGAGAAACACTCCCCATGGATAGCCTGGTAATGGCGTCCGCCACTACATTGGCCTTGCCCGGATGATAAAGGACACTCATGTCATAATCCTTGAGAAGCTCTAACCATCTCCTTTGTTGCAAATTCAGGCCCTTTTAGGTAAGAACATGTTGAAGACTCTTGTGGTCGGTGAACACATTCACATGCACGCCATATAAATAGTGCCTCCAAATCTGTAGTGCGAACACCTCTTCTTCCAATTTTAGTTCATGCGTCAGGTAATTCTTTTCATGGGTCTTAAGCTATCTAGAGGCATATGCTATGACCTTACCATGCTACATCAACACACAACCAAGACCGATCCTCGAGGCATCATAGTACACAACAAATCCATCTGTACCCTAAGGAAGGGTCAATATTGGGCCTGAAGTGAGTCGAGTCTTTAACTCCTGAAAACGTTTCTCACAGGAATCCGACCACTGAAATTTCACCTTCTTCTGGGTCAACTTAGTCAATGGTGCTGCAATAGATGAAAATCCCTCAACAAACCTTCGATAATAGCCAGATAAACCCAATAAACTCCTGATATCCAAAGGACTAAGTGGTCTAGTACGCCCTCACTTAAACCACATGACCCAAAAATGCTACTGAGTTCAGCCAAAACTTACTTGCTAAATTTAGCAAACAGCTGGCGATCCTCGAGAGTTCGCAACACAATTCTCAAATGAGTGGCATGTTCCTCCTCACTCTAAGAGTATATGAGAATGTCATATAAGAACACAATCATGAACATTTCCAAGTACGGCTTGAACACTCTATTCATCAAATCCATAAAAGCTGTAGGATCATTCGTTAGTCCAAAAGACATAACTACAAACATATAGTGACCATATCGAGTCTTGAAGACTGTCTTCGGGATGTCACTCTCCCTAACTCTGAGCTAGTAATAATTGGACATGAGTTTTATCTTTGAGAAGCACTTAGCACCCTGAATTTGGTCAAACAAATCATCAATCCTGGGGAGGGGATACTTTGTTCTTGATTGTAACCTTATTCAACTTCCGATAATCAATACACATATGAAGAGAACCATCCTTCTTCCGAACAAAGAGGACATGGGCAACCCATAAGGATTTTCTAGGCCTAATGAAATCCTTATCTAGAAGATCCTTCAACTGTTCTTTCAACTCCTTTAGCTCAACTGGAGCCATTCTATAAGGAGAAATAAATATAGGCTGCGTATCGGGAAGAAGGTCAATACCAAAGTCGATCTACCACTCAGAAGGGACTCTGGGTATATCATTTGGGAACACCTCCAGATACTCACACACTATAGAAATTGATTGGAGAGTCAGGGTCTCGGACGTAGCATCCTTAACCCGAACTAGATGGTAAACACAACCCTTAGAAATCACCTTTCTGGCATTAAGGTAGGAAATAAAATGACCTACAGGCATAGCTAAACTATCCTTCCACTCTAGGAATAGCTCACCTGGAAATCGGAACTCAACCGCATGGGTCCTACAATTCACTGAGGCATAACATGCATGTAACCAATCCATACCAAAGATAACATCAAAATATTTCATGTCTAGCTCTAATATGCTGAAGTGACTTTCTAAAGGACTGTGATAGGGTAATTTCTGTATACCTGTCAAGCTATAATTGAGTCACCGACTGGAGTAGAGACTCAGCAGGGTTTTGGTAGGATTTCGGGATTGATTCCGAAATTACTGGCAACATAGGGTGTCACAAAAGATAAAGTGTCCCCTAGATCTAACAAGGAATATACATCCAGATGGAATACTTGTAACATACTAGTGACTACGTCTGGAGAGACCTCCTTCTCCCGACGAGATGTGAGGGCATAAAACCTGTTCTGACGCTGACCACCACCTACACTAGTGGATGCACCCTACTGAGTTGAGCGTGCTGGTGGTGCTACTGAACTAGTGGTTGGGCCTCGATCTGTACCCTGGCCCTATCTAGCTACTGGATAACCTCTGAGTATATGATCAGGATTCCTACACGCAAAACATGCACTTGTTCCCGCTAAGCACTGAATGTTGTACCTCCTACCACACTTGCTATAACCTGAAATGCTAGGCTCCACTGACCTCGAGAGCCTGACGCCCGTCCCCTCTGATCACGCCTAGATCTGGATGGCACACTTGCTGCTGACGGTACCTGGGCTGATGATCTCTGGTTGGACTGGTGACGATGTCCACCACCAGACCTTTGCTGGGAGAACCCATATCTATCTGTCCTGGCCCTCTTGGCCTCTCTCTCCCTCTCCCTCTCCCTCATCTGCACTACTTCCACCTTCAAGGCATATAGGACTAATCCGGAGAAGTCAATGTCCTGATGGAGCATAGAGGTCCTACAATCCTTGACCAACTAGTCCGCTACCCTATTCACAAATCTGCTCACCTGAGCCCTCTAATCGACCACCATCTACGATGCATACTTGGACAAGCGGGTGAACTCTAGAGCATATTCTTGAATTGTCATGTTGTTCTATCTCATGTTCACGATATCTAATGCCTTGATCTCCCTCATCTCTCGGGGAAAGAATTGGTCTAAGAATGCGGTGAGAAACTCTTCCCAACCAATAGGACCCGCTCTGACTCCCCAGTCATCCTTCCACTATTTGTGCTAAATATTGGCAACCGCCTTTAACTGATAAGAGTCTAGGTCTGCACACCCCTCCCCCGTCACCCCCATAATATGGATGATCTTTTGAATCTCCCCAATGAACTCTTGTGGGTCCTTATCCACTCTCGACTTGAGAAACTCAAGGGGATTCATCCTGAGGAAATCACTGACTGTAGCTGCCACTGCGTTGCCATTATGGGGAACATGGGCTACTGCCTACGGATTGAACTGAGTGGTTAATGCTTGTGCCAGCAACTGGATAGCTTCCCTAAACTCAACATGGGCAACCTGCTCAGTTACATGATCCTCTAGGGCTGGTGGGGCTTGCTAGTACCATCTCCATTGCCATTCTCATGGCCATTACAATTTTCATTCCTTATTCTGTTAACTCAACGTAGAGGCATGATTCTGCAAACGCGTATAGCATGAGTTAGAAGGATAGAGAGATACTTCTTCGCACGACATAGATCATGAAAGAAGGGAAATTTCCTAAAACGTTTCATAGCTTCTTCATCATAAGTGTGGCGTGCTGCACACCCATGAAAAAGACTATACTTAACGCGACTTTTAGACACCCTACGACACACTGAAACTTTGCTACCTTTGCTCTGATACCAAGTTTGTCATGACCTGAACATAGGCCCAGATCAATGGAACCAAGAACCCTAAATGGCTCCAAGTCGACCTATGACATGAACATGATAGCTAAAGACCAACATAAATAAGGTGGAAGACTAAATTCTGAAATAGCGGAAGTCTGAATAGTAAAACATCTAAATAACAGAAATAACATAACACAAAATCCAAAGCTGAATATAAATCTATGCCTGAAAAGCCTCTAACATACTGATGAGCTGATGGGACAAGACTCTAACTAGCTCACTGAAAGTCTGAAATTGTAATAGAAACAACACAACTAACTGAAGGTCTTCGAAGGATAAGGATCTACCAACAGGTGAACTGGATAAGTTTAGGAGACTGGCTAGCAATGGGATTGAGTTTGTACGTCTGAGCTTGTATCATGAAATGATACATCATAGAGTATGCGGTCAGTATGTGGAATATACCGAGTATGTAATGTAAGTAATATCGCTGAGTAAATAAAACTGAAATCATGCATATCATAAGTCATTTCATCATATGATTCTAAAGGTAAGGACTTGCATGCTGATGTATTGAAAACATGAATAAACATAACTTAATCGAATAACCCAAAATTGAAACTGATATTCGTAAGTAAAACTGACAAACTGAACATTGGGTCAAACCTGCTGAAAAAATATATTACCATAACTGATGAACATGCATAACTAAAATCACGAGGAACAATGGGAGACTCATCATACAACCCAACATAATCATGATAGAGCTTACGTGATCATGACTATTACACTTAAGTGGGTAAAGCCGTCCAAAGCCTTGCCAGGGATAAGGACGCTTCCATGACATCAATATCAAGCAGAAGGCCCTTGGGGGCAGGGAAATCTCACAAAGGAGTTCCCAAAGAATCTGTTATAAACCTACATCGGCACGTAGTTCTGAGGCTCGGGGTTTACTTGAACCTTTAGCCTACTCGGTACTAGACACTACTCCCAGAAATATGCATATGCTCTCCACCATTTTTCAATGAAACTAAACCATCATTTTTCAATGAAGCTAAACCATCATTTTTCAATGAAGCTGATCATGAAATTACATATGCAGTCTAAAATCTGAATATGAGGAGCCTTGGCTCAAAACATACCACAAGCTGAAAGTGGGAGTCTAGACTCCAAAACTATGTAGTAAGCTAATATAAAAAAATTGAACTAAATTATGAAAACGTATTTAGATCATGTGGGCTTGCCCAAACTTTAACATGTAGTAAATAGACTTGATAGTCAAAATCATGGATTCATACATGGGAAATTCATAAACATTCTTTCATGCTAAACATCTCATTATGCTTGGAAACATAGACCATAATCTTAACTTTTCGTGAAACTTTCACAATTAGGCATAGTATTTTCAAAACTAGAAATCATGCATTGTAATTCAAAGTAAGTATAAAACATTCCCATGAATATTATTTAAAACATTAAGGGAATTGACCCATGATTAAAACATAGAGAATTCGTACTTTGGGTTAAAACCTTATAGAGTCATACACTTGAGTTCATGAACTTTGGATAGGATTTGGGCACGAGAGTGAAGAGAAACTCCCATTCATAACCCTACATACCTAGGTAATCTGATTCTACACCCTTCCTTTGGAAGCCCAAGAGATTTGGGAAGAACTTGAAGAATTCTAGACTTGATCTCCTTAGGGATTCTCTAATCTTGCATGCATGGTGAGGTAATAGGTTAGAATAGGTTTAACCCTCCTAATACACCTCTTTTTGGGCTTAAAATGATATAGTTTAGGACTTATGGTCTTAGAAATTACAAAATTGCCCTTACTAACTCGTAGAAATTTCCACACTGCCAGGAGTAATGAGTCATCTAATGGGCCGTTCCTCTATCTAAAGGGTTGTTACTTCGCTCGTTACTTCATTCAATTTTCCAGACACAGGTCTTCATCCAGACTAGACAGGATGAGTCGTTACTTGTCCCAATGACTCGTTACTGCCACCCGTTGCCACCACTTCCCATAAATACTTATCTTCTGGAATTTTCTCCAATGGGTTCATACCATGACACGTTGTTCCCTACAATAAGTCGTACCACTACTCGTATGATTCACCATGACAAAATAGACTCGAGCAACGAATGCAAGCCCCGACCCGTTATAGGGACCCACGAGTCGCTCCATGGCTCGTTGGTCCTGGACCTGTTAACCAACATTCTCACCATGACAGGAACCCACAATCTGTTAATGCTTCCCATGACTCATACAATAAGTCATCCTGAGATAAAATTTTCTAATTTTTTCTACTGAACACATTTCAAATCCCAAGTCTAGTCTTAGGCACTTCTCGGGTATTACAGCGTTAGTCAAAAATCTACATTTCGGGTGTTGGTGCTCCACTTCTCTCAATACACCAGAGTATTAGAAAATTTTTCCAAGTTTGGTTCCTCTCTGGCGCGCCACTTCTCTCACTTCGCCAAGGTATTGATCAAAATTATTCTAAAGTTCAATGCTTGATGTGCCACTTCAGCCATAACACCAAATTAAGTACAATTTCTCTAAAGTTCAGTGGTTGCCGCACCACTTCTCCCATTTCACCAGGCCAAGTTTTCCTCAAATTCTTCTTTCTTAGCATATTGCACCTTTTTTGAATATTTTTCCGTGTGTTACCTACCAAAATCATCTAGAAACATCTATTAGCTCTTTCTACAAACATTTTCATGAAACCTTGCATTTTATAAGTATAATATTCCCAAAACATAATAAAAAATGGGTAAAAATATGACAAATGGGCATAAGAATACGTCCAACATCATCACCCGACACTTAGAGCATGGTTTGTCCTTGAACAGTCCTTACTTTCATTCAACAAGAACTTCTTTACACACCACTTATCACCTCTATCAATTCTCACTCAAGTATCTAGAACAGAGCATATGAATATGTGGTTCATCAATTTATAAAAAATCCACATCATATATACTAAGAAGTTCTTCTCATTTGAAACTATGTACATTTTATAACTGACTCATCTTTTTCAAAATAGGGCCAACTTGATTAAATATGAACAATGTGACATATAGTACACCGACTTTTACCATCTTGTGCCCTCACTTATTTAGTGATATTCTTTCCCTCATATTGTCAATGCAAGAACTTGGAATATAGGTCAACAAGGCACACTCACTCTCACAAATAATGTTTCATACATATGCAACATACCATAGGCTTGCCCCTCATGTATAGTCAGATTACTCATTCAATTCAAAAAGACTATGATCATAAGGACCTTTCTGGTTGTATTGTCAACTAAGAGATGGGTAGCAATTATTTTTTCAATAGACCAATCCTAAGAACTTTAAGACATGTTTTCACTTCATCCTTCTTGTCCACCACTTGTCCTTTTTGCTCATCCCTTCTTTCACTAATTCTCTTTTCTTTTCTCATGACCTCTTTTTACACTAATTGACTGCTAGTTTCTGCCTATAGGATCAACCAAAATATCAACTACAAAGAATCTTTTATTTACGTTCTAGCAGCAAGTAAGCATTTTATTCTGTGGGCACCCCTCTTTCCTATTCTTTCATCTTTCCATCCACATTCTTTTTCTTTTTTTCTATTAACATTGTTACACAGGTGGAACCTTCATTCTCAAATCTCAAAGTACATTAGGATGTCTTTTGATCAAAATTCAGAAGGTTACACATCAAAAGGAATAATCTTCTTTTGTGGCTAGGAAAAAAATATATGCTTACAACTCAATAGGGGTTGACTAGGGATAATGTTAAAGGAGGTACAAAAATAGTGAACAAACATGGGTCTATCAAAGAAATGTCTTAATCATATCTTAACTCTTTGAAAACTAGCTATCATACACATGTTAGACAAGTTTGAGATGTTACCCTATGTATAAAACACAATAATTTCAAGCTCACGCCTCATGGCATCATGATTTGAGTCAGTTTCTTATGGCCACATATCCACCCAATCATATTGAATAAATTTCATTATTAAGTCCAAATTTTCATCATGAGTCAAGTTAAAGAACCTATGTGTTTCTCATGGAATTTTCACTTCTCATGCATTCAAGATGAAAAAATCATGTTTCTAGCTTATCTCCTAAGTGGAATGTCAAGTGCACACAAGTGGTGATTTTTGACTCTAAAATAAAAAAAATGTGACTAATTTTCTCTTAAGACGATCGTCATCTATCCATCATCAGGACCAACCACTACACCTATGATGGACTCTAAAAAAATTTTTGACTCTCAATTAAACCAACAAATAACAAGAGACAAACAAGCACATGACATAGCAACATTGCAGTTTCCAAGACCATCCCCTTACTAACTATTACATACCAAACTAACTAATCAGAAGTTTTGCTAAAAGTTAATATAACCCAACTCTAACAATTTAGAAAAGATGGAATACAAGGAAATCTATTTCCTCCATCCCACACTTAAACAATGCATTGTACCCAGTGTAGTAACACGTCATAACAAGTAGGGAGAGATAAGAACTTCCCGGGCCTCTAAGCATATTCATGATAATTAGGATTAAAGTCCTGATCATCAACATCCTCTGTATCATCAACTAACATTGCTCCAGCGGTGTCATCATCCTCATCATCCCTGTTTGTCTCTAAAAAATAGAAATAAATTATAGAGATAGGTTGCCTCCCACCAAGTGCCTTATTTAACATTGTGTCATGACACAAGACTACTCAATCCTTTTTCAAGGAAATCGAAGTCTTCCTTCCATCGAAATCATCTTCATAATAATGTTTCACCCTTTGGCCATTAACCAAGAAGGTTTTATTTGACCTCAAGGGTTTCAACTCCACTGTGCCATGTGCAGTCACATTCACAATCTCAAAGGGGCCTGACCATTTTAACCTCAATTTACCCCCAAACAATTTCAACCTTGCATTGTATAATAACAAGAACTGTCCTGACTGAAACTCATGAGGATAGACGCAATTATAATGTAATCTCTTGGTCTGATCCTTGTACATTTTAGAATTTTCATATTCATTGAGGTGAAACTCATCAAGCTCATGGAGCTGCAACATCCTCTTCTTCCCAACAGCCTCTATATCCATATTCAACCTTTGGATGGCCCAATATGCTCAGTGTTCTAGCTCAACTGCTAGATGACATGCTTTCCCAAAAATTAACCTATATAGTGAAGTTCCAATAGTTTTGAAAGTAGTCCTATAAGCCCAAAGCACATCATCCAAATTGCTAGACTAATCTTTCCTATTTGCACTTACTGTCTTATCGAAAATTAATTTGATTTCTTGATTAGACACTTCTACCTGTCCATTGGTCTGTGGATGATACGCCCTTGTGCTTCACATTATACTTTGCCAACAGATTTTTGAAAAGCCGGTTACAAAAATGCATACCTTCATCACTGATGATAGTTGGGTAAAGATATTTTTCTTCAAAAACCTGATTATTGCCTGTGCATCATTTGTAGGCAGTGCTGCAGCCTCCATCCATTTTTGCACATAATCCATGGCTACCAAGATGTACTTGTTGCTATTTGACGGGATGAATGGCCCTATAAAGTTAATTGCCCCGCAACCAAATACTTTCACCTCTAGAATTCCTCTTTGAGGCATCTCATGACTTCTCGATATGTTCCCTATTCTCTGATAGCTATCACAAGATTTGGCAAACACATTTGCATCCTTGAACAAGGTGGGCCAAAATCCAGGCTGAAGAACCTTTGTGGTGGCCCTATCTACCGAATGATGTCCTCCTTAAGGTGAGGAGTAACAATGATGTGCTATGAGTTTACAACACTTCCAATGCTTAAAATTTGGAAAATAGCATGGACATAGATGTGTTTATATTGATATGAGGTGCTTTTACTTTGTTTTCAGGGAAAATAGGTGTTTGAGTGAAAATATTCAAAAGATGTAGAAAAATGCAGAAAAGAGGCCAAGTACATATCTTAGTACGAGAAGTACCAAGATTGTACGGGCAATGCTGAGACTCATGGAAAATCCTAGAAGATTGGTACAAGGAAAAGGCAAAGTGACTCAGTACGAGCCGTACCATCCTGGTACGAGGCGTAACTTGAGTCATAGAATACTTCAGGGAAATTTGCATAGTTGAAGTCTCTTGATACGGGTAGCAATTATGGATCATAGCATCTACCTACGATCTTTACCAGGAGCTATGGAGAACTTCAGTGATTGTTGGGACTTGGAAGATCTCATGTTACGACAAGCTGTTACTAGTCGTAGGAGCAAGGTACAAGGAATACCAAGACATTCATAGAAATCTTCAGAAGATGCTAGAGTTCTCAGTATCAAACCATGACTTGACTGTATGACTCATGGGATCATGTTACTAATTATACCAGGCCAACACTTAGCAAATTCTACAGAAGCCAAGGGATGTACGAGACAAGGCACGACCATACAATCTTATTACGGGTCGTATGAATTGTCGGCACTAGATTTGGATATTTCCCTATTAATTTATGAAAAAGATTTTATTATCTGTATAAATACTTTTTAGGTTTCTTTTAGTTCAGAAGTTGTTGGAAGAGGTTCATTATAAGCTTGTAATAAGTTTCTGAAAATATTGGAGAGCAATTCTTGAGACCTTAACTTGGATTTTCTCAAATTGTTCTTGAATTTGTTCATCATCTTTTCTTGCAATATTCAAAGCAGGTTTTCTTTCAATCATCGTTGTAAGTATTTAATTATGTATTTGTATATGAATATAAATCATAATCTTACAATCATGAGAGGCTAAAACCTCTACAACTAGGATTGTGGGAACCATGTTGGATTAACAAACTAGGGTTACAAAAAGTGATTCGACACCAATGCTAAACGCTTGTATTGTATTTTCTTCATCTTTAATATTTTTTAATGGTGCGCAACATTAGGACTTGCCCGAACTCTTTACTTGCTTGAACCTAGAGAAGTAAAGATTAGGAAAAGAGAATTACAACAAAGCCATGATTTTTGTGATCAATGTATAACTTGAGCTTCAGTCGCAGGATAGTTAATTTAGAACAAATTGATAACAGTTAAATTGAAATTGCTCATGAGACTTAACCCGATGATTGAGTATAGTCATCCAATAGGGATGAACCACTCGTTTGGATGAACCCTAGTTATTAGTTCTACAAGTAAGCATTGGGATAGATCACGAGTGTAAACCCGAAGTAGTTATGAACCCATGGGGAACACTTACCTTATTTAATTGCAAATCTTGATAAACAACAACTGATTTTCACTCTTGTTTTACCACTATTTTCAATAAACCCCCCAATTTGGAGATAACATACCTAAAAGCTTAAATACTTTCATTATTCTAGTTCTTACCATATTCCCTGTAGGTTTGGCCTCAACCTTTCTTGAGTTCTTTATTGACAACTCCACTTCATACTTTCTTAGGAGTGTGAGTTTGAGCATTATCAGATAACTTTTCAGAATCTGCCGCACTTCACCTTCAGGAACACATCTATTGACCAACTAATCTAGTCCTACTTTGTACAAAAATGGCTTATCCTATATGTAGAATTTTCTATCATGAAGGTGTTTCCTCTTCTTGTCCGGAGTTTCATCCGGTGGGTATACACCACTAACCAAAAAGTTCAATATATCAGCATACCAAGGTAGCTCAAGAATGTCGACAACAAACAACTATCCATCAGGGAATGTCTCAGCAATTTCTACTTTGCAATCAATATGCTTTTTGTCATCCAACCAAGAGAGATGATCTACTACCTGATTCTTTATACCTTTTTAGTCTTTTGCCTCAATATCAAATTCCTGAAGTAGCAATATTCCCCAAATAAGCCTTGGTTTAGCATCATTCTTCACAAACAAGTATTTGATTGTAACATGATCAGTGTATACTACCACCTTTGTTCCTACTAGATAAGCCTGAAATTTATCAAAAGCATACACGACAGCCAACAACTCTGTCTCAGTTACGGTGTAGTTTCTCTAAGCTACATCTAATGATTTACTTGCATAGTAAATGAACTGAAATCTCCTCTCTGTTCTGCCTCAAAATAGCTCCTATGGCAATCATTAGCATCATACATTATAATGAATGGTAATGACCAGTCTGGAGCAATGATAATTGGAGCTGTTATCAACTTTTCCTTCAAAACCTTGAAGGCCTGAACATATTCTTCAGCGAAATCAAACTTCACATCTTTTTTTTTAAAAGCTTGCACATCGGGCTGGCTAACTTGGAGAAGTCCTGAATGAACCTCCTGTAGAAGCCAGCGTGTCCTAAAAAACTATGCACCTCTTTAACAGACGCAGGAGGTGTGGTAGCTTCTCAATGGCTTCAATCTTAGCTCGGTCAACCCAATACCAACTTTTGAGATCTTGTGGCCCAGAACTATCCCTTTAAGTACCATGAATTAACACTTTTTCTAATTCAGCACAAGATTGGTCTCCTCACACAAAGATAACACAATATCCAAATTATTTAGAAAATCATCAAAATCACTTTCATAGACTAAAAAATCATCCATGAACAATTCAACAAATTTCTCCAGCATGTCCGTGAAAATGGCCATCATGCACCTCTGGAATATTCCTGGTTCATTACACAATCCAAATGGTATCCTTTGAAACAAAGGTACCAAAAAGGCAAGTGAAAGTAGTCTTCTCCTGATCCTCTTGTGTGATCATGATTTGATTGTACCCAAAGTACCCATCCAGAAAACAGTAGTAGTCATACCCAACTAATGCAATGCCTCGGAAACTCAAAGACTAGATCCTGGAATTAAATCAAAAAATCTAAAAAATCTGCGGAAATGCTATAGGATGACTCACCTAACGGGTCGTCATGTGACCCAACAACTCATTAGTTCAGTCATGGGAAGGGAGAAATAGAAGTGCAAAGTGAGGAGTAGTGTACTCAATGAGAAACTCCATGAGTCGTGGTCACTGACCACGACCCGTTAGGTCTCTCATAGTCAAGATTGAGTTAGGATTTTATTAAGTGGGCAGTGTACTTGATGGATTATGACCATGAATTGTGGTCACCTGTAATGACTCATTAGGTCCCTCGTGGTGACCTATAGAGGAACCTGGGCAGTATACCTAACGGGTGTGACCATGAGTCGTGGTCAGTCACAGCGACCCGTTAGGTCACTCGTTGAGGTCACTTGGCAGTTTTTCCCAGAAATTTTTCTAAGGGCTATTTAGTAATTTTCTATTCTCCTAGACTTTAAACTACGTCGTTTTGGAAATATTTTGAAGGTATTTAGAGGGGTTAAGTGGTTTTCCCCTCATTCCCACTCAGATTTTCAGAAAAATACGTGTAAGTCTTCTCTCAATAGCTCTCAAGCAAGGTCTAGGGTTCCTCACCAATTGAAACCATTCAAGCTTCTTTCTCCAAGGAAATTTAGTCAAGTCTTTGGGAATTCAACAAAGATATTGTTCTTCCCTTGTGTCCCCCCAAAATCCTCCCATAATTTTCCTATCAGTTTAGCCTTGAGTTTTTGAATACGAATAAATTTCGTGTTATGTTTCGTTAATTTCACCTGGGATAATATTCATGTTGATTGTCATATTATCTTCGTCAGTTCCTAATTAAATTGCCAACGTTCGTACAAAAGTGAACTGAAGCCCTAAAATCTTGCATGAAGATTGTTGTTTGTTAATTTCCTAATTAGTGAATGAAGTATGTTTTGGGCTGACATTCCTTGTAATTATTATTTTATATATTATGAGAAAATATTCCATCGATAATAATTGATTTTAGCTCTATTAGATGAGATTTCTTTAATTCTTGAGATTCTTCCATATTATGGAATTCCCGTGTTGTTGGAATGAGTTGAGTTCTCTATTAGCTGCTTAATAGTTCAATTCAGTTAGAATGTAGAATCTCTTCAGAACTATTCAAATTTGTCAACGGATCAGTTTGTCTTCAGTCTTTTCCCGAGGTGCCAGTGGTGCCTCCCAGTTATCAAAATCAGGCTCAGAATCCAGTTTATCGGTCCATTAGGCGGTCATGAAATTTTATATATATAGCACTGACCAGCCCCAGGACCCAGTTCAGTTAACATATTGTTCTTAGAAGGCTACGATGCTTTCAGATAAGCAGCTCTGACTAGTTTAGAACCCAATTTTAGAATCTGGTCCGATAAGACTCTCAGGGTACTTTCAGTTATATGTCCCTGACTAATCCTGGATTCCAGTTTCGAGCTATCAGCCTAGTAGTTCAGTTTAGGTTTTCTAGTGGGAGTAGCACTTAGCATCGAGCGGGCCGGGGTTCCAGCATATGCAGGTTTCCAAAACTACGTTGCCAGCGTAGGTTACGATATTACTTGGCCTGATTGGCCCCAGACATTTGTGATCACCCAGTTCATGCCTGTATACATCGGACTCCACGTCTATCTCACGTGGTTATATGTCTTTTATAGACTCTCCTACTAGTCAGTCCTGTCTAGTTTAGAATAAACAGCTCAGTTCTGTTCCAGTTTTATCAGTTTGGCTCAGTTTAGTCCAGTATCTCAGACTCAAAATTTTCAGACTTTGTATTTCAGTTATGCTTTCTTCCACTTACTCAGTACATTCAAAGTACTGACGCATACTTTTATGCTGTATCATTTCATGATACAGCAGCAGGTTCCCAGACTCAGCAACATTAGTCGCCACGATTCAGATCCTCCCCACCCGCAGTTGATGTGAGTCCTCATCATTCAAGGGCCTTATTTTATTTTCTTATAGCTAGATAACAATTTTTATTTAGACTTAGAGTTAGCTGGGGGCTTGTCCCAGTAACTCATCAGTTAGAGGGCTTCAGACTATAGATGTTCAGATTTCATGTTTTAAGTTTTATCTTAAATTTCATCAAAATGTTTTTATGTTATTACTTTGAAATTTCTATTGTGCATGTTTTACTTAGAATACCAGTGTATGATAGACCAGGGGTTGACTTGGGGTCACTTGTGAGTTCAAATACCGTGTTACGTCCGAGGTGTAGGCTCGGGGCATGACTGCTAACCTGTCCAACATCTGATCCAAGAAATGCAATGGGAAATGATCCTTCTTGGTGGTTGTATTAAGCTTGCGGTAGTAAATGCAGATCCTCCACCATGTGATTGTTCTCTGAGGTATCAATTCATCTTTCTCATTTCATACCACTGTCATTTCACCCCTTTTCGGGACACACTGAACTGGGCTCACCCAATAACTGTTCGAAAAAGGATAGATGACTCCTGGATCCAGCCAATTTATACTTCCTTCTTACCACTTCCTTTATGATTGAGTTTAGTCTCTTCGGGTGTTCAACACTGAGTCTGGCACCCCCTTCTAACAATATTTTATGTATGCAAATAAAACTACTTATCCCTTTTATGTTGGCTATGGTCCAACTGATCGCTATCACGTGATTGTATAGCACCTTCAATAACCTATAAACTTGTTAGTCAGACAACAAAGTAGATATTATCATTGACAGTGTGTTATCACTGCCTAAATAAGCATATTTCAAATGAGCAGGTAAAGGTTTTAATTCAAGAACTGGCGCCTTCTCAGTAGAAACTTTCGGCTTCTCTCAAGTCAAAGGTTTATCAAGTGTCTCCAAAGGAGCCCCTATCCTAACATAGGATCTAGTAGAATCCAAGACTTCTGAACATTCAGCCACCTCTAAACTGTTCATTTGTTCCTTCTCATATACCAAAGCGCTCCCTAATGGGTCCTCCTGTGATAAATACTTCTCAAGTTCTTTTGTAGACATTTTAGGCTCTACCGCCATGATGGTCTTTAACTCCTCATAGTGGGATGACAATCGTGCTATCCTGAGTACATCAAAAACTACTTCCTAACCATCCACTGTAATTGACAACTTTCCTGACTTCACCCTTATAACTGCATCAGCTGTAGCCAAGAATCTCTCCCCAAAATAACGAGAATTGCTTCATCATCTTTATAGTCAAGGATGTTAAAGTCTACCGACAAGTTGAATGGTCCCACTTTAATAAGCACATCTTCAATAATGTCGTCAGGATAAGTGATGGACCTGTCGGCCAACTACAGCTTCACTATAGTGCTATGTGGTTCTCCTAATCCCAAGGTTCTGAACAACAATTTAGCATAAGATTAATGCTTGCACCCAGATCACACAATGCTAAACCAACCTCTCTGCTTCTAATGACGACTGGAATACTGAAGCTCCCGGGGACATTCAACTTTGGTGGAATCTTGTTTCTCATCCGGGAGCTGCACTCCTCTGTAAGAGCCACAATCTTAAACTCTGTGAGCCTTCTTTTATTAGCCACAATATCCTTAAGATATTTGGCATACTTTGCAACCTCCTACAACAACTGTACCAATGGTAGATTTACATGCACCTGCTTCAAGATGTCTAGAAATTTCTTGCATACTGTGTTCTCTTTCTTCTTTCTAAACCTCTACGAAAATGGAGGAAGTGGTTTAACCTCTACTGCTTTTGGCTATGAATGAATTAACTCACCAACCTCTTACTTCGACTCTATAACTTGTTCTACCTTTTACTTATTGTCTTTGGGTACCACTTCACCCACTTTCTTTCCATTATACAAAGAAATTACTCTTACATTCTCCTTGGGGGTTCTTCTTTGTATTACTCGGAACTGCCCCTTGAGGTCTATTTTTCTGCTGAATTTCCAACTAACCCAATTGTCTCTCTAACTCATGAAATTGACTTCAACATCTGATTGACAATTTGAGTTTGCTGAACCATCCATTACTTCATGGTCTCCTCTAATGAACTGCTAAGCTGGTGGCCTTGATTTCTCTGAAAGTTATTCGGGGGTCTCTGAAGGTCTGATTCCTCCCATGGGGGATTATTGCATTCATGTAACCCTGATTACAACTGTTCCCTTGAAATACTCCACTGCAAACTTGTTTCCCCACAAAATAGATAGATCTTGGGTTTAGCGGACAACCTGATAAACATGAATTTCTCCACACGCCTCACATGATACCGGTGGAGTCTAAACTTGCTGAACTTGATGAACCTGATTTACCATTGTATGCTTACTAACTTACTGATCACATTCACTAACTGACTAATATCTGACCGCATTGCAACCACACCATCAATTTGAAGTTTTCTTGGAACATTTGTTGCTGCAAAACCTTTGCCTGAATCCTGATAGTCTTGACTCCCAAATGACATGAGATTCAATGAGGCTTCTATCTCATCATAGATTTTGGACAGTATCTATCGTTTTGCGGTAGCATCAAGTAGAATCCTAGACTCTAGCTTCAGTCCCTCTATAAAGTCATGCCCAATGATCTCCTTTGTCTACATATGTGGGCAATCTCGCATATATCCTTTGTATCTCTCCCAGGCTTGGGACAAGGTTTCACTATCCCTCTGAATGAGCATTGAGATCTTTCCTCCCTACTCCTTTGTTCTCCTCAAAGAGAAAAATCTCTTTATGAAATTACTGGAAAGAGCTTTCCAAGTAGTGATGGACCTTGTTCGCTCATTTTTAAGCAAATCTTTTGCCTCTCGAATCAATGAAAATGGGAACAAAGTGAGCTTAACGTACTCATCAGAAACATTTTGGTGATGAAAATTCTCACACAGTTCTACAAATGTCATCAAATGCCTGTGGGGATCCTTGTGCGGCTTGCCTT
This sequence comes from Datura wrightii, assembly GCA_035772735.1. NCBI lineage: Eukaryota > Viridiplantae > Streptophyta > Magnoliopsida > Solanales > Solanaceae > Datura > Datura wrightii. The sequence goes on from JASDFA010000023.1 coordinate 41,868,209, forward strand.
GATACTGACAAGTGTTTTTAACCAACCGCACAGTTCCCTCCTTCAATTCAAAGTTTCCAGTGATAGCCAGCTTTATGATTGCTTTGGAAGTGCTCTACAAGTTCATCCTAGCAAAGTTTAGCACTAGAATCCTTTTTGGATTGTTGACATATTCTTACTCGTTGTTTACTTCCATTACTGCTAACCAACGAAACATTCTTTCTATTTCCGGATCAAAGTGAGCCAAGGGTTGTCCTTGACTTTGAGTAGTTGGCAAACACTAAACAAGTAACACCTAAAATATGCAACAACCAACAATCAACCTAAAATACAGAATAGTAGAGCAAATATCCCAACCAAAACAATTAATCAATATTCAAATCTCCCGCAACAACGCAAAAAACTTGATGTCGCGAAGCGCACACGCAAGTATACGTGGTCATCAAATAATATAGGATGGTGAAGTCGGGATATTATACCCACAGAGACTATCATATTAATTGTTTAGTTTGAATCTTTATTTCACTCTTTAAGAAAAATAGAATTAAAGTTTTGAAAGAGTTTTGAGAGTACTTTCTATTGGAACTTGAAATATAACTAAAATCTAATAAAAGAAATTCGTTTGCAAGAGAGTTGCGATTTAGATTATAATTAAGATCCAGGGCCTTGGCTCTATCCCTTTCAGGTTGAGTTTTTTGGTTCAAATACATTACACTAAATCTTCTAAAGACTATTAGTTTCAGTTACGAACTCATTTCTCAACTTATTCTCCCAAATAGTCAAGAACTATCTTACGAATTCTAACACCTATATCCCTATGGTTGCAGGAGAACTGTGAGGCAATAGCTGAAGATACTTGATTCAACTAAATAGTATTGCAGGGTATATCCCTATCCACAACAATGAAATCAATTCCTTGAAATTTTGACAAGGAATTGAAACCTACTCTATGCTTCTTTAACCCACATTCATTCCCTTTTTTGAGTTCAACCAATTAGTCTATAGGTTATATTCAAAAGGTGATCAGAATAATGAATAAACATGAAATTAAGCATGCATAAAAAATCTTGAAAAAAAAGATTTAATTGTCTAGCATAAATGAACTTTCAAACTACAACCATCAAGTTGTGGCCAAAACCCTAGATTAAGGGCATTTAGACACTCATGTTCAAGAGTAAACCCATAGAAATCATCATTCGAATAACAAAAAGTAAAAAGTAATGAAGAAAAACCAAATAAGAAAATGAAAATTCTTGTCTCTTGTTCTTCCCCCACAAAATAGCGTATAATAATTGATCCCATGATAAATGCCCTAGCAATTTATTAATAATCATGGTAACAAATTTTTCTTTTTCCCTTAAGTGAGTCAGCTTTTGGACTTAGAAAAATAATTCCTACACAGGACCTGGTGCGCCGCTTCACCCATCTCGCTAGACTTGGCTTGAATTTCTTCTGAAGTTTAGCTTCTGGCGCGCCACTTCTGCTATCTCACCAAGGTGTTAGTCAAAATTTTATAGTTCAGGTGTTGGTGCGCCACTTTTCTCAATATACCAAAATGTCTGAAAATTTTCCCAAGTTTGGTTCCTCTCTAGTGCGCCACTTCTCTCAATTTGTCAAGGTGTTGATCAAAATTCTATTGAAGTTCAATGCCTGGCATGCCACTTCGTCCCTAGCACCAACTTGAGCACAATTTCTCTAAAGTTTAGTGACTGGCGCGCCATTTCTCCCATTTCACCAAGCCAGGTTTTCCTCGAATTCGTCTTTCTTCACACCTTGCACCTTTTTTGAGCATTTTTCCAAATGTTACCAGCCAAAATAATATAGAAACATCTATTAGCTCTTTCCACAAACACTTTCATGAAACCTTGAATTTTATAAGGATAATCTTCTCAAAACATGGTAAAATATGGATAAAAATGTGACAAATAGGCGTAAGAATATGCGCAACATCAAACAGCATTAGCAACATCACCACCACAAGGATCATCAATAATAGGTTGCACTAATTTGCCATTTCTAGTGACAATGACCATACAATGAGCATTGGGAGCACTGTTTCCCTTAGGGTTGACCACTATGTCACTAGGAAGGTGTCTTTTTTGCTTATAGTTGTGCTCTCTTGAAAGATCTCTAACTTGTTGCTCCAGATTTTGAATAGATTCTATAATGAGAGTTCACAATTTCAGTCAAACTTTTTATGCAAATGCATGACCTCTTCTCCAACATGCATTCAATTTTGGAACCTCTTTATTCATGAGAGGATCCTTCCCTCTAGTTTTGGAACTAGAGGATGGACCCTTGGTGGGACATAAGGGTTGGAGCTTTTATTTTTGAAACTACCATTGTTGTGCCAACCTTTATTAGGGCCTCCATAATTATTTCTTGCATAATATTGACCATGGTTTTGCGGTTAAGGTTGCCATTTATTTTTGTAGTTGGAAGATGGATGACCTTGTAGTTGTTGTTTATATTGTGGCCTTGGATAACCTCCCGGTGCATAACTAATGTAATTAGCATCTTTAACCTGCATCAAAGGTTGCTCTTGGTATTGTTGGTATTAAAAGGGAGGGGGCATCCAAGCCTATATTAAGGATAATCTTGTGCCTCTACAACTGCATGCACTTTCTTTACCTCAGTTGCAGTCAATTTCTTGGTCAACAAAGCAATGTTGATAATATAGTAGCCATCATTTGATTTTGCTCTTGGTTCTCCTTCATCAAATGGGTTAATGAGGGAATATCAACAATTCACTCCACTACTTTATCACCAGCATGGTTGTGTTTGGCAATCTGGCCAATATGGTAGCAATACAGTTATATATCTTGTCCATGAAACAACACCCTGCCACATTGTTGGCCATTGATTAAATCAAAGAATCCAGCCCAATGTAGAATTTTTCAATCAAAATGTGAATAGAGAATCCATGATTAGGTGCTCTTAATACATATTGCTTGAAGAGCTCCCATGCCTCAAATAATTGTTCCCATGAAGTTGCTTGAAATAGAAAATCTTATCCCTTTGTTTGACTTTCTTACTTGGAGGAACCAGTTTTTCAAGAATATGTTTACAAGCTCTATTCACATGTGAATAGAATTGGGGGGCAAGAAATGCAACCAGTCACGGGCCTCCCTTGCCAAAGAATATTTGAATACCCTCAAATGGAATGTGTCATTTGATACATTATTCTGCTTATGATGATTGCAAACCTCCAAAAGTTTTTGAGATGTTGATACAGGTTTTGGTTAGTTGAATTGTGAAATTGACCTTCTGCTTTTAACACTGTGTAGATGCTATCATCAATTTTGAATGAGGTAGAATTTATTCTTGAAGGTACGATTGCACTAGAATAATCTATATCATCGTTGACTTCCGCGAAGACATTGTCTACTTTACCCGGTAGAAAAGCCATTTTTTGTTGCTCACTTGTTTCACAATCACAGCAAAATAAGTGTGATAGAGTATACTCAAATTAAACAAACCAAAATATGAATTTCTAGGTAGGACCTAATGCCAAATTAACAGGCAATGATGCCAAATAATATGACATCGCTTAGAATCTATCTCACTAAGGAGAGTGTACTAATACACCAAAATTACACCTTTATGATAAGAAGTATAACACGGTCGTTATTAAATATAGAACCCAATAAGGTTGGGGTTGAATCCCACAGAGAATATGGTGAAAACTATGTCTTATGTGAGTATTTGCTTTTAGTTAGTTATTTTCATGAAACTGGGGGTTTGGGAAAGTTGTTTACGCTTCACTATCAATCAAATGAAAGAAACACCAACTATGATATATTACTATTGAATCCAAGAAGAAATTAAACTAGGGTTATGATCATCATATTTTCTTAATGACGTTCGGTGGTTGACTACAGTGGACTAGTTTAATGCTACATGTGTAGGTTGTTAATTCAATTATCTCATCCAAATGTTTCTCAACCTATTCAGATATATATCACTCTTATATTCTCAAACTAAGAGTGATAAACAATGAGCTTTTATAATTAATGTAAGTTGATTAATTTTATTACATCATTAATCATCAGTAAACGGTTAACACCTTGAATCTCTATTGTCAATTCTTTTCATCCAGATTTATACCTCCTACTCAAGCAAGTTAAACCTAGGATTTATTCTAATGTTTGCAACCATTAGAAATCATTCAAAATGAAAGAATTTCTAATACACACGATTACACTAAATTCATCCACACATCAATCACCATAATAATGTCTATCTACCATGAATCACACAACCTTAATAATAGAATTTAGCCACCCATCATCATTAATATCACAACAAAAAAAATGTTTACCAAAGAAGATTCAACATATAAAGAAAATATGAAACCTTGATAATAATTCAAGTAACTCAAAATAATTCTTCAAGAACTTTCAAAAGTAGCGTATGATGTCACCAAGCGCACTCAAGCACACATGGTCATCAAGTAATATAGGACGGTGAAGTCCCGATATCATACGCACAGAGACTTGATAGATTGATTGCTTAAGTTTTGAACCTTTATTTCACTATTCAGATAACACAAGTAAAATTGTCTTGGGATTATTCTACTAACTTGAAATATAAATTAGACTAAGAAAATATAATCATTTGCAAAGTGTTTGTAATTCAAATGATGATAGAAATCCAGGGTCTTGGCACTTTTTTCTTTCAGGTTGAATTCTAGGATTTGAATATGCTAGACAATATTCTTATAAGATTGCTAGTTGTAAGTTACTAATCCATTTCTTACTATTCTCCCGAATATGGTTGCAGGAGAAACATGAGATGACGATTGACGATACTTGTCTCAACTAAATAGAGTTACAGGGTATTTCCCTATCCTCAATAACAAAATCAACTCTTGAACTATTTGAGCAAGATAATTGAACCCCATTCTATGCTTCCTTTTAACCTTCTTAGTTCCCTCTCCCGTATTCAACCAAGAGCCAATAGATAATATTCACAAGGTAATCAGTCAAATGAATAAATAATGAAAACAACTAAGCATAAACAATCTTTAAAAGAAGAAATAAAAGTCTAGCATAAATGAACAATCAAACTACAACCATCAGCTATGGCCAAATCTCAGAACAGGAGTTTAACCACTCATGATCAAGAGTAAAATCTAATAATTCATCATTTAAATAACAAAGATAAAGTAAAGAAAAAATAACCTAAAAGAAAATGAACTTCTTGTCTCTCTCCCAAAAAGAACACAAATAATTTGATTAATCTGCTAAGAGATGTTCGACAAATCCCTAGACTAGGTATTTTGTAACACCCTAAAAGTCCTTAAGATCATACCTGAGGGTAGAAATGGAGAAAATAGGAAAAATTGCACCAGGTCCATAGAACGACTCAAGGAATGAGTCGTTGTGGTAAAGAAGGACTTGTGGTTTGCCTCATTGTATGCCTTTAGTCAATCCCCTCCCAGAAGCAATGAACCTAGCAACGACTCGTTGGTGCATTCAATGAATCATTCAAAGTAGTTGTTGAGTGGGGTTCAGTAAGGGTTCAAAGTTGATTAACAGACAACAAATGGATACCATGACTCATTGTGTCAAGTAACCATCCATGGTATGGACTCGTTGGAAGAAGTTAGAACTTTATGCAGGCGAGGCAGTGGTGATGACGAACGGAGTAATAAGTTGTTGTTTCAGATAACGACTCATCCTGTTTAGTTGTTGGTTAAAGTATCAGTCGAATAACAAAAATATCCCAGGAAACAATGAATGGTCCAATGAGTCGTCAAGTCCTACAACGACTCATTTGATGGGTCATTGTAGTTGGTAGTCAGGTATTTCGTGCGAATTCCTATGGGTAGTTTTGTAAATTCCCAAGCTCCTAACTCTTTAATGACATCATTTTAAGCCTTGTAATGAGTATTTTAAGAGGGTTTAGCCTAGACTAAGTCATTATGCTCCCATGCATGCATTTAATTGAATTCCTCTTCCAAGATTAAACTAGAATTCCTCCTCAATTCTCTTGGGCTTTCTAGACTAGTTTGGAAATCAAGTTACCTAGGTATGTAGGGTTATTAATGGGGGATTTCTTCCACCCTCATGCCCAAATTTCCCCTTTAATTGTTGAATTCAAGTTTCTAACCAAGTGTATTGATTTCTAGGGTTCTAATCCAATTCTATGAAATTATCTATGCTATGTTTATGGGTCCAATCCTCTCATGTTCTAATGTATAAATTAAGGATAATGGGAAGATTTTACACTCAATTTGATTATAAATTTATGATCTCAAGCTATTAGAAATTATGCCCTACTATGCATGTTTTTTATGAAAATTCAAGCCTATGATCCATGATTTCAAGCATGAAGAGTTATCTAGTATGCATGAATATTTATGAACTCTCAACTTATGATTCCATGATTTTGACTTATGAAGTCTATTTCAAGTATGCATGATTTTATGATTTGGGCAAGCCCATACAAGTTAAGTATGCTTATTATGATTTTAGCCAAGGCTAATAAGATCAGTTTATGATATGATTGGAGTCAAGGCTCCCAATATTCAGATTTAAGCTATTTCCAAGAATATGATTATATGAGCAATATACATGTTTTGGGAGTAGTGTCTATCATCGAGTAGGTTAGGGGTTACGAGGTCCCCGGTCTCTAACCAATTCACTAATGTAGGATATATTCTTATTGGGACCTCTCAAGAGAGTGCTTCCCCCACCCTGAGGGAACACCGTGATATCACACCTTATTCTTCCTTTGCCCTAGAAAGGCTTAGGATGGCTCTCCTCCATGTGGGCAAGACGTGGAATCATCATGGGCTCATACATGGTAGTTGTCGGTTATGATGAGTCTCCCATTATTTCTCATGATTTTATGTTATGCCCCGGAAGTTCAAAGATCAAACCCGGGAGTTGAAATGAAGAAAAATATAAAAACTTGCACCAAGCATAGAACGAGTAGTGGGATGACTCATTAGTGCAGCCCACGAGTCATGATGTGTCTCGTGGGGAGGCCAGTGAGGAAGTTTTGGAAAATTTGGGGAAAAGAATTTCCACAGACATGATCACGACTCGTGGTCAGACCCCACGAGTCGTTAGGTCAGTCGTGGGGTAAGTAAGAAATATAAAAGAAGAGTGGAGGTAGTGTACATAACGGGAGGTGACCACTAGTCGTGGTCACCAGTAACGAGTTGTGAGGTATCCCGTTAAGAGCCAGGAGACCTTTTGAGCAGTGAACCTCACGAGCCAATCGTGACCTGTGACCACGAGCCGTTAGGTCCCTCGTTGGGACTACCTGATAATTATTTTTCTGCAAATTTAGTAAGGGTATTTTCGTGATTCCTATGTTCTTAGAGACTAAACTACGACATTTTAAGTTATGAATAGTGCCTTTTAAAGGGTTTAAGTTCATTTTAAGCCTCATTCATTCATGCATGAAAGGTAAAAGACTTGAGAGGGTGATCAAGCTTAGCATTCATCAAGTTCTGTCCAATTTCCTATTGGGCATCTAAAGAAGTGTTAGAATCAACTACCAATAGGTATTTAAGGTTATGAATGGCTGATTTCTTCCGCACTCATGCCCAATCCCTCTCTGAAGTATGAAATTCTATGTCAAATCTATGGGGTTTTAACCCAAATGCATGAATCTTCTTTTTCTATACATGGGTATGATTTGATTATGATTCTACTATTGAATTATGAAGCATGGGTGAATTTTATAACGTTTTCAATTTAAAATCATGATTGTAGTTTTATGAATTAAAAGCCCATGGGTGAGATGTTCATGAAAGATGAAGTTCGTGATGAATATATGATAATGATGAGATATTATGATGAAAAGCATGATTTGAAGCTACCCATGTTTACAATTATGTTTTCAATAAGAATTGAGTATTTCTAAGTGTAATAAAGCTTTGGGCAATGCCCATATGTTAAGTATGAATGCTGATTTTCCCGAATTAAGCTTACCACATTGTTTTGGAGCGAAGACTCCCAATTATATTTCATCTTGTGGTATGTTTGAGTTAAAGTTTCTATGTATATATTACCACATGGTTTTGGAGCGAAGGCTCCCAACTATGTTTTCAATTTGTGGTATGTTTTGAGCTAAAGCTTCTCATATGTATGATTCCATATTTGAGATGTATTTGATCATTGAGCTCGTCAATAGACGATGTTGAGCTTTGTTATAAAATTATGTAGAGAATATGCATGTTTTTAGGAGTAATGTCTCGCACCGAGCAGGCTAAGGGTCGATTACCCTGTGCCTCAAAACTATACACCAAAGTAGGTTTATATATTATGACTTTGGGACCTCCCTTATGAGCTTCCCCTTCCCGGATGGGCCTTCAGCTTGATATTGATATCATGGTATCGTCCCTAGACCTGACAAGGCTTTGGACGGCTCTACCCACTTGAGTATGTAGTTGGGATCACATGAGCTCTATCGTGGTATGTCGGTTAAAAGAGGAGTCTCCCATTGTTCCTCATGATTTCAGATATGCATATTTCATTACTCATGATATATATATATATATATATATATATTCATGTTCTAAAGAAAGTTTGACTCAATGTTCAACTTTACTTATAAATGTCAGAATTCAGCTTTTAGTCAATCGATTCAGTTATGAAATTAAAGTTATGTTATGTTATGTTATGAAGAGTTCATGATTTCAGAAAGAATGCATGCAAGCCCTACTCTCAGACTCTTAATGTTTATGTTATATTAAGCATTGTCTTTAAATGATTTTATTACTTTATCGGGTTTTCTTACCTTCCATACTCGGTACATTCCACATACTACTGCATACTCTATGTTGTACCATTTCATGATACAGGACCCAACTCCCAGGTTCAGCCCCGCCCGTAGTCAGCTTGTCAGAGTTAGCATTCTTATTGTGGGTGAGTCCTCATTTTTTGAGGACTAGACTATCCAGTTTTCCTTTATGTACTCCAGTTTCAGTTCTGTTGAGTTAGTTGGGATCTTGTACCATTAACTATCATTTTTAGAGGATTTTCATACATATGTATGTATTCAGCTTCAGATTTCGTATTCTGATGTTCTGTTCAAGTAGACTTCCGCTATGAGTATTTTATTGATTATTCAGTTTCTTGATTGAGAATTGATGTATGCTTGTGCCATGGGTCGACTTGGGGTCTCTTGGGGCTCCTTGAACCGTGTTACAATTCAGGCCCCTGTTTGGGTCGTGACATTTTAGTTATTCATATTATATAGTGGAGCCAATGATCAGTTTATGAGTTTTTACTTACGATTTCAGGCATGACAAGTCATATGATTTTTATTTCTAAATCTTGGATCATTATGTTTAGTTTGCAATGAATAACTTATCATTATGCATATATCAAATATATGGATTTTAGCATGCAGTCCACTGTCATGATCTACTTGATTATAAACATGATTTCAACCAATGTTTTTACTAAGAAAGTTTTACTTACCGTACATGCTCAATACATTCAAAGTATTGACCGCATACACTATACTATATCGTCTCATGATATAGGTGCGGGTGATCCCTCTCAGTCTCTTCACTAGCTCATACTCGCTCAGTTAAGCTCTATCTTGCTTTGGGTAAGTCCTCATCATCCGATGACATCAATTAGTTTAGACTTTTTATGTGTTGTTTAGTTTCGAAATTGGAGTTAGCTGGGGGCTTATCCAGCATCTCATCAGATAGTTGAGGCTTTTCAGATGTATACTTAGTATGTTCAGCTTGTGAATCAGCACTGTGATATTATCTTTTTGTTTACACTTTATGATATTCAGTCTTCCACTTATTCATACATGTGTTAATTTCGCTTGATTATGCTTTTAAGTCATGTTATGTATGTACCATGGGTTAATTTTGAACCATTTGTGGTTCTAGGTCCTGTGTCTCCATCCGGGCTCCCAGTTCGGGTCATGACATATTTATAAGTTAGGTAACAAATGACTCGTTTGGCCTCAAGTAGTTCAGATTTTAGACTTAGAAAATCTGCCCCGAACAGGACGTGGTGCACCACACCACTTAGCTCGCCACACTTGGCTTGAATTCCTCAGAAGTTTGGTCTCTGGAACACCACACCAGCCATCTCACGAAGGTATTAGTTGCAAATCTGGGACCTAGCTCGCTGCTTCTACCAATGCACCAGAGTGTTAGAATATTTTCCCAAGTCCGGAATCCCTCTGGTGTGCAGTGCCACTCAATTTGCCAAGGTGTTGATCAAATATTTTTTGAAGTTTGAGCTCTAGCATGCAACATCAGCCACAACACTATCCTGAGTATAATTTTTTCTAAAGTTTGGTGGCTGGCGCGCCACACCAGCTACCTCACCAGGCCAACTTTTCTCAAAATCTTCTTTCTTCAGGCCTTGGACCATTTTTGAGTCTGTTTCCATATGTTATCTGCTAAAACCATCAAAAAACACTTGTTATCTCATTTAACACATATATTCCTCAACACTTGTTTATCTATCGATGTTTATACATTCTCATGTGAATTGTAATAAAATGTGAATTTATACTAACCAACATGATTAGCGTTGTTTTGCAGGAAAAATATAAAGTTATGGAGCTAAGATGCATGTTGGGAGAGATCGGGATTGGACTCGAAAGCTAGCAAGGGAACAAGCACAAGGAAAGCACAAATTAAAAGGGCTCCGCGATGGAGCCGTGTCACGCTGCCATCGCGGATGCATTCTGCCCGGATGCTGAAATTATGCCAAATTCTAGTGAAGGTGCGCATTGGGGCCGTGGTACATTGGCCTAGCCCCGCGTTGCACGCCGTGCCACGTTGGGCCTTAATACCTGGATGACCGAATTCCAGTGAGGGTCCACGTTGGTGGCGTGTCACGGAGGAAGTGCTCCGCGATGCACTCCGTGGCACGTTGCTTGTTATTCCGGGAAAAATTCCCACTAGTATAAATAGAACACTTAGGTTCATTTTTAATGAGGCTGACTTGGTGGAGCAAGAATGTGGGTTACAGGCAGTTGAGGGGACGAAAATCTCAGGGTTTTTCTCTATCTCTTTCTTCTTTGTTTCAATTGCTTGTATGATTAACACTCATTTAACGATGTTTAATCCACAAATGAGTGGCTAAATTCCCTTCTTCTTGAGGTTAAGAACAATTGTATTGAAATGTGATTATTGATAAATTGGTTTTCATCTTTTCTTCCATGGTTGTTCTATTGATTCTTGTTCTTACTGCATTAATGTGTGGCCAACGTTAATGTATATCTAAAAAGTCCGGTTTCAGTCGAGAGAGCAATAAATTGGAAAGTTGTGAATTGATAGGATATGATCTTTTCTTAGTTTGGGAAAATTGAGAATTGATTTACATTCAGGATAGAGATATACCTGAAAGTCATATTAGTCAATTAAGGAATCGGTTTTGTATGGCTAGAACATGAATTTCTTTTTATCACAGAGATGTAGGTGGAAGGTTCATGATTCTTAAGTTGGGTTAAATACGAGAGTTTTAATCCATAGGCAATAATTCTTGACTAGCAACCGGAGGAAAGATTAATCAAATTGTATCGATAATTTAATTCTATACATGTTCAGTTTAGCCTCAGCATGCTCATACTCATAGTTCAGACTCAAATTATATATTCGTTTTAGACTTAGTATAAAATTAGGAAACAAAATATCAAAATCTTCTTCACACTATTGTCTGTAGTTTAGAGTTAAAGCTATTGACACTTGATTAGATTGTTACCTTAGTCCAGTCCCTGTGGGATTGATACTTGGCTTACTTGAGCCACTTTACTACTTGTTCGACCACGTGCACTTGCATGTAGTTATACCGAAATCGCCGAACAAGTTTTTGGCACCGTTGCCGGGGACTGGAAATTGGTAAATTTTTCTTAAGTGTTAGTTTGCTATTTCTTCTTAGTGTTGATAACTTGGTCTTAGCCTGTATTTTGCAGATACTAATTTCTGTTGGACACTGGCAAGAGACAAGGAGTTGGTGGACTCATATTTAGAGTCGAAAAGACAATTTCATCATCAAAGGAGAGAAGCTCTAGAGAAAAAGCTGTAGTTGCTCAGACAAACAATCCTGGAGCAACAACAGAATCCACCAGTTGTAAGGGCCATGTTAGTGCCTGAGGAAATGGCAGCTAGGCCGGTTCGTGAGGTGGCAATCCCATATGCTAACAATGTCACATCTAGCATCCACAAACCTGAGCAAGGAGGGAGGTTCGAGCTTAAACAAAACATGGTGCAATTGCTGCATACCAGCGGGCAATTCACAGGTCTCCCTCATGAGGATCCGCAGCAACATCTTCAAAATTTTTTGGAGATAAGTGACACTTACATCCCCACTGGAGTGTCATCAGATTATGTCAGGCTTACATTATTCCCATTTTCACTTTTGGGAGAAGCTAAGAGGTGGTTGAAAGCTGAGCCACCTAATTCCATCACCACGTAGGATGATCTTGCAAAGAAATTCTTGATACGGTTCTTTCCATCCGGTAAAACGGCAAGACTTAGAAGTCAAATTCTAAGTTTCAAACCAAGAGAGGTAGAGAATCTGTATCAAGCCTGGGAGAGATTCAAATCTATGTTGCGGGATTGTCCTCATCATCACCAATCCAATGATGTGTTGGTGCATAATTTCATAGAGGGTTTGGAACCCCACACAAAAATCTTGCTAGACTCAGCAGCTGGGGGACAAGCATTGGAGAAAACTTATGAGGAGCTGTATACCTTGTTAAATCGTATTTCGCAGGGGAATTCGGAGTGGAATGCGGATTTGTCAAGAGGAGGAACAAGGAAAGCAACAGGAGTCTTAGAAGTGGATGGTTTTACAGCTATTGCTGCACAGATAGCTGTGTTATAGAATCAACTCAACACCCACTTCAGTAACATGAGCATGAACCAGTCTCAAGCCCCAGTGAATGTAGTGCAGCAGATTTGGTGTGAAGTGTGCGGGAGTAATGAACACTCAGCTGAGTGTTATGGAGCAAATCCTGATTCGGTGAACTTTGTTGGTAATGTACAGAGAAACAACCACCTACAGTATGGGAACAACTACAATTCCAACTGGAGGAATCACCCGAATTTCTCTTGGGTAGCAACAACCATCAAGGGCAAAGTTCGAGTCAGGGGGCGCAGAGAAATCAAGGAGGGCAGCAGAACTATCAGTCACAATACAGAAGCAAGAATGCACCTCCTCTACCACCATCACCCAGCATTAAGGAAATGTTCAACACAATAATAGCTAACCAAGCTCAATTGCAGGTGGACTACGTGAAATTGGCAGCCGATGTAAAGAACAATCAGTTAGCTACCAAGGCGCTGGAGTACCAGTTGGGGCAATTTGCTGGAGCCCAAAACACCAGGCCTAGAGGAGGACTTCCGAGTGGAACTGATCCCAACCCCAGCAAGTGAATGCAGTGACCATAAGGAGTGGTTTACAGCTTAAGGAGGTGGAACCAGAAAGACTACCACAGAAGTCGGAAGTAGGTGAAAAGGAGAGGGAGCACAATGATGATAGGGGGAAGGAGAAGGATGCTGAACCAGAAAGACCACCACCCCCGTTCCCTCAAAGACTAAGGAAACACAAGGAGGAAGCGTGTTTCAAAAAGTTCATGGAGGTTCCTAAACAGGTACACATTAACTTACCTCTTGTTGATGTTTTGCAGGGAGTGTCGAAGTACGCAAAGTATATTAAGGACATCGTGGCGAACAAAAGCAGGTTGACTCAGTACGCTACGGTGGCGCTTACGGAGGAGTGCACTTCACAGATACAAAATAGGTTGCCCACAAATCTCAAAGACCCTGGGAGCTTTACAATACAAATTACAATTGGGCAGAGTATCCGAGCTCGCGGATTATGTGATTTGGGAGCGAGCATTAACTTGATGCCGACATCGGTATTCAAGAAGTTGGGACTAGGGAGTCCTAGACCAACAACAATGATCTTGCAACTAGCAGATCGTTCCTTGGCAAGACCTGATGGCATTGTGGAGGACGTGCTGGTGCAAGTGGGCTCCCTCATCTTCTAGGTAGACTTCGTTGTGCTGGACTTCGAGCTAGACGCGGAAGTCCCATTTATTTTGGGACGTCCTTTCTTGGATACCGGGAAAGCACTTATTGATGTAGCTGCAGGGCATCTAACCATGCAAGCACACGACAAGGTGGAGGTGTTTGATGTGTACAAGGCCACCAAGATCCCGGCTGTGTACAAGGAACTCTCAGTGATCAACGTGATTGATCGAGCTGATGTTGTCCAGAGTGTTGAGTCACGGGAGTTATTGGGGAAACCACTAGAGAGGTGTAAGAATTAATGGGGTGAGGATGGTAGTCGAGAGAAAACGTCCGTCACCTTAGAGGATGACTGAGCTTAATGACGTCGAGCCGCGACGGTAAACCAGGCGCTGCACGGGAGGCAACCTGTGAAAATTTTTTATAATATTTTAATAGATTCCGTAGAAAGAAAAAAAAAGAAAAGAAAAAAAATGAGAAAAATGAAAATAAAAACAAAATTTTTATTTTATGTGAAACCTATAAATTCTAACCAATTTCTTGTTGTGAGATGAATTTCAGGTTGAACGGAGGATAAATATGCAAAGAATCGCAAAGGAAAAATCGAGGTAAGAAAAATAATAAAAAGTGGCAAAAAACAGTGAGCCTACGCGATGAATCCATGTCACAGAGGGCATGCTCCGCGTTACCCTCCGTGACACGTTGAAGGCAATTTCGCGACGGGTCACACCGGGTCGCCGGGTGACCCGTGCGAAAAACCTTCTTTTTAACCCCTTTTTTCCTCATTTTTCCCATTTTTTCACTCCCCTCCGCGACAAACAACCCAAAATCCACCCTCCCCCAATGTAACACGGACCAAGGATCGAATTTTCTTCAACTTTTCTTCGATATCATCGAATTTAAGGTATGTTTGTTAACTTCATCTCATTTCTTGTCTTATCTTTTCGATTTTGAGCATAAGAAGTGAGGAAAACTTGCCCTAAGAATATATTGAGCATGAATTCAATTAAATTATTGTTGATTGATGTTCGTAGTGTTGTTGTGATTGATGAACTCGATAAATACATGTTTGTTTGAATGTTTGCGAAATTTGTAGCTAGGGTTGGAATTTGAATAGGAAGAAGTTAAATTTGGTTGAAAATTTGAAAATGATTGGGATATTCATGTTGGATAAGGTGAATTATGTGGTGCTCATTATGAATATGTTGAGTAAACTATGGATTGTTGGGAGAATGAAATTGTGAATCACAAAGAACTTGGTGGGTTGCATAGGTTGTGTTAAGAGTTTTTTTTCTGTGCTAAGTGTTATGGGATGAAATGGTATTGAGGGTCATATGTTGAATACCTGTACGAAGTCTGAGTAGTACGTAGGATATATTCCATCGAATTCTCTGAGTGCACGAGGCATGTTGTTTTTTCTTGTTGTAAATTAGGAAGTGCGAATTGTCTTGCCGAAACGTTGTGACTGTGGCTAAAGACTAAGTGTGGGGTGGCCTAGATTAACCCAACCTTAGTCGAAGCTAATTTTACTTTGAATAACATTGGGACTATTTGTTTGGTTTGACAGGAACGATGGCGAACAGGCAAGACAAAGGGAAGGGCGCATCAACATCAGGTGCCGGAAGGAAAAGAATTAGACTGGGAACAGCAGTCCCAGCAGCACCAGTGGTTCCACGTGGCCAACGCCGTCAATATGGAACCCGATGGGTGACAGAGGAGGGGAAGAAATGGTATGACAAGCATAAGGAAAGCAAGTACTTCCCCGAGGAGCATATTGCTAGGAACTATTGGCACAGGAATTCCCCAAGATTGTCCACAGGATTGAGGCAGCCGGGCTGAATTTTATCTTTGATGAGCCCAAGGAGTGCAATCTGCACCTAATTCGGGAATTCTACGCCAACTGGAACCCGACACTCAGAAGTCACACCATAAAGATAAGGGGGCAAGTAGTCACTTTTGAGCCCCATCACCTTAGTGCCATCTTGGGGGTGCGGGACACAGACGCCCATGTGCTTCGGCAGCTGAATATCACTCCACCATATGCAGACATCAGACGCACTTTGTGTGGAGCCCGGTCTACAGCACGGTGGAGCAGGCATAAGGAGAGGGGCTACCATCAGACATTGCCCTACTCACAGATGAACAAGGAAGCCAGGATATGGCTTAAGATTATTTGTTCCTGTCTGATCCCGGGGGTGCATATGATAGATGTCACCCAGGATCGTGTATGCTTGGTCTATGCCTTGATGAAAGGGCTGGAGATCAATGTTGGGGCGGTGATTATCTCCGCCATGAAGAGAGCCCGTTTGCATCAAGGGCACAGGTACGGGTTTGGTGGCTTACTAACCACGTTCTTGAGGGGCCTAGATGTTGAGGAGGAGGCCCTTGACTACATCCCGCAGATGGAGAGGTGGGCCTTAGATGCCACCAAAACTAAGGCATCCGACACCACTCACGGGCCAGTTTTTACACTAGCCGAGCGATATGCTCGGGATGATCAGTACATGGCTCGCATGTTCAAGATGCAGATGCTCCAGCTGCGCATAGGCAGGAGGCCGGCAACAGAAGATGAGTTGTGGCAGCTTGAGCTAGACTACCCTTTTGGCAAAAATGCTAGGGCTCGATGCCGAGTGGGGCCAGCTTTTATGGAGCCCACTAATGATGATGTCCCCAAAGATGAGGAGACACATCATGATGACTCCGATGTTGAGTCAGATGATGACGACGGGGACGATTCAGACATGGGAGACGAGGCAGCGACACCTGACGAAGAAGTGGAATACTTCGATTGATCAGGGAGTTTCACCACCCACTTTTGTGATATACTGAATTTTGTGAACACTGGGGACAGTGTTCAATTTAAGTGTGGGGTGGGAGTAGTTAGGTGCTGGTTGTTGTTGTTATTAATGTCTCTGTGCTGTTGTTGTGCTTGGAAAAACTTGACCCTGTGACTTTTGTGTGTATGTCCGTATTGTAATTAATGTGAAGCTGTTGTCTGTTGTTGAATGTTGTTAGCTATTTTTGTAAATATTTTTGTTTTATTGAAATTATCGATATTTTTAAAATTTTTCGTGAAACTTTTTACTTTTAGGTTTCTCGGCATTTGTTTTCGGTTCTTTTACCGAGAATAGTCCCATTGAACCGAAGTCGTAATTAGTGATCGTTCCCTATGATAGATGGATGACGAACGTCTTAAGGGAAACGTAGTCGTTAGGAGTAGATTTCTTTTGTTCTTTTTAATTTTTTTTTCTTTTGTTTGTGTGTATCCCAAACGTGTCGTTACTTTATGGTTGTGAAATTCTGGTTGCGTGTTGTACATGATATTTAAAATGCATAGGTGATTCGTATGAAAACATGCAACTTTGTAAATATGTTGAGATACCTAGGCCATAGAGTTCGATTCAGTGTGATTGAGGCTTAATGTTTGAATTCTTGTAACTAGCTGATTGAAGAGTCTGTGAATATGTCTTGAGTTGAGCATGTGCAATGAGTGTGTGGTGAGGTTTCGTTTCTTCCATGCTATTGTGAAGTGTCTAGAACTTGCCTGGTGTGTGTACAAAACGAAATGAAGGATGTGGATTGTAGGAAAGGATGTAGGCATTTCTTTGCTTTAATCGAAAGTTTTTTTTCATTATCGTACCTACCTTGACTGTACATCCTAGTTAGCCCATTGAGCCTTTAGCCTAATTTTTTTTCTTTTGTCAAAAAGGTGTAAATCGAGCTTAACCCCTTCTTTTCATTATCTGTGAATTTGATCCAAAACTCTTAAGTGCTCAAGAAAAAAATAATTTTCCCACATTGTCAGGGAGTGAGAAGTTTGAAAAGAAGAGAAAAAGCAGAGTGATGAAAGGAAAGAAAAGGTCGAAGATGCACTCGTTATAAATTAAATATAATGAAGATGTATAAATAATCTTTGTTATTAAGTCAAGTGTGCTTAAAGATATGGGGTCAAAAATAAAGACAGACTTCAAGAATGAGAGGATGAAGGAAGAAACAATGCCCATAAGGTTGATGGGATGTATTGAAAAAGCGCTTAAGGAGGCTAGTTGTTATTGTTGGTTAGCCCAGTATTTGCTAGTTCCGTAGCTTACACTACAACCCGTTAAGTCCTACGTGATCTTACATCACGCGTCCTTATATTAGTGGAGTAATACACTAAAGGAAAGCCTATGGTTCATGACATGATGCATGTGAATTCTTTTGGGAGAGAGAGTGAAATCTTGTTTATATGCCCCTGCATGTAATGTCTTTGACTTCATGTGATTAAAAAGGGGAACATTCTCTTGTGTTGTGAGGGCATATGCTCGACGAGAGGTTGAATTTTGTGTCGGATATCTTGATCAGCTGATTTGCATGAGTTTGCCGATATCGAGAGTCGATTCTTGAGTCTAGGAGGTCTTAATGTGTGGAGGTCATCGTATTGATAAGACTAGGCATGTTTTCTTGATGATTTGCTATATTAAATAATCGGTTTAACAGTAGCTTGAATTCTCGAGCCAAAGTAGCCAGGATGGGGTGTAAATTTTGCATGAGGTGTAAGATTATTGTTCAGGGACGAACAAGGATTTAAGTGTGGGGTAAGTGATCTTGGGCAAATTTATATGCCCAAGTGATACTCAAATGTGTCATTTTGCCTTGTTTATCTATCGATGTTTATACATTCTCATATGAATTGTAATAAAATGTGAATTTATACTAACCAACATGATTAGCGTTGTTTTGTAGGAAAAATATAAAGTTATGGAGCTAAGATGCATGTTGGGAGAGATCGGGATTGGACTTGGAAGCTAGCAAGGGAACAAGAACAAGGAAAGCACAAATTAAAGGGGCTCCGCGATGAAGCCGTGTCACGCTTCCATCGCGGATGAATTCTGCCTGGATGCTGAAATTATGCCAAATTCTAGTGAAGGAGCGCATTGGGGCCGTGGTACGTTGGCCTAGCCCCGCGTTGCACGCCGTGCCACGTTGGGCCTTAATACCTGGACGACCGAATTTCAGTGAGGGCCTTAATACCTGAAAGTCGTATTAGTCAATTAAGGAATCGGTTTTGTATGGCTAGAACATGAATTTCTTTTTATCATAGAGATGTAGGTGGAAGGTTCATGATTCTTAAGTTGGGTTAAATACGAGAGTTTTAATCCATAGGCAATAATTCTTGACTAGCAACCGGAGGAAAGATTAATCAAATTGTATCGATAATTTAATTCTATACATGTTCAGTTTAGCCTCAGCATGCTCATACTCATAGTTCAGACTCAAATTATATATTCGTTTTAGACTTAGTATTAAATTAGGAAACAAAATATCAAAATCTTCTTCACACTATTGTCTGCAGTTTAGAGTTAAAGCTATTGACACTTGATTAGATTGTTACCTTAGTCCAGTCCCTGTGGGATCGATACTTGGCTTACTTGAGCCACTTTACTACTTGTTCGACCATGTGCACTTGCGTGTAGTTATACCGAAATCGCCGAACAGTTTTCTCTTCTGTACATTGTATTTTCTCATGATGATGACTAAGTATTGTGTTTTCCACTTGTCTATGAGTGGCTAAACTCATATTCTAGGGTTGTGGCCATGGTGAATGATTGATTGTTTAACAGACTAAATAAACTTAGTTTTGATTCTTCTTTTATGGTTGTTTGTATTTTTTTTTAATTTATTATTTATGTGACTGATCACCTTGTAAGTAATCTATTGGCTTTCGAATGAACTTGGGAAAGGGAATCGAAAGGCTTAAAAATAAATACAGAATAGGAATTCAAAGACACTTGAACCCATTGGTGATAGGATGAAAGTTGTTGTTAATGATAGGAATATAACCTTCAACCCCATTTAGTTGAAATACAAGTAGGCATAATCGTCGTTTCATTGTTCTCCTGTGACCATAGGGATATAGGCATTAAGGTTCATGAAATAGTTCTTGGATTCTAGGGATAGTGACAAGAAATGTGATAGTAACTTGCAACTAACAACAATAGGAAGAATCATGCTAGTTTAATTACATCTGGAAAACTCAACTTGAAACCAACCAAGTGCCATTGCCCTAGTCTGTCATCATTATCGAAATACAATTAAACTTGTATTTGTTTTAGTTAAATTTTATATTTGAAGTTTTAGTAGTTTAATTTTCCAACCAGATCTTCATTTTACGTGTTTCGTAGATTAGTGAAATCAAAGTGACAACCGTATAATGATTAAATTGACAAGTTGCTGTGGGTATGATATCTGGACTTAATAATCCTATATTACTTGACGACCACGTGCGCTTGCGTGCGCTTGGGAGACATCATGTTTTTGGCGCCATTGCCGGGGACTTGAATATTGTTTAATCAATTGTAGGTTAGAATTGTGTTTTGCTAGTCTATATTTTATGGTTGTTTCTTATTTTTGTTGAAGTTCGCAGGGTTGTTTGCCTCAGTGTATGACAAGCACGAAAAGTCAAGGATCAACCTTAGCTTCTCTTGATCTTGCAATAGAGAGAACCTATCGAAGGGACTGTGTGGTTGGTCCAAAACACTTGCCAATTTCAGGGCAAGCCGCACGAGGATCTCCACAGGCATCTGATGACGTTTGTAGAGCTGAGTAAAAATTCCACTACCAGAACGTGTCAGATGAATATGTCAAGTTGACTCTATTTCCATTCTCATTAATCGGAGAGGCCAACGAGTGACTTCAAAATGATCCTGCAGGATCCATCACCACTTGGGAGATCCTCTCTAATAAGTCCATCAACATGTTTTTCTCTTCAAGAAGAACTAAAGAACTGAGAGGAAAGATCTCCCGATTCATATAGAGAGATGGAGAAACACTAGCCCAAGCATGGGAATGTTACAAGGGTTACTTGAGGGATTGTCCACACCATATGCAACCTAAGGAGATAATTAGGCACAACTTCATTGAGGGTGTGAAGCACGAATCTAAGATATTGCTTGACTCTACTACATAAGGACATATTCTGTCTAAAAGGTAAGATGAGATTGAGGCTCTCTTGAACCTCATGTTTGCGGGTAGTCAGGCTTATAAAGATTCAGGCAGAGGATTTGCAACAGCAAAGGTGTCGGGAAAGCTTGAGGTGGATGGTGTAGCAGCAATCAGGGCAGACATTAGCCAGTTGGTGAGTGTTATCTGTAAGTTGGTGACCACATTGGCAGGAGGCCAAAGGCAGTAGGTACAACAGGTACAAATCCCACCACCATCATGTGAGGTGTGTGGAGAAGGCCACGCCTATTCAGGTTGTCCTCTTAATCCTGAGTCGATATATTTTGTGGTATAACATGGTCGTGGTGGAGGTTTTGTAGGTAATGGCTATAACCAGGGGTACTGGAATGGAGCAAATCTCCTATGAGGAGGGAATCAAAATTTCTAAAGGCACCAAAACGCTTATCAAATGCCACAGGGCCAGCAACAGAGCAGTTCTCTTGGAGAGACAATGAAGCAATGGATGGTTCAACAGATGCAAGTGTTAAATGAAATGCAAAAATTATCCATGAGCTTGAAAGGAAAATAGGGCAATATGCCCTACAGCATATCAAAAGACAGCAGGAGGCACTCCCAAGTAATACAGAGAAGAACTCTAAGGAAAATGTAAATGCTATTTTCTTGCACAGTTGTAAGGAGCTGGGTGAGGTTGTCCCTAGAAAAGAAAAAGTTGATGAGGAACAGGCCATGAAATCTAAGAATGAGGTAGGGGAGTCTAGCAACCCATAACCGAAAATTGTAGTAGCTAGGCCAACTCACCCATTTCCTCAAAGGTTGAAGAAAAAGACAGAGGATACAACCTATAGTAAGTTTCTTTAGTTGTTGAAGCAGGTTCATGTGAATATTCCATTGGTGGAGCTTTTGTAGGAAGTTTCGAAGTACATCAAGTATCTCAGGGATATCGTGGCTAATAAGAGGAATCATACAGAGTTTGAAATCGTGGCTCTTACGGAAGAGTGCAGTTCCCGAATCAAGAATAAAATTCCAAAAAAGTTAAAGGATCCTAGGAGTTTCACTATTCCTGTCACTATTGGAAGTAAGGAAGTTGGCTTAGCTTATGTGATTTGGGTGCGAGTATCAATTTAATGCCTGTATCCCTGTTCAGAACACTGGGATTTGGTAAACCATATCATATTATAGTGATGTTGAATCTTGCAGATCAGTCTCTGGCCTATCCTGAGGGAATCATTGAAGATATCTTTATTAAGGTAGGACCTTTCTTCCTACCGGTGGTCTTTATAATCTTAGATTATGAGGTAGATGCAGCAGTTCCCCTCATTCTGGGTAAAGGATTTTTAGCTACCACTGACACAGTCATCCATGTTTAGTCGGCAAGATGTCTATGAGAGTAGATCGGAGGAAGTGTTTGAAGTGTTTAGAGCAGCAAAAATGCCACCTCATTATGAGGAGATGAAACCGGCGGGAGAACCTGGAGGTTGTAATCAGTTAGTGGAGAAACAAGTGCTGCATGAAAGTTTAGCAGATACTTGGTATGGTCACAAATCCACTCAGATGAAGGAGTGATGGGGACCATAGTCGTGCCGTGATATTAAATTAGGCGCTGCATGGGAGGCAACACATGAATGTCGTGCCACGAAATTAAATAAGTCGCTTTAATATTTTGTATGTTTTTATTTGTTTTATAGAGACGAACAGGGCGTAAGAGGCAAAAACAAGCTGGGACATTGAGCTAAAAAGTGTAAGTCTTGGGTGAGACACCTGACATGGGATGCGGGGAGTTAACTCCCAGAAGAAAAAATTTTGTCAGGTGAGGCTATAGGGGGCGCGCTGCACCAGCCCCTATCTCCAGAGGAAATTTTTTTTCTGAACTTGTGGTGAGTTAGAGGGGCAGCACACCAAGGGGTATCTGGCCAAAAATTTTTGGTCAATATTGACTCAAAAGACCTTAAAATTACATAAAAAGCCCATGCCCCACCTTTTATTTAAAGTCCCATTCATCCTTTTCCCTCAAAAAGTTGGGAAAAAAAAGCAAAGTTTTTTCTCTCCCTTAAAGTGGCAGCTTCCCATTCCGTCTCCCCTCCATTGTTGTCTTCTCCAACAAGTTGATCTTCAACTCAAGTAAGTATATTTATTTTCTCTTGATTGATTAATGATGCAAGCATGCTCCCACACCCTTCTCCCCCAAGATTTAGAAACTAAAATCATCATTGATGGTGAAACACTTGAATTTGATGTTTTGGGGTTTATGAGTTTAACGTCTTAAATTCTTCCATGATTGTATGTTATCTTTGTTGGGTAGCTTGATTCTTGGTCGAATATGGTGATTTGAACTTGTGGGGATGATGGGGTAGGTGAATTAAATTTTTGAATGTTGGTGGGTAGGTGCATTAATTGTAGAAAAACAAAGTATATGAAGCTTTGAATTCTTGAATGTGACAATTGCTTGCGTTGGTGAAATTCTTCATTAATTCATGTTGAATGGTAGTAAATTGTTTATTGTTAGTTGATTGAATTGAATACTGTTACTCCACTACACGAATTACTTGATTTGTGAATTGGAGAAGGAAAGTGAGAGGGATAGCCTAGATAGTGCATTCTTGATTAAAAGCTAAAGGCTAGAGGAGAGTTGAAAAGAAAGAAAAAAATTCATGGAATTTATGTAGTATGGATTTAGTGAATTAAATTGGACTGTTGAGATTAGATGATGATGGGGGAAGTCTTAAGTACCCTATTTGACAAATTCTCATACATACGCTAACAAATTAAGTGTGGGGTGAATTTTGTACCTTCCACACTTAGTTAGCCATTTGGTTCACAAACTAATTTTGCAGAGTTCTTGGATTTTAGCTTGATAGATACAATGGTACCTTAAGGAAAAGAGGTGATTGTAGCTAAGAAGAGCCGAAAGAGGGGTACACATAGAAAAATGGAAGCTAGTTTCGGCTCCCAAAGTAGACCCCACAAGGAGATTCGGAGCAAAAGTAGTTGAGCCTCATGTTCTTACTTGGTTTAACACTCAAAAAGAAGCCAAGTATGCCCCTGAGAACTAGATAGATGAGGGCCTCTTGGAACTTGAGTTCCCGGCTATTCGGGAAAAGATATGTGAGTTGGGAGCTGACCATATCTTCAATGAGCTGGAGAGGTGCAAACTAACTTTAGTGAGGGAATTCTACACAAATTGGGACACTTCATTCATAGAGAGTACAAAGGTCAAGATCAGAGGAAAGGTAGTGCGATTCACAGCTAAGAGGTTCAATGATTTCTTAGAGACACCTGCAGTAGACCCTTCAGAGTATTTCATCTTGTCGGAGAAGTCTCCTTACAGAGACATCCTCCACACTTTGTGCGGTGAGCACTCATCCGCCCGATGGTCGAGGGATCAAAATGACACTCATTCCGCACTTGCATTTGCTTATTTCAATAGGGAGGCAAAGTTATGGGTGAAGTTGGTATGTGTTGTCTTTCTCCCTGGGACATATTTCACAGAGGTGACTCGCGAGCGGATTATTTTGGTGTACATGTTGATGAAGGGGATACCGGTTAATTTGGATGTTGTGATTTGCCACAATATGAGGAGATCATGAGACAATTGTAGATGGAAATATTGTCACGGTAGTCTCTTGACCATGTAATTGAGGCAGGAAGGTACCGAGGAGGAAGATGCAGACCTTGTTTTACCTTTGGCAAGACATGTGGCTGGATAGAAAATAGATGTCACAAAGGTGAAGGGGATTGCCACTTTCGCAGGTCCCTCTCTTACTATAGCTGATTAGTAGGCCCAAGATGAGAGTTGGAAGGATCATAAGTTTGGGATGATGGAATTATAACTGAAGATAGGAGGTCGACCAACCAGTGTAGAGGAGATGTCAGCTTTAGCATGGTACCCGCTCACAGAGAGTGCTATGTGATGTGCCGAGTGGGCTCGGCATTTGAGGAGCCGCTTGATGATGATGAGGCTACAGTCCTTACTGATGGTGTTGATTATCTAGACATGAAGGAGGATGATGCTGCTATAGGTGCCATGCAGGATGATGTTTAGTGACCAGGAAGTTTCTTTTCTCCCCCGTTATGATGTGATTATGTGTGCACTGAGGACAATGCACCATTTTAAGTGTGGGATGGAGGAAAGTTAGATTCTTTTTTATCTTTAATTGCTATATTTTGTAGGTTGTAGCATTTTTATATTTCTGGTAGCAATAGTTTGATGATTTGTAGGTTTCACGGCCCGAGTCTATACCCTAAACGAGATATGGTACTTGGAGTCACAAGTAACCCCAAGCCAACCCATGGTCTATTATAACACTGGTAATCTGAGTAAATCATAGCAGAAGCTTATATAATAAAACCATTTAAGGAAAACTGAATAGTAAAAGTTTGTACATATGAAAACAAAATTGAACGTTTGAATCTATGTCTGAAAGCCATCTATATCTGATAAGTTGCTAGGACTAGCCCCCAGCTAACTCTAAAGTCTAACTGTATGAAAGTAACTGAAAAACATAAACATCATCCTCGAAAGATAAGGACTAACCACTGGTACAACTGATATCACCCAAAGGAGATCTACTAGTGGTGCTGAGACAGAGAACCTGCGCCTGTATCAAAATATGATACAACATAGAAGGTATGGGTCAATACTTTGAATGTACTGAGTAAGTGGGAGAAAACATAACATAAAGAATAAATAACTGAACTATAATGACATGCAATGACAAACTAAAATACTAAAACTGAATAAACTAAAATATAACCGAAATGGTCAAAATGACCCTGTCTGATGGCCATAGACATGCCCTGAATCTGAAATATCGATCTGAGCTAACTGTACTGAATTGAACTGGACTGAGTAAACTAAACCTATTCTGAGCTGATCTAAACTAAGACTATACTAACTAGTGGGAGAGTCTATAACTGACATATAACCACGTGAGCTTGATGTGGAGTTCGATGTATATAACCTATCGGTAGGACTCAATATACCTTGCCATGGTATAAAGGCATGAACTGGGTGATCACAAGTTTGGGGCCATAAGCCCAATAAAATAACCTACGGTGGAAACATGGTTATAGGAACCTGGGTGCACTGGAACCCCAGTCTACTCGGTGCTAAGTCCTACTCCCACTGGATAGTCCTAGACTGACTAGTAAGCTGATAGCTTGAAACTGGGTTCCAAGAATAAGTAAGAAATACCTATTTGGAAGTACCCTAAGAGTCTTAGCAGACCTGATTCGATAACTGGTGTTCTAAGACTGGCTAGCGCTGCTTATCTGGAAGAGTCGTAACCGTCTAAAGAATAAACTAAAATCTGAAGCTGGGGTTTCTAAGACTAGTCAGAGTTTCTTATATGGAAGTATTATAACTGTCTAAAGAACAACTAAAATTTGATATCTGAGTCTAATAACTGATAACTAGGATGCACAACTGACACGTAAAGGAAAGACCGTAGTCAAACTAATCAGCTGACATTTTTGAATAATAATAAGTATGCTAATAATCTGACTGAGACTGGACTAACATGCATCTGACTGAGATTTCAACATATACTAGCAATATGAGAATCCCAAAACTGACACAATCAAGCTACAAGGAAAAACTAGTCCAACATGCAAGATTCTAGTTTACTGAAGTGAGAAACTAGGCCAAATCATTTTACTAGATGCTAGTTCCACAAAATTTCTAGAAATTGGGAATAATAAAGAAGCTAATATCATGAATAATATTCAACTTGAAATTTAAAGGATTTTTATTATTACAACTAATATCATGAATAATATTCATCTTGAATTTAAAGAATTTTGTTTGAAACCCTTTTAAATTTCGAAACCATAGGGGTATAACTGATTGAAAATTTAGAAAGGGTTTTGGGGACAAAAGGGAAGAACAATTCCCTTGTTGAATTCCCATATACCTGGTGAAGAATTTCTGCAGAGAATCCCTTGAGAATCTGAGAAGAAGCTGACTTCCCTAGTTCTTGCTCTGAATGTTTCTGAGAGAAGTTTTACGAAATGATTTCCTGAGGGGATGAGAGGGGTGAAGTAATCATCGATTACCCCTATAAATTCCCTTAAAATAATCCAAAATGATGTAGTTTAGGGATTAAGAAGTTGGAAATTACAAAAATATCCCAGGGGAAAAACCTGGAAAAACTGCCGACAGGGGACCAACGGGTTACTCAACGTGTCGTTGGTTGAGACTATGACTGGTTGGGACTAGTCGTTGGTCCTACTTCCTAGGTTTTGGGCTCACTGGAATTGGCAATGAGAGGTACCATGAATCGTTGGATGAACCAACAATTTGTTGGTTCAACCCATGGTCACTGGATAGAAATTTTGGGAGGACTGACAACGGGCAACACAACGGCTCGTTGGTAGACCTAATGGGTCATTGTACTGAGTCATTAATTCCACTGGAGAAACTATTAAAAAATCACTGACTTGAAATGACGGGTGGTCACAATGGCTCATTGTGTGAGACAACAGTGAGTTGCTACCACTCGTTGTCACTGAAGAAGGTTTTTGGGTCTCTCAACCAATGACTCACACCTCAAGTCGTTATATCAAACAATGGCGCGTTGGTTGAGTCATGGTGTCCTGGAAGAGGGATTTCTAAGTTGGGGACCAATAAGTGATAGGAAGACTCATTCTTCCTCACAACAGGTCATTCCATGTCCCGTTGGTTCCCGAAGGATCAAACAGAGTAGACAAAGACTGACACAACGAGTCGTTGGAGCTGACCACGACTCGTTGTCTCAGTCGTTCGGAGGAATTTTTTCTTTATTATTATGGATTTCTTGCAAGTATGAGTTTGTTCTAGGAAAGCTTTGGGTGTTACAATATCTCCCCCTTGGGATCATTCATCCTTAAATGAAGGTTAAAACTGCTGGAAAACTGGGGGAGGAGCTGAAATAACTAGACTGAGACTATGAGCTGGTTTCTGAAGGAGTAATTTTGACTCTGAACTGGCTTAACCATGCTAACAGAGTTAATGCAACTAGAATGCACATAGAAAATCTGAATAGAGCTGATGAGTATGGAACTGAACAGAGTAGTAAGGAGGGATTTAGTACCTGATGTTGCAACTGAATTGGAAGGGAATAAGTGAGGGTTATCTGGCCATCATGTCTACTTCTGCCTCCCATGTGGCTCCCTCAACTAGCTGGTTCCTCCACAAGACTTTCACTGAAGCAACTACGTTGTTTCTTAGCTTACGAACTTAACAGTCTAGCATCTAA
The DNA here is from genome assembly GCA_035772735.1 of Datura wrightii. Lineage (NCBI taxonomy): Eukaryota > Viridiplantae > Streptophyta > Magnoliopsida > Solanales > Solanaceae > Datura > Datura wrightii. The sequence goes on from JASDFA010000023.1 coordinate 41,896,337, forward strand.
ACTGGGACCTCTTTGTAAGAGAGACTATTCTTCACTCCCACACTGTCGAATGGAACAACTGAAGTTGGATCACCAATACACTTCATCAATAGTGACACATGGAAGACTGGGTGCACAGATGCTAACTCTAGAAGTAAAACCAACTCATATGCCACACTGCCAATTCGCTTCAGAATTCTATAGAGTCCACATATCTCAGATTGAGTTTTCCTCTATTCCTAAACCTTATCACCCCCTTCATAGGCATAATTTTCAGATGAACCCAATCATCTACTAAAATTCCAACTCTCTTCTCCTCACATCAGCATTGGATTTCTGTCGGCTTTGCAGTCTTTTCAACCTCTCCTGGTAGGTTACACTTTATGCATAGCTTCATGAACTGAGTCTTTCCCTATTAGAGTAGCTTCACCAACTTCAAACCACCCTATAATAGACCTACATCTCCTACCATATAATGCCTCAAACGGGGCCATCTAGATACTGGAGTGGTAGCTGTTGTTGTAAGCAAACTCGATGAGAGGTAGGTGATCATCCCAACTACCCTTGAAATCGATCACTCATGCTCTCAACATATCTTCCGAGGTTTGGATAGTCCGCTTAGCTTGTCCATCTGTCTGCGGGTGAAAAGTTGTGCTGAGCTTGACTTGGGTACCGAGTCCTTTCTGAAATGACTTCTAGAAATGCGAGGTGAACTAGACACCTCTATCTGAAATAATGGACAAGGGCACCCCATGCAGTCTGACCAACTCCCAGATGTATAGCATAGCATAATCCTTAGCTGAGTCTGTAGTTTTAATTGGGAGGAAATATGCTGACTTGGTCATCCAGTCTACTATCACCCAGATTGAATGATGTTGTCGACGAGTAAGAGGTAGACTTGTAATGAAATCCATATTCAATTCTTCCCACTTCCATGTGAGTATGCTGATATCTTCTGTCATACCCCTAGGTCTCTGATGTTCCACCTTAACTTGCTAATAGTTCAGGCACTTAGTCACAAATTCTTCTATGTCTCTTTTTATGTCGTTCCACTAGTAAATATCCCATAGATCATGGTACATCTTAGTGGCACCTGGGTAGATTGAATATCTCAAATTGTGTGCTTCACCCAATATCTGTTGTCTCAGGTCACCTACATCCTATACGTATAGTCTGCCTTGGTAAGGGAGTACACCATCTCCACTTTTGGAGAAAGCCTCCACTTCTTTTCTGAGAACTGCCTCCTTTAGCTTAAGCACTATGGGATCTTCATCCTGCCTTGACTTAACTTCAACGACTAATGAGGAATATGATCCACTCTGTACTACTACTCCGCCCTTAGCTGAATCAACCAACTGCATTCCCAACTGAGCTAACCTATGAATATCATTTGCCAGTTCTTTTATGTTCTCTTCAACATGAGATACGCTCCCTATAGACATCCTACTTAGGGAATCAACCACCACATTGGATTTGCCCGGGTGGTAGAGTACACTCATGTCGTAATCCTTCAATAGTTCCAACCACCTTCTCTAATGAAGATTTAAGTCTTTCTGACTGAACACATACTGAAGGCTCTTGTGTCGGTGAAAACATCCATGTAAGCCCCGTAAAGGTAGTGCGTCCATACTTTCAATGCAAAAACCATTGTTGCCAACTCAAGGTCATGAGTCAAATAGCTCTTTTCATGAATCTTGAGCTGTTTGGGGGCGTAAGATGTCACCTTACCCCGCTGCATCAGAACACAACCAAGCCCAACTCTAGAGGCGTCACAATACACTATGAACCCATCCGTTCCTTCCGGTAAGATTAACACTGGAGCGGTGGTGAGTCGAGTCTTCAACTCCTGGAAACTCTTCTCACACGCATCTGACTACTAAAATTTCACCTTTTTTTGAGTCAACCTAGTCAGAGGAGATGCAATAGAGGAAAAACCTTCCACAAAATGTCGGTAATAAACGGCTAAACCCAAGAAACTTCTGATTTCGGTTAGGGAAGTAGGTATTGGCTAGTCTTTCACCACTGCTATCTTTTGAGGATCTACCTAAATACCCTCACCCAAGACCACGTTACAAGGAAAGTCACAAACTTCAATCAGAATTTACATTTGCTGAACTTAGCAAACAACTGGTGGTCTCTAAGCGTTTGTAGCATTGTCCTTACATGGTTAGCATGTTCTTCCTCTTTTCTGGAGTATACCTGAATGTCATCAATAAATACAATGATGAACATGTCTAGATATGGCTTGAAAACCCTGTTCATCAGGTCCATGAAAGCTGCCGGGGCATTAGTTAGTCCAAAGGACATAACCACGAATTCGTAGTTACCATACCGAGTTCTGAAAGCTGTTTTCGGTATGTCACATTCTTTGACCCTTAGCTGATGATACCCCGACCTGAGATCTACCTTGGAGAAACAACTAGCTCCCTGAAGCTGATTGAACAAGTCATCAATCATGTGTAGGATATTCTTATTCTTAACTATAATCTTATTCAACTGACAGTAAATCGATACATATTCTAAGAGTACCGTCTTTCTTTCGCACGAATAATACTAGAGCACCCCATGGAGAGATGTTTGGCCTGATGAAAACTTTACTAAGGAGGTCTTTTAACTGATCCTTCAACTCCTTAAGCTCATTTGGAGCCATTCTGTAAGGAGGGATGGAGATGGGCTGAGTTTCTGGAAGAAGGTCTATGACGAAGTCTATTTCCTGCTCAGGAGGGACTCCGGGAAGATCTTCGTGAAATACGTTAGGGAATTCACCGACATTTGGAATTGACTGGATAATTGGGGTCTTGGAGATGGAATCTTTGACCCGAACTAGATGATAAATACACCCTTTAGAAATAAGTTTCTTGGGCTTAAGGTAGGAAATAAACCGACCCTTAGGCGCTAAACTACTGCTCGTGCACTCTAAAACTGGCTCATTAGGGAACTGAAATCTGACGACTCTAGGTTTGCAGCAGGCTGAGGCATAACCAAAGTGTAACCAATCCATGCAAAGAATGAGATCGAAATCGACCACGTCTAATTTTATGAGATCAGATGGAATGACCTTATTTAAGATTAAGACTAGGCAGTTTCTATACACCCGGCTGGCTCTAACTGACTCACCAACTGGGTTAGAGACTGAGAATGGTTCTGAGGAATTCTGGACTGATATCAAACTAAACAGTAACATAGGGAGTCATGAACTTTAGTGTGGCTCCTGGATCTAGTAGGGCATACACATCTTGATGGAAAAGATGTAACATACTTGTGACCACATTAGGTGAGCTCTCTTGATCCTGATGAGAGGACAAAGAATGAAAATGGTTTTGGCGCTGACCGCCATCCGTACATAAAGTGTTGGCTTGCTAAACTGGTCGGCCTACTAGAGCAGCTGAAGTGGTGGATTCTTCCTACTGACAAGCATTCTCAGAGCCAGTGACCTAGCTGTCCACACCCAAAGCAACCCTCTCGGCCCTGAAGGCATTCCCCTGGATGGTTCTTGCCACACATAAGGAAAGAGGGGTAGCGGTTGATGGCGCTGTGAATCTGGGACTGTGAGCCAGATGCTCAACCCCTCCGATCCTTGCGGGATTGAAAAGTAGGGGCGCTAACTGAAGTTGGTGTTGGAGCCCTCTGTTGTTGCTGTAGGAGGCTACTACTGCTAGACATCTGGTGGCCATAATTTGATTGGCCAGTCCTAGCCTGCTTATTCTCTTGGTCGAAGTCTTTCACCTTTTCTACCTCAATCTTGTTATACCTCGGAAGCTCGAAGATCAGACCCGAGAGTTTAAATGGAGAAAACTGAATTTTTTGCACCAAGTCACAAAACAAGTCATTTTGTGACCCGTGCTGGAGGACCACAAGTCGTGAGGTGACTCGTGGTGAAGGACTGGGTTGAGTTTAAGGAATTAGTGGAAGGGGGTCCTCACGGGCATGACCACGAGTCGTGGTCAAGCCCCACGACTCGTCAGGTTAGCCGTGGCCATGAGAGTTAAGAAGGGGAATAGTGTAAGGCAGTGCACCTAATGGATAGACCCCACGAATCGTGGTCAGACACCATGACTCATGGGGAGGGTCGTGGTCAGCAGGATAGGGTTTATTTGGAATCAGGACAATGAGGATGACGAGTGGTGACCTCGAGTCGTGGTCACCTGTGACGACTTGTGAAGTCCCCCATGATGAGCCCAAGTTATCTAATAGACAGTGTACCTAACATCTGAGGTGACGACTCATGGGTGGTGGCAACGACTCGTTAGGTCCCTCATGGGGGCTGACGAGTAGTTAATTCTTGCGAAATTATTAAGGGTATTCTCGTCATTCATATGCTCTAAGGTTCTAAACTACGTCGTTGCATGTATTTTTTTGGGCATAATAAGATAGGTAAGTCCCTTTTTCTTACATTCCCATGCATGCAAACTAAGAGAATTCTAGAGAGATCAAGCATAGATTCAAGCTTTTCCGTATAAATTCTCCTTCGAGCATTCAAGAACATGGAAATCTGATCTTGCCTAGGTATGTAGGGTTACGAAGCATTTCTGTTCACACCCATGCCCATTCTCTATTAATTTATGGAAATCTACCAAAAGCCTATTGGGGTTTTGATTCAATTCTTGTGAAAATTTTATAGATTTGCTAATGGGCTTTTATGATTTATGAATTTCATCATGTTTTATGGATTTTGATCAGACTTTACAATTTGATTCTACTTATAAAATTATTAATTTTGATTTCTACTAAAATAAACTTATTTAAGCATGACATATGATGAATAGATTTATGATCTTTGCTTCAATTGCTAATACTTACAAACCCAACATGATTTATGATTTGAACTATGAATTTATTCAATTACCCATCATGGTTTGATGATTTTCAAGCTATATGCATAATCTACAAGTATGTATGAAACCTATGATTCATGAATTATGTTTTAGGCCCACTCACGGGCCTTGTTTCATGGCTAGACCATGTATTTACAAGAATATTTATGATTATCATGATTTCACTAGCCCGTGAAATCATGCATATTATACTATGAGCACTATATATGTTTTGGGAGCAGTATCAAACACCGAGTTGGTTCAAGGCCCAGGTTCTGCCCCAGATCTCACAAGCTATGTGTCATCGTAGGATATATTGGGACCTCCCTTGTGATGGTCCCCGACCCAAATGGCCCTTTTCATGGTGATATCACACTTTCATGGTTCTACCTTGGCAAAGTACTAACGGCATCCCGACTAGGTTTACAAGTCGGGCTCTATATGTGCTCATATGGGGTATGTCGGTTAAGAGAATCTCCCACTATTCCTCATGATTTATGCATGATTATGATTATGTATATTGGATCAAGTTATGTTCAATACGTCTTTCCTCTCTTGATTATGATTTCGAATGTATTATGAATGTTTTGAAAACCTTGAGCCTTACGTTATGTTATGTTATGATATTTACGATATGAGCATGATGTCCTACTCTTATGATGTTTTATGAGTTTTTACATGTTTTAAATGTCCGTTTTACTTACCTTGCATACTCGGTACATTCTATGTACTGACCGCATACTTTCTATGTTGTATCATTTCATAATACAGGACCCCGCTCTCAGGCTCATCCTCATCCTTAGACCATCCCAGAGTTCACCTTCATCTTGTTGGTGAGTACTCATGTTTTGAGGGCTGTTTGACTAGACCTTACGTTATTTTATGTTTTAGTACTTGGCCGGGTTAGTTGGAGGTGTTGTCCCATCAACCCATATTATGCATTAGAGGCTTTCAACCAGTATGTAGCACTCAACTTGCGTGTATGTCTAGAGCTTTCTTATTCTATGATATGTTATACTATGTTTACGTTTCTGCTATGCCTTATGTTCATCCTTCCGCTTAAAGTGAATGAAGTTAGATATACGCTTATGCCATGAGTCGACTTGGGGCTTCTCAGGGTTCCTTGTCCCGTGTCACAATCTAGGTATATGTTCGGGTCGTGACAAATCTGCTGGGCATGAACGATGAGGCTGGAGAGGTCAATATCCTTGATGAGCATTGCAGTCCTGCACTCCTTAAGTACCAAGTTCGATACTCCGTTGACGAACTTCAACATGCGAGCCCTTGGCTCGGCTACCATCTCCGGAGCATATTTTAACAACCTTGTGAACTCAGTGCATACTCTTCAACTGTCCTATTGCCCTGTTTCAAATTCATGAATTTTGCCACCTTAGCCTCCCTGAGCTCCTGGGGGAAGAAACTGTGGGAAGGCTATTGCAAACTCCTCCCACTCCACTGGTTCTGCTCCCGCTGGTCTCCATTCCTTCCACTAATCGTACCAGATCTGGGCTACCCCTTTCAACTGGTAGGCAGCCAGGTCAGCACTCTCAGCGGAGCTAACACCCATAAATCCAGTGATCTTTTGTATTCATCCACAAACTCATGTGGGTCTTCTCCTACCTTAGATCCATGGAAGGCTAAAGGGTTCATCTGGGTGAAGTCCCAAACTCGGGCAGCTGCTGCAGGCCCATTCGTGTTAACAGGAACTACCTACTAGTTCACCTAGTTCATGACTATCTGTGCCAGCACCTGGATTGCTGCTCTGAACTATGCTATGGACACTTGGTCGTCTTGAGGAACTGTTGGAGCTGGTGGGGCAGGTCGGTTGGCGTTGCCGATCCTTCTTTCATTACTGTGTCTTAAAAGCATGATTTCACTAAAATGAAATAGAGCACGAGTTAGGAGAACATATCTAGAATTGAATTTTAATGCATGATAAAGAGTATGAACAAAAGGGAGTTTTCCTAATAACGTCTCGTAGCCTCCCTGTCATAAGTGTGGTGCGTTCACAACTATGAAAAAGACTCTACTTGACGTGGCTTTTAGATATCCTAGGATACTCTAAACCTAGTGGTCTGATACCAAGTTTTTCATGACCCAAGTCTATACCCTAGATGAGACACGGTACTTGGAGTCACAAGAAACCCCAAGCCATCCCATGATCTATCATAAAACTGGTAATCTAAGTAAATCATAGCAGAAACTTAAATAATAAAACCATTTAAGGAAAACTGAATAATAAGAGTTTGTACATATGAAAACAAAACTAAAATTCTAAATCTATGTCTGAAAGCCATATATATCTGATGAGTTGCTGGGACAAGCCCCCAGTTAACTCTATAGTCTAATTGTATGAAAGTAACTGAAGAAAATAAACATCATTCTCGAAAGATGAGGACTCGCCACTGGTATAGTTGATATCACCTAAAGGAGATCTACTAGCAGTGTTGAGACTGAGAACCTATGCCTGTATCATAATATGATACAATATAGAAGGTATGCATCAGTACTTTGAATGTACTAAGTAAGTGGGAGAAAACATAGCATAAAGTATAAATAACTAAACTGTAATGACATGCAATGACCAACTGAAATACTGAAACTAAATAAACTGAAATATAACTGAAATGGTCAAAATGACCCTGTCTGATGGCCATAGACATGCCTTGAATCTGAAATACTAATCTGAGTTAACTATACTGAAATGAACTGAGTAAACTAAAAATGTTCTATGATGAGCTAAAATGAGACTATACTGACTAGTGGGAGAGTCTATAATTGCCATATAACCACGTGAGCTTGATGTGGAGTTCGATGTATATAGCCCATCGGTAGGACTCAATATACCTTGACAGGGTATAAAGGCATAAAATAGGTTATCATAACTCTGGGGCCATAAGGCCAATAAAATAACCTATGGTGGCAACATAGTTCTAGAAACATGGGTGCGCTGGAACTCCGGTCCACTCGGTGCTAAGTCCTACTCCCATTGGATAGTCTTAGACTGACTACTAAGCTGATAGCTCAAAACTGGAGTCCAATACTATGTAAGGAATACCTATCTGGAAGTACGCTTAGAGTCTTATCAGAACCGGATTCGGTAACTGATGTTTTAAGACTGGCTAGAGCTGTTTATCTGGAAGCATCATAATCGTCTAAAGAACAAACTGAAAAATGAAGTCGGGGGTTCTAAGACTGGTCAGAGCTTCTTATCTGGAAGTGTCATAACTATCTAAAGAACCACTAAAATCTGATATCCAAGTCTAATAACTGATAACTGGGAGGCACCACTGACACCTCAAGGAAAGACTATAGTCAAACTGATCAGCTGACATTTCTGAATAATACTGAGTATGCTAATAATCTGACTGAGACTGTACTAACATGCATCGGACTGAGATTTCAACATATACTAACAATATGGGAATCCCAAAACCGATAGAATCAACCCACAGGGAAAAACTAGTCCAACACGTAAGACTCTAGTTTACTAAACTGAGAAACTAGGGCTAAATCATTCTACTAGATGCTAGTTCCACGAAATTTCTAGAAATTAGGAATAATAAAGCATCTAATATCATGAATATATTCCGCTTGAAATTTAAAGAATTTTTTTTGAAACTCTTCTACATTTTGAAACCACAGGGCTAAAACTGATAGAAAATTTAGAAAGGGTTTTGGGGACACAACGGAAGAACAATTCCCTAGTTGAATTCCCACATACCCGGTGAATAATTTCTGGAGAGAATCTCTTGGGAATTTGAGAAGAAGTTGATTGCCCTAGGTCTTTCTCTGAGTGTTTCTGAGAGAAGTTTTATGAAATGATTTCGTGAGGGGATGAGAGGGGTGAAGTAATCGTCGATTACCCCTCTAAATCCCCTTAAAATAACACAAAATGATGTAGTTTAGGGATTAAAAAGGTGGAAAATTACAAGGAAAAACCTGGAAAAACTACCGACAGGGGACCAACGGGTCACTCAACGAGTCGTTGGTTGAGACCATGACTCGTTAGGACCAGTCATTGGTCCTACTTCTTGGGTTCTGGGCTCACTAGAATTGGAAACGAGAGGTACCACAAATCATTGGATGTACCAACGGGTCGTTGGTTCCTCCCATGGTCACTGGATAGAAATTCCAGGAGGACTGACAACGGGCAACACAATGACTCATTGGTAGACCCAACGGGTTGTTATGTCTAGTCGTTACCTCCCCTGGAGAAACTATTAAAATCACTGACTTGACATGATGGGTGGTCACAACGACTCTTTATGTGAGACAACAAGTCGTTGCTACCACTCATTATCATTGAATAAGGTTTCTTGGACTCTCAACCAATGACTTATATCATGATTTGTTGTATCAATCAATGACTCATTAGTTGAGTCGTGGGGTCCTTGAAGAGGATTTATGAGGTGGGGACCAACGAGTGACAGTATGACTCGTTGTTCCTTACAATGGGTCGTTCCATGTCACGTTGGTTCCCAAAGGACCAAACAGGGCTAACCACGATTGACACAACGAGTTGTTGGAGCTGACCGTGACTCATTATCTCAGTTATTCTGAGGCATTTTTTCTGGTTTCTGGATTTTTCTTGCAAGGTCTGAGTTTGTTGTAGGAAAGTTTCAGGATGTTATAGTAGGTCTTGGATTGTAATAAATAGTATGATGATGTTGACTACTTGGATGCCTGGGATTTTTGACTTGTTACGTTATTCTTGACTTGGTTATGTTTGGTTGCTTTACTTTAGAGTAATATTTTTAATATTTTGTTTTATTTTGTTTAAGTCAATGTAGTCATAAATTAATGATGTTCCCCTATGATAGGTGGACGATGATCGTCTTAAGGGAAGTTTCATCACATTTTTTTATTTTTTAGGATTGAGTCGTAGGACATCTCGCTTGTATGCTTGTTGATATTCTACTTAGCCTTTACTTTAGAGTAATATTTTTAATTTTTTGTTAATTTTGTTGGAGTAATTGTAGTCATAAATTAATGATGTGTCCCTATGATAGATGGATGCTGATCGTCTTAAGCAAAGTTTCATCACAATTTTTTTATTTTTTAGGATTGAGTCGTAGGACATCTCGCTTGTATGCTTGTTGATATTCTGCTTAGCCGCTATGATAGAGTAAATAGAGTGGTCATCTTCATTGCATGAGTTAGAATCCATTAGAGACACACATATCTCTTTAATTTCTCTTAACATATCCCTAGGGCTTAATTATGAGTTTAACTTGTCATTCAATATGGTTGTGTGAATGTGTAGCTGTAGAAACTGATTAGATTCTTGTTGCCATGAGAGTGAGCTGAATTGTTTTGTATGTATATATTGTAGCATCTAGAACTTACCTTAGTGTATGTAGAATAACTGGTCGATAGGGAGTAGTGAGATGATCAAGACACTTCTTTGAAGAAGCCAATTCCAATTTTTCCCTATAGTTATTTTACGTTCCTAGTCATTCTCCCTAGTTAATCAGTTTGAGCCTAAAAGCCTTATTCTTTCTTAGCATCAATAATAGCTTAATAACTCTTTTTGTGAGACCTTAGAATTATTTATCCAAAGTAGTCTTAAGCACTTTGAGACTTGAAAGTTAAAGTCCACCAAAGTATAATGTTAAAGGAAAAAAAATTGTGGTAAGAAAATAAAAGTGAGAAGAAGGGGTGCCCATAAAAATTGTGTTGTCTACTTGCTTCTAGGGAAATGAAAAAGGGAGCTTTAATTGAAAATTCCTTAGTTATTCTATGATTAGAAAACTAGCAGCCAAGTAGTAAAAAAATGGGGCATGAAAAGAAAAGACAAGGGTGAATAGAGGAAAGGTGAACAAGCAAGGAAAGAGGTGGTGGACAAGAAAATTGAAATATGTCTTAAAAGTTCTTAGGGTGGTCGTCAATATAAAATAAAATATCAATCCTACCTATCCCTTAGCTGACATTACAACCAAGAAAAGTTCTTGTGATCTTAATCTCTTGAAGAAATTAGGTAGTCTCAACGTACATAAAGGGCAAGACTATGGTATGTTGCATATGTATGTTACATCATTTGTTAGTGTGAGAGTGCCTTACTTATTGTGTTCCATGTCTTACATTAATGAAGTTGAGAGAGGAACATCACTAAAAGTGAGGGGCACAAGAGGTCTAATTCGGTGTACTACTTGTTGCATATGTCACATTTAATCATGTTTGCCCTTCATGTTGAAAAGATGAGTCATTTATAGTGGTCGTGTGTTCTTGATTGTGAAATCTTTTGATGTGCTTTGTTGAGAATTATTGTATGATGATAAAGCACTTTATGTTTTCTCCATGCTAGTTGGTTGAGTATGAGTTGATAAAGGTGTCAAGTGTAATGGTGAAACATGATTTTAGGTATGTTTTAAAGATTGTTCAAGGACGAACAATGGTTTAAGTTTAGGGTGGTGATGTTGGTCATATTTTCATGCTCATTTTCCATGTTTTTACCCATATTTGATCATATTTTGAGTTTATAATCCTTAATTTATGCTTAAATTCATGTGTGTGTGTGTTTTATGCGCTAACAAATTATTTGAGTAGGAAACTAAGAAAAATGGGCTCAAAATGATGCAAGGAATGAAGATTTGATGATCTGACAGGTTTGGTGCTATGGCTGGTGCCCACACCGTGTCCCAAACATCAGAGAATGAAATCTCAGTTTGGTGCTCTAGTAGCTCGCACCAGCCCTCAAACTTCAAAGAAAAAAATTCTCAAGCTGGTGTTATGGCTAGGGTGGCCCACCAAGCCTTATTTGGAGCTGAAAATTGCTGAAAATTTGACTAAGTCTATGGTAAGATAGGAAGGGTGGCGTGCCAGACCCATTCCGAGGGTAAAAAATGTTGGTTTTTTAGTCAAGTCTTGAATGGCAGAAGAGTTATTTGAAGGCTCATCTATAAATCTAACCCTTAGGTCATTTGTTACATAGTTTTCGGACTTCTTGGAGTAGCTTTGGATTGCTTGAAGAAGTATTTACTCATCTTTATTCCGAAGTTCATTCATGAAAGATTGTAAGCCATTTGGAAGGAAGACAAGGTTCTACAACTAGGTTTTCTCTTCTTTACTTTGTATTTTCACATGATGATTAATAAGTATTTGCTTTTTCGCCTGTCTATGAGCGACTAAACTCATATTCTAGGGTTGTAGCCATGATGAATAGTTGATTGTTTTACAGACTAAATAAACTTAGTTTTGATTCTTCTTTTATGGCTATTTATATTTATTTGTTTTAATTTATTATTTATGAGACTGATCACCTTGTAAGTAATCTATTGGCTTTTGATTGAACTTGAGAAAGGGAATCAAAAGGGTTAAAGATAAATATAGAATGGGAATTCAAAGACCCTTGAGCCCAATGGTGATAGGATAGAAGATGTTGTTGAGGATAGGAATATACCCTTCAACCCCGTTTAGTTGAAATACAAGTAGGCATAATCATTGTTTCATTGTTCTCCTACGACTATAGTGATATAGGCGTTAGAGTTCATGAAATAGTTCTTGGATGCTAGGGATAGTGGAAATAAATGGGATAGTAACTTGCAACTAACAACCGTAGGAAGAATCATGCTAGTTTATTTACGCTTGGAAAACTCAACTTGAAACCAACCAAGTGCCATTACCCTAGTCTGTCATCATTATAGAAATACAATCAAGCTTGCATTTGTTTTAGTTAATTTTTACATTTGAAGTTTTAGTAGTTTAATTTTCTAGTTCAATCTTCATTTTACTTGTTTCGTAGATTAGTGAAATCAAAGTGACAACCTTATAACAATTAAATTGACAAGTTCATACGGGTACGGTATCTGGACTTAACAATCCTATATTACTTGACGATCACATGCACTTGTGTGCACTTGGGCGACATCAACATCCTATCGCCAAGCTGACGGTTCGTCACATAGGCCATCAGCCTTATCCAGTGATGACCCCGTTTGTATCAATAATGATGCCACAGTTGATCACCTATCGACAAGCTGATGGTCCATCACTTTGGTTGTCAGTTACTCTTGACCTTGCACTTCCATTGCAGACGTGATGTCCCGTCATATGGTTGACGACCCGTCAGAGTTACCATCACTTTCCAAGTCTCGGAAGGGTTATCTTGACGATAGATATGACAACCCATCACATGGTTGATGGCTCATCAATTAGGTTGTCACTTGGTCCTTTCAGCTTGTTTCACACCATCTCTTGCCTTGATTTATTTTTCTGTACAATAAACATAAAAATAATCAAATCTAACAAAAGTTGCTCAAGAACTTGCATTAATTCATAGGTTAAAACATCAAATGCATCGTCTAGTACCGGTGCATCAACACCCTCAACTTAGAATGTTTGTTTATCCTCAAGCAACGCACAAAACACCACATCAAAGTAAAAGAAAATTAGGATAAACTACAATAGTCATTATGCTCAAACAGATCGTTTCACACTTACAACTCCCCTATTTATAAACATAATATGAACATATGGCACTCACTTAACATATTGACTCACGAGGATCTAAGGATGACATTATGATATCAATATAGTACTTTTCATACACCAACAATGACTATCCTAACTACCCATCCATCAATAGTGCTTTTCTACTGCCCTCACCATAGAGAAGTCCCAACTTACATACAACGTTATTTACATTGGAAATAGAACAAAACACTCACTCTCACAAAAACATTCTTAACAATGCACATGCAATACCATAAGCTTTCCCTTATTATCACTATTTCAGGTTCTTCAGACACTTGATTAGAATCACTATAGGACTTTCTTGGCTTCTAACGTAGACTTGAGGACGGTTACAGTACGTATGAATAAAGTGACTTGACCCTCCTTGGCGCTACACTATTTCTCTTGCTCCACTTTTGTTTTATCTTCCTTATTCTCCTTTATTCATTTCCCTTTTCAACACACATGTATGGTCTTCATTTTGATTCTCTTTTTCCTCATCAAGATGTCGCTATTTTTATTTTCTTATCTTTTTATTTTTCATTGGAAATTTGTTTTTCTTTTCTTTTCTTTTCTTTTTCTTTATCAACTACACTACACCCGCTTGGTTTCAACCATCAGATTCTACTTTTCACACCCAACCTTTTTATGCACCCCTGCTGTAGTCACCCTCAACTTAGGTGATTTGCCTGAGTTGAGATACACAATATTCATGTTAGGGACCAGAGTCAAAGCAGGTTCATTATAAAAAAATATGTGTATACAAATAGGCTAATGAAATGAATGGGTCAATTAAGCTCAAAATCAGGGATCTAGGGATTATTCACATTATTTGGGTAGTCATATAGGCTCAGTGGACTAATTATAAAAGATGACCTATTATTCTTTCCTAATTAGTTACCCTATAACCTTAGCAAGATAAATCAGGAATGTTCTAGATGCATGCACAATATAAGACAACAACAATATAGCTCACACACACTTGGCACCAATTTACCCTATTAGCGAATAATTATCAGAGTATGCTTTAGCTTATGCACAATGATCAATATACAAGTAATGTTAAGCATAGATCCAACAAGGTCAATATGTTACAAACATACACACATGCCACATCAAAAGATTGTAGTGGTTTCCATTTTCCATCACTTTTAACAAAAATATTTTATTTCCAACAACTGCTCTAATTTTTCCAAATTTTCTTTTACAGACCAAATAACAAAACAAATTAAAAAATAACCTAAATATACAAGTTCTACTAAATAGCACACCTGAGGGAAATGAAATACGGCAATGAAACCCTTAAGTGGTGTGATAGAGTATAGGTACCCCACCCTCGAAAATAAATTTGGCATTATCCCTAAAGAACATATCAAATTGTAGCATGATAGTCTGGGGTGGTGTAACCCAGGGACCTCAACAGTGGCGCCAGTGGTGACCGGCACGATCATAGTATCAAACTGGACAACCTCTATTGCTGGAGGTGGTGTAATGAGAGTCTTCAAATATGAAGAAACCGTGGCACCTGCGTCATGCCCCTCAACTATGGGTGCTAAACTGGAAGAGGCTCACCAACCTGGGCTTAATCTCCTCAAGTCTCATCGCCTCTTCTACTCTAGATAGTCTCTGAGCCTCTCACAACTCTAATTTTTCTTGTTTTATCTTCTTGTGCTTCTTCTTATGTGATTTGCCCTCATCGTCAGCACCATTACATGGGTGTCTCGCCAAAAAAGTCAATGAAGGGTACATCTTCCACTAATTCCTCAAATTCAGAATCAAGAACTCTTGGGGCTATCACTCCTACTGCAACTTTAGAATGTCATGTTGAGCCATTTTCAGCTTAGCCGCAAACCTCGCTAAATCTTGCACAGTGAGGCTTTCAGTTTATCATTCACCCATGCCTCCACGTCATCAATGCAAGAATAAAGGTTCTTATCCGGCTCCAAAAAATATTTGATGGCTCTGTCTACAAAAGTACCTAGCTGCTCAGCAAACAACTTCCATTGCTTTTCCTATTTGTCTACTTTTTGGCCCACCTTAGCAAATTTTGCTGGTGTAAAGGCATACTATGAAGGTGGATGCACGACAGATGATGTCTCAGTTGATTTTGCTCCTTGTTATTCTTCAACTGCACCAGAGGTAGATGATGTGGAAGTGGGAAGTTAGGCAACATGGCCAACTGATTCTGTCCCTGGAGCTGCTTTGGCAGTGTTTGTAGTTGCTTCAGCTACTTTTGCACTTGGACCACCGAACCCCAATACCCCCAATGATTGGTTTGTGAAGTTTTAGGTTATACCTCATTTCATCCTTAGAGTTCTCCAAGTCGTACTTCTTGGTAGCATATGTCTCATTAACAAATTTAACTAATATTGGGACATAAGCTTCTCTACACAACCGGGTGATTAAACATGGAAATGACAGTGATGTAGATAAATTCACGCCCTCCAATTATTTCCTCAGTGATAATCACTCCCATATTCGATGGGAACCCGAACATCAGGCTGACCACTAGTATTGCTCTATCTTCAGCCAAAGTATTGTCTCCCGCTATTGGCAATAGATAGAGCCACACCATTACCCACAGAAATTGTGCTGCAAATATTATTGTGGACTTAACTATTCTCTCTTTGAGATTAGTCATCCAAGCGGGCTGACCATCCATTAAAACCAGTGCTAACAAATGACATTGCTAATATCGCTCTCTCATTCGGTAGTTAGACTCTGTAGTGCTTGCTGGGGGCGTAATTTTTGGTCCATTGAGCATCCTAGAGATGGTAGCTTCTGAGATGCCTACCATTAATCCATGGACTGGTATATAGAGTTGCATGCGTGTTTTTGCTGGTTTCTGTCCCTTATTACACATACCCTCGAAAGTAGCATTATAGTTCGCATAGAATTCACGAACCATGGTTGGGGAAATAATATCTTGGTGCTTTACTCATCCATCAAAGGCTGTAGAACTAGTACTTTCCCTCAATCTATGAGTACTTAGACAACTTCGAGTCTATGATCCTTACTTCCTCAGCAATGCTGCATTTGAGATGTCCTCCTGCTATGGGTAGTGAGACCTTCCTAGAAGTATTTCTCAACCCCTTTTACCTGCCAGCGCAAAATGTCCCTGAATCCCAACATTTTAGCCTTTAGTACATCTCCCCACATTGGAACAAAGCCCCCTACCGGACTGCTTGTGGCTTCATTTCCACTTTTTCCCTCTAAATCAGAGCCATCACCACCTGAACCAGAGCCGTTTTCTAAAGAATCATCTCCTTTATCAGACTAGGGATTTGTAGGTTGTTTTCTAGCAATGACTTTAGTTTGGTAAACCGGTGATGGTCCCTCTGTCCCAATCTCCTGTATCTGCCCCTTGAGTCAGTGTTTTCATCTCAGAGGTGGTGTGTAGTTTACATTTTGTCAGTCTTCCTTTGGGCACCCCCTCTAGTAGGTTGGAATTTAGGTGGCATGATTACCTACAATAGTTGAACTATTAGTGTTAAGGTTTATATGAGAATACATAGATAAACATTGTGATTAATTGACAAGTTGACTCTTGTGATGAAGTATATGATGGACCGACACATAGATGACACTCCGTCATTCCTTTTGTCGTGCTTATCTAGCAATTCCATTAATTTAACATACCAGTGATGATGAGTGGTGATGGTCCATCACTTCTACCACCATAGGTATCTAGTGATACAAAAACACAAGCCAATGAAGGTGAATGTGATGGTCTATCACAAGTGTGACGTTCTATCACTTTCTCAGTCGCGCCTAACTAGAAAGCACATAATCAAACCCACAACTGACGGAGAATGTGACGGTTTTTCGTATAAGTGACGGTGCATCATTCATCTCGTCAAACTTCTCTCATGTGTACAATGATGGTGAGTACTCAAATGTCCCTTCACCATGAATCCTAGAACTTAACAATCAACTACAACAAGCACAAAATTTTGACTAATTCTCTTAAGAATTTCTTCACTCAATCCATCATAGAGAATAACCATTTTACATATTTGGATGCTTTAGGCTACTGATTATGCTCAAATTACACCTCAGAAGAAGTATAATGCAGTCGTTGTTAATAAAGAACCCAACCAAGCTTGGGATCGATCTCACAGGGAATATGGTCAAGATGTCGACTAATGCTAGTATTTACGCTTCTAGTTCAATTATTTCCTAAGGAGGTTTTAATAGAAAATTTATATGAAATAGTATTGTGAAATGGTATTCTTATCAAAGATATGCAATTAACTAGGAAAGTGTTCCCCATGGATTCTTAACTAGATCGGGTTATTACACTGTGATCTATTCTAATACTTAGCATGTAGAATTGATAAACTACTTTCATCCGAATGGCCGATTTACCCCTATTAGATGACTATACTCAGTCACCTAGTTAGGTCTTATGAGTTCTTTCAACTAACCTTTATCAATAATTCCAAATTAACTTTCCTACGACCGCAGCTCAAGTTATTTAATGAAATTTAATTTCAAGGCTTTGTTGTCTTTCTCTTTTCCTAATATATACTTCTCTAGGTTCAAGAAAGTAGAAAATACGTGCTAATCCTAATGTTGTGCATTATTAAGAATTAATTAACATGAAGAGAAGAAAAATATAAGCATCGATATTGGTTTAGAATTACTTTGTGTTAACCTTAATTTGTTATTTCACCATGGTTCTAATGTTGGGCATAATCTTATGCCCATTTGCCAAGTTTTTACCCATATTTTTCCTTGTTTTGAGTTCATAATCCCTATGAAATGTATGAATTCATGATTTCATTTCTTGTGAGCTAATGAATGTTTCTAGATGTTTTAAGCAGGAAACCAAGGAAAAAGGACCCAAAATGACTCAGGATGTGAAAAAGAAGAGTTTATGAAAGTTAGCCTGGGGCTATGCCTGGCGTGGACCGCCGAACACTTGTGCTTCAGAGAAAAATGCACCAAAGTTGGTGCTATGGATAACATGGAGCGCCAGATACCTCATCTTGAGAGATGATAATTTGACTAACACCTTGGCGAGATGGATGGCATGGAGCCCCAGAAGCTTTCTAAACTTGGTTGAACTTGGGAAAGGGAACCAAAAGCGTTAAAAGTAAATATAAAATAGAAATTCAAAGATCCTTTGGCCTGCCCATTGGTTGGAGGTTAAAAGTTGTTGATGAGGATAGGGATATACCCTTTAACTCTATTTAGTTGAAATACAAGTAGGCATAACCATCGTTTCATATTTCTCCTGTGACCATAGGGATATAGGCGTTAGGGTTCATGAGATAGTTCTTGGATGTTTGGGAGAGTGGCAATAAATGGGATAGTAACTTACAACTAGCAACCTTAGGAGGAATACGTCTAGTGTAATCACGTCTTGAGAACTCAACCTGATACGAAAGACCAATTTCCTAGATTTTCATCATCATTTGAAGTACAAACAACTCTGCAACAATCTTAAGTTAATTTTACATTTTAAAGTTTTAGTAGTTTAATTCTTCATACCATTCTCTATTTTATCTATTTTGTTAGAGTAGTAAAATAAAGTAATAACCTTATAACTATTGATTTGACAAGTCTCTGAGGGATCGATAATCGAGACTTCCAGTCCTATATTACTTGATGACCATGTGTGCTTGTGTGCTCTTGGGCGATATCAAGTTTTTGATGATGCGGTTGTCGGGGACTGGAAGAGTGATTGATTATTTGTAGGTTAGGATTTTTATATACATTGTATAGATTTTATTTTTGTTTTTCTAGTATTTGACCACTCTTCTTAACATGACATCTTGGAGTGTAAAATATTTTAGTGATCCTTGTATGAATTATGGACGACCCCACTTGTGGCAATACTGTAATACTTGTGGTGTATATGGTGGTCTAGATGGCCATTGGAGCAATTGCCCAAATTATTATTCCCTTTCCCCGAGCCCCTATTATGCTCCTCCTATTGTTTTTATGCTTACGTGAATAATGAAGAGGAGGAACATCATGCTCAAATAAGTGATATGGAAAAATTGATCCTGGAGCATATAGAAGTAATGAGGGAATAACTTATTGAAAAGAGAGGAGCCTTAAAAAGGCTGAGTGCCAAGCTCACAAAGATGATGGTGGAGGCTGCAACTTGTAATGATTTTCAAGTCATGATCTTAGCCAATACTCAATAGAAACCTCAAGTAGAAGAGAAAATAGAGTTCAGGAAAGAGATAGGCCAATTTAGCTCAAGTATCCATGACTTGAAGGGTCTTTTGCATGAAATAGTTGGGGCGTCTGAGGCCCAACTACAAAGTGTTGCGGATACTAGCCAATGCATTAAACAAAAAGAAGAATGACAACCATTAGATGATTCTTTGTTGGTTAATATTGATGTTTAGAAAGTGGATAAAAGTGAGGATGTCAAGTATAATGCATTCTTGAAGTTAGTGCATATTGGTCCTTATTCTAAAAACTTTTCAACATTGTGTTTGGTGGACAACCTAGAAATAGGGATCCCAAGCTTATGGAGAGATGTGTAGATGAGGAACAATGCCCCTATATTCTAAAATGTATTATGCCAAATATACATAATGACATCCCTCACTTAAGGGCCAAGAAGGAAAGATGCAATATCTATTAATTGGTCTCTTCATATTTACACCACCACCCCTTGAGCATAATAGAAAATTGGAAAAGTAATTAGCAGTGAAATTTATAAGCTTAAAGTGGAAAGAAAAGTGATGAAACTTGATGATGTCATGCTGAGACATTAAATCAGACGCTTGTTGGGAGGCAACCAAATTTGTAATAATGTAGTTTTTCTTGTTTTTGTATAGTGTCATTTTTCTTGTTGGTTTTCTTTGCAGAGAAGTGGAAGTCTGAGTACCCGAAATAAAAGGTAAGGAGCATGGTTTGATCTTAAGTGTAGGGTTATGCGATTTTTCAATCCAAGAAACTTGCTACTAGCTAGCCCCTAGAGGGCCTCAGGGAGTAAGTTTTCTCTCTTATCTGATCTTTAATATTAGATAGCTCTGAGGACAGAGCATGACTTTAAGTGTGAGGTGAGGGTATGTCTTCCGAAATTTTAAGGATAAGGGTGAGTATTCCACAAGTTTTTTTTGAAATTTTTTGAAAATTGGAATATTTCACCCACCCTTCGGTTTTTCTTATGGCCACAGTTCTTTTCCAAAGGGGAGTCCTTTGAATAGGGTAATTTTTTTATTTTTTAGGAGTCGTTGTTGTCGTAGATTAGTGTCCTTCCCTATGATAGATGGATGATGACCGTCTTGAGGGAATTTAGTCCCGTTGTTTTCTTTATCTTTGTTGAAGTCAAACATAAGTCATTTGTGTGCTCTTTGACATTCCACTTAGATGCTAAACTAGAGGCAATGAGTGGTCATCGTAAGTGAGAATCCATGAGAGACACAAAAAGTTCTTTAACTCGACTCAATATATACTTTTAGTGCTTAATAATGAAAAATGACATTCAATGTGATTGTATGAATGGGGCGATGATTGGCGTGGTGCGCCCAACACTTGTGCTTCAGAGAAAAATGCACCAAAGTTGGTGCTATGAATGGCATGGGGTGCCAGGTACCTCAGCTCTAAAGATGAGAATTTGACTAACACCTTGGTGAGATGGATGGCATGGAGCTCGAGAAGCCTTCTAGACTTAGGAAATTTTCCTAACATTTTGGTGCTATGGCGAGATTGGGGCGCTAGAAGGTTTTTTAAGCTTAGAAATTTGACTAACACTCTGGTGCTATGGTGAGAGTGGAGCACTAGAGGTGTTAGAAGTGCAGCAATTTGGCTAATCCTTGGTGCTATGGTGAAAGTGGGGCGCCAAAAGCTTTTTTCAGAGGAAATTTGACTAACTCTGTAGTACTGTACATGGGGCGACGCACCAGACCTTGCTCGATGAAATCTTTCTAATTTTAAAGCAAAATACTTGAGGGCAAAAGCACCATTTGAAGGCTTTATGTCTCTCTCTCTCTCTCTCACTCATACACACACACATATATAACATCAAGGGCGTTTCTAGCTGATCGATTATCATATCATTCATCATTTTGAAGGTTGTAAACGCAACTTTTGAAGGAGAGACAAGTTCTACTTAGGTTTATTCTTTTCTTTCTTGTTTGACTGAGAATAATGATGTTATCTTTGTTTTTCCGCTTGTGTATAAGTGGTGGCTAAACACCTATTCTAGGATTTTGGCCATAGTTGATGGTTGAAGTTTGAAAGACTGTTGATTGTTAGTTTTGATTCTTTCATAACGATTTTGTATATTTACTTGTTTTAATTGCTTATTCACTAGGGTGATCAGTGATCTTGGGCAAATTTATATGCCCAAGTGATACTCAAATGTGTCATTTTAGCCTTGTTTATCTATCAATGTTTATACATTCTCATGTGATTTATAATAAAATATGAATTTATACTAACCAACATGATTAGCGTTGTTTTGCAGGTGAAATGTAATTTTGGGAAGCTAAAATGCGTGTTGGGAGAGATCGGGGTTGGACTCGGATGGTAGCAAAGGACATAGCATTGGACGGCACAAATTAAAGGGGCTCCGCGATGGAGCTGTGTCACGCTGCCATCGTGGAGGCCTTCTGCCTGGATAGGGAATTTTTGGCCAAATTCCAGTGTGGGTGCGCGTTGGGGCCGTGACACGTTGGCCTAGCCCCGCATTGCACGCTGTGCCTTATTAGGCCTTATTACCTGGACAGTCAATTTCCAGTGAGGCCCCGCGTTAGTGGCGTGTCACGGAGGCAGTGCTCCGCGATGCACTCCGTGACACGTTGCTTGTTATTCCGGGAAAAATTACCACTAGTATAAATAGAACACTTAGGTTCATTTTTCAATATTCTGACTTGGTGGAGCAAGAACGTGGGTTACAGGCAGTTGAGGGGACGAAATTCTCAGGGTTTTTCTCTATCTCCTTCTTCTTTAATTCAATTGCTTGTATGTTTAACACTCATTTAACGATGATTAATCCACGAATGAGTGGCTAATTCCTCTTCTTGATGAGGTTAAGAACAATTGTATTGAAATGTAGTTATTGATCAATTGGGTTTTTCATCTTTTCTTCCATGGTTGTTCTATTGATTCTTGTTCTTACTGCATTAATGTGTGGCCAACATTATTGTACATCTAAAAAGTCCGGTTTCACTTGAGAGAGCAAGAAATTGGAAAGTTGTGAATAAATAGGATATGATCTTTTCTTAGTTTGGGAAAATTGAGAATTGATTTACCTTCAGGATAGAAATATACCTGAAAGTCGTATTAGTCAATTAAGGAACCGATTTTGTATGGCTAGAACATGAATTTCGTTTAATCACAGAAATGTAGGTGGACGGTTCATGATTCTTAAGTTGGGTTAAATACGAGAGTTTTAATCCATTGGCAATAGTTCTTGACTAGCAACCGGAGGAAAAGTTAACCAAATTATATCGGTAATTTATTTCCTCACATGTTCGGTTAACCTCAGCATGCTCACATTCATAGTTCAGACTCAAATTATATAATCTTTGTAGATTTAGGATAAAATTAGAAATCAAAATATCAAACTCTTCTTTGAACTGTTGTCTTCATTGTTAGAGTTAAAATATAGTACACTTGAGTAGATTGCTACCTTATCCCAGTCCCTGTGGGATCGATACTTGGCTTACTTAAGCTACTTTACTACTTGTTCAACCACGTGCGCTTGCGTGTAGCTTCATACCCAAAGCAAAAACCTGAAAAAGTTTTTGGCGCCGTTACCGGGGACTGGCAATTGGTGAATTTTTCTTAAGTGTTAATTTACTATATTTTTTTTCTTAGTGTTGAAAACTTGGTCTTAGCCTGTATTTTGCAGAAATACTGCTGAACAGTGGCAAGAGACAAGGAGCTGGTGGACTCATATTTAGAGCCTGAAAGACTATTTCATCGTCAGCAGAGAGAAGCTCTAGAGAGAAAGCTGCAGTTGCTCAGACAAACAATTATGGAGCAACAACAGAATCCACCAGTAGTACGGGCAACGTTAGTGCCCGAGGAAGTAGCAGCTTGGCCGGTTCGCGAGGTGGCAATCCCACATGCTAACAATGTCACATCTAGCATCCGCAAACCTGAGCCAGGAGGGAGGTTCGAGCTCAAGCAAAACATGGTGCAATTGCTGCACACCAGCGGGCAGTTCACAGGTCTCCCTCATGAGGATCCACAGCAGCACCTCCAAAATTTTTTGGAGATAAGTGACACTTACATCCCCGCTGGAGTGTCATCAGATTATGTCAGGCTTACATTGTTCCCATTTTCACTATTGGGAGAAGCCAATAGGTGGTTGAAAGCGGAGCCACCAAATTCTATTACTACTTGGGATGATCTTTGTTATACCTCGTAAGATTCCCGGCACCTAGATGACCTATTCGCACGTTGGTTAAGCATATTTGAAGGCCATACGTGCTAGAGAAAGGCCCGGGAAAAGATCGGACGAGAAACCTGTTGAACCATAACGGAAGGAGCTGAGGCAGAGCCCCTCCGCGATGGTAGCGTGTCAAGGAGGTGAGGCCTCCGCGTTGGCTCCGTGACACGTTGGCCTTGTCCAGGCCCAAGTGTATAAAGCCCCACTTCGGTTTAATCTCATTAAAATCTCTTAAAATTTCCAGAAACCGCAGGAGAACAGGGAGAGAACGAAGAAGTAATATAATTTCATCCGATTACGCTGCTAAACGTTGTCCAAACTCAAATTAACCTCAGATACCGAGGTATTAGCAGCAGAGAGCATTCCTACGGATTTAGTTTCGTGAAATACGGCCGACGAATCATCGAGCTACCGAGCTAAGGTAAGTGGAATTGCTCTAAACTAGTGTCTATGTGTTCCTAGCTGTGAAGTGAATATTTCTCCCTTCTGGACCTCTGAAAAATAGCGAGTTTTTGACCGTCTTTCGATAAGCCTAAGTTTAGGCTATAAACTATATCGAAAGTGATGTTGATCTTTAAAATAAAGTTGTATTTAGTATTAATTGACATATTTATGAATGCAGTTGGGAGAAAATAGTTGAAGTACCGGCCGAGCCTCGTCCGACAGACGGATAGTTCGAGGATAAGGTATGTAAAGCTAGTTTCCTCGGCAAGTTAAGTAATCTCGGTACAGTACAGTAATTTAAAGGCCTGTAGAATGTTCAGAAATCATGTGTTATGTTTATTATGAATGTTGGTACGATATTAGAAGCATCGAGTTATAACTTGCGTGAAACTTGCTAGCACGATATAGATTCTAATACACGTGTTAGGAACTGCACAACATGCTCAGTACGTGATGTAGTACAGAATGTTAGGATATTACCGTATTCAGCTGAAACCCAGTAAAACAATGTAATATCTGTAAGGCATCTCAGAAGTAGAATGATAGGTTAAAATGAAGTTTAGGAAGCATGTTAGAGATAGTAAATCATGTTACTATAGAAACTCGATATACAGCATGGTTTTCAGTAGAAAAACTATATCTTGTTCAATGTTAGACTCAGTACAGCATGGCAGAAGATTATATTTATACATATATACTATTATCAGTCTCAGCATGTATTAAGTACGTACACATTACCATTACTAGTTCAGCACACAGTAGACACAGATACATTATAATTATTAGCTTCAGCATTTGATATATGCAGATAGTATTACTAGTTGAGATCGTTGTATTGTTTGGGGTTGGACTACCTAGCATCCATGACCGCCCCAGGGTTGATAGCTGTATCGAATCGTCCGCCAGAGGACGAGGATACGTCACTCTACGGAGTGGTATGCCGTCCCACAGGGGTGAAGATGGGATGCCAGTTTTCCCCATATTTGTGCCTTGATCGGCCCTTACACACCCCTGTCGAGCGGATACGCCTGGGTGTTGATTCAGGAGTCCTCCGGACTCAGATGCAGTTATAGTCAGGGGCTCAGCGAGCCCAAGTGCATACCCAGGGGATCGGTGGGATGCTTATAGCTATTATAGGAGATGGGATGACCGGGGTAGGGGTATAGATTCTGTGCCGGTTGTACCCCCCGGCTTATGGGGGTCGGGTAAGGTTTGTGTGCGCTATGTATGTTATGATATGTTGTGCCATGTTATAGTAGATACGAGTAGATCGACAGTGGAACGATAAATCCTCAGGTATGACTCCTGCTCCTTCCAGTACAATTAAGAGAAGGTATGATTTACATTATCAGACAGTTAATCTATTCCCTCCTACTTCAGTTTCATCAGTTGTATTGTTGTTTTCAGATATTTCCTTCAGTTATTGCTTTATATAGTCAGTACCAGTGGTACTGACGCCCGGTGGGGCGCTGCATTACTTGCTTGCAGGTACTCATAGACGAGCAGGCGATACCTCGTGATTTCTGTCAATGACCGAGTATTCAGCTCCTGTCATCCGGAGACTGAATCCCAGAGGTGTATTTCGTTTCCTTTTGTTGTACAGTACGGGTAGGTCGGGGCCCTGTCCTGATCATTTTGATTGCTATTCCTAGAGGCTTGCAGTCTGTATGTATATTACCTTGTGGTCAGATGAGCCGGTCGTGTGAGGTCGTGCAGTTGTATAGCTGTTAGTACTTGTGTTTCCTTTATGTTGGCCGTGTGGGGCCATAGTTCGACAGTAGTGGTGACCTTGCCGGTCACGTAGCTATCCAGTACTTCATGGTTAAGTTATAGATAACTAGACAGCATGGTGGCCTTGTCGGCCCGCATAGGTTTCCCCATATTGATATGTTTCTGGTCATCTGTTAGTACAGGTACAGGAGGCTATAGGCCAATGGGCCGGGGGCTGTGTTTACAGCCGTTATATAGCCCTTTGTTTCCAGAAATGTGAGTTAGAGCCAGCCAGGCACCAGATGTCCCTAGGCTTAGCAGTCCAGTAGTTCAGGTCCTAGTAGGGCACCAGATGCCAGTCATACCCCCCAAGGCGGGGTGTGACAAACTTGGTATCAGAGCAGGTCGTGTCCCAGGGAGTCTGCAAGCCGTGCTAAGTAGAGTCTTGTCTATGGATGTGTTGTGCACCACATATTATAGGCAGAAGGCTGCGAGGCGTGATAGGATGGTTACCCTTCCTTCTCAGTCGGTCGTGCTTTAGAGCGGTACAGTACAGGGTGGAGTCTCTAAAAACTTACCGTATTCTTTGATTACAGATACAAAGGGAGATCAGCATTACCCTATTATAGGCAGAAGATCAAATATAGCACCAGAAGAAGGCATCAGCCAGTTACATGATAACTACGGTAGCAGGAGGAGGTACCCGAGACCTCCCATCATGATACCTTTGTCGGTACTATCCCCAGTATACGTTGATAACGTCAGAATAGGAAGTCAAGAGTGTAATGTGCATATGAGTTGATTTATTTATTAGCTATATAAGATCTGATTAAGATTACAGACAAGGTCAGACCACCAGGTAAGTATAAGAAAGAGAGGGAAATGTAGGAATCCTAAATACATCTTTTGGATATGGTACAATTAAATGCTTTTACTTGCTGCAATAAGAAAAGGGCTATTCCTACCTCTTGATTTTGATGCCAGTATAGTAAAGGGGCATAAGACTTGAGATGTGGCTGCCAAATCAAGCAGTAAGTAAAGATGGGCTGATTGATCCTAGTAAGTATTGGAAAGTATAAAGAGCCCCTATGATTCCGTAAGTTGTGCAGACCCTTATGATAATAAGCCAGTAGAGGAAGTAAGACCGTTAGCTTACTCGAAGCAGGGGTAAAAGACCTATTAGTGATGAATGTCGGGTAATAGTCAAGTTCGAGTCATAAAAAGGCCAAGTCCGCCACATATGCTAACAGATAGCAAGACATACCTGTAAGATTGTGGTTATGATCCAGTTGTGATATCAAAAGGGTGAGGGGTCATGTGAATCAGATAGGTCTGACTGCAAGTTAGGGGAAGTATGAACTGATACAGGACCAACAATCTTGTTAACAATGAAGAGCAGGTACCTTGAACCCCAGAGTTCAGCCTAAGTAAGATGAGGGAAAGAAGCAGGAATGTCAGATCTTGTGGGGAAATTAGAATTACCCCCGGATTGATAAAATATCGTATTAAGGATTAAGCCTCGGGCTGACAGTAAGACCGCGGTTCAGAATACCGCAGTATGTCCGCTATGGAAAAGTTAAGAAGTTACCGATATAATAATTCTAATCTAGTGTAGCCTAGAGATAAGGCCCAGCAGACAGTCATGGGCTCTCAATATATGCCTAGTAAGGCTACAAGATTCGAACGTCGACCCCACATCGCAAGAGTGACGGAATTTCAAACAGCAGACAATAACTAAAGTGTTTATGTTTGTTACTTTCAGAATGGGGTGACAATGCAATGAAATGATAAGTCAGGGCAGGAGATATTATTAGGCCGTAGAAGTGGTGTATCATGTACGGTATGAGACTCAGCAGAGCATGTCAGAGATTATGTATTACCGCAGAATTTAGTACATATTGTACGTAGCTATTGATATATATATATATATATATATATATATATATATATACAGATAATAGATATGCTGTGAGTAGCTGCCTATAAGGGGTGCAATCACAGATGCTGATTAGTAATAGAAAGCATGTACGGATTGCATTGCAGGAAAGGAGAAGAGAAAGGGCAGATTAAGTGTGAATTACGTATGAAGTCATAGAAACTATCTCAATTTTCAGTTATTAGGTTAATAGACTTAGGTGTTGTTGTCAGATCTAGGCTCTAGGAGCTTACCAGAGTTAATGGCCTAAAACAGATGGCTAGATGATAAGGGCGCAGTTAGACGGTCTACCGACCAGCTGGCGCCTGCATTAGCAGGGAGGCATCCCTGAAGATCGGTAACAGTAGTGCATGTGCTAGAACCAGGATTAGAGGCCGAATAGGCAAATTTCAGAGATTAGCAATACCAGAATTGTTCTAGTATGTTAAGTGGTCGTACGTCATTTTCCCAGCCTTGTAGGTGAGAGTCGGCCTTAGCCAACCTAGCAGTTATTATGTGGAACACCCCATAAGTCAGCCGGCCGTCCCAGTCAGAATACCCGTGGGTACCCCAAGGAAGGGTCCACATCAATAGTCAGCGACAGACTAGTACTTCAGCTGGTTTTCGTAAGATATTCAGATACAGAGCCCTAGCAGAAGGCCAGTATTTACAGAATAGCTCATAAGACCGAGAATTCCCCAAAATAGCAGTATAAATCCAAGTGGATACACACAAGGCGTAAGAAATTGATAGTACCCTGCTAGCACAGTGTTTATTAAGACCAGGGGATCAGTAGACTCCCCGTGAAGATCCAGAGATTGATCACCTAGGAGTAAGTTTGATTAAGCCCAGCCTTACAGTGGTTTAAGCAAAATAACAGAGCAATTAGATGCCCACAAGTCTGCGGTTATGCACGAACTATAAGCACTCAAGTAGAACAGTTAGAGCATTGTTAGACTACTGCCACATTCGGGTCATTCAACCCAACTATTCAGTTATTTAAGGTTATGCAGCTAGATCATTGGAGGTCATGGTCGATATCAGGACCCTCTGATCAAAAAAAGGCACAAGGTGCGCAGACGGTCGTTCAGGTTATCCCAGCAACAAGTAGCCTTAGCATGTGTCCGGAGGGCCAGATAAGCTTTAGTTACGCCTGTAAACTACTTGTCGATCTCTTCAGCAAGACAAGTCAGTATAACCGTCAATTATATGCCGAGCTCTCTAAGTATGAAAATGTTACATCAGCCAAGAAGAGGTAATGGAGCAACAACCGCTCTTAGTTATAGATCTATTAGAAGTGTGGTGTATGGGCAGCCCGAGCAACGGGAGTTGGTCAGAAAGATACATCAATTGGTCAATTTAGCCGTTCGTGTAATAGAAATGAAGGACAGCAGAGCTGTAATCGAGAACACCGTCGTGTCGTCATTAGTTGTAAAAATAAAAAGAACGGTAGTATAAGAATCCTGACCTGTAGGATTCCCGGCACCTAGATGACCTATTCGCACGTTGGTTAAGCATATTTGAAGGCCATACGTGCTAGAGAAAGGCCCGGGAAAAGATCGGACGAGAAACCTGTCGAACCATCGCGGAAGGAGTCGAGGCAGAGCCCCTCCGTGATGGCAGCGTGTCACGGAGGTGAGGCCTCCGCGTTGGCTCCATGACACGTTGGCCTTGTCCAGGCCCAAGTATATAAAGCCCCACTTCGGTTTAATCTCATTAAAATCTCTTAAAATTTCCAGAAACCGCAGGAGAACAGGGAGAGAACGAAGAAGTAATATAATTTTCATCCGATTACGCTGCTAAACGTTGTCCAAACTCAAATTAACCTCAGATACCGAGGTATTTAGCAGCAGAGAGCATTCCTAGGGATTTAGTTTCATGAAATATGGCCGACGAATCGTCGAGCTACCGAGCTAAGGTAAGTGGAATTGCTCTAAACTAGTGTCTATGTGTTCCTAGCTGTGAAGTGAATATTTCTCCCTTCTGGACCTCTGAAAAATAGCGAGTTTTCGACCGTCTTTCGATAAGCCTAAGTTTAGGCTATAAACTATATCGAAAGTGACGTTGCTCTTTAAAATAAAGCTGTATTTAGTATTAATTGACATATTTATGAATGCAGTTGGGAGAAAATAGTTGAGGTACCGGCCGAGCCTCGTCCGACAGACGGATAGTTCGAGGATAAGGTATGTAAAGCTAGTTTCCTCGGCAAGTTAAGTAATCTCGGTACAGTACAGTAATTTAAAGGCCTGTAGAATGTTCAGAAGTCATGTGTTATGTTTATTACGAATGTTGGTACGATATTAGAAGCATCGAGTTATAACTTGCGTGAAACTTGCTAGCACGATATAGATTCTAATACACGTGTTAGGAACTGCACAGCATGCTCAGTATGTGATGTAGTACAGAATGTTAGGATATTACCGTATTCAGCTGAAACCCAGTAAAACAATGTAATATCTGTAAGGCATCTCAGAAGTAGAATGATAGGTTAAAATGAAGTTTAGGAAGCATGTTAGAGATAGTAAATCATGTTACTATAGAAACTCGGTATACAACATGGTTTTCAGTAAAAAAACTATATCTTGTTCAGTGTTAGACTCAGTACAGCATGGCAGAAGATTATATTTATACATATATACTATTATCAGTCACAACATGTATTAAGTACGTACAGATTACCATTACTAGTTCAGCACAAAATAGACACAGATACATTATAATTATTAGCTTCAGCATGTGATATATGCAGATAGTATTACTAGTTGAGACCGTTGTATTGTTTCGGGTTGGACTACCTAGCATCCATGACCGCCCCAGGGTTGGTAGCTGTATCGACTCGTCCGCCAGAGGACGAGGATATGTCTCTCTACAGAGTGGTATGCCGTCCCACATGGGACGAAGATGGGATGCCAGTTTTCCCCATATTTGTGCCTTGATCGGCCCTTACACACCCCTGTCGAGCGGATACGCCCGGGTGTTGATTCAGGAGTCCTCCGGACTCAGATGCAGTTATAGTCAGGGGCTCAGCGAGCCCAAGTGCATACCCAGGGGATCGGCGGGATGCTTATAGCTATTATAGGAGATGGGATGACCGGGGTAGGGGTATAGATTATGTGTTGGTTGTACCCCCCGGCTTATGGGGGCCGGGTAAGGTTTGTGTGCGCTATGTATGTTATGATATGTTGTGTCGTGTTATAGTAGATACGAGTAGATCGACAGTGGAACGATAAATCCTTAGGTATGACTCCTGCTCCTTCCAGTACAATTAAGAGAAGGTATGATTTACATTATCAGACAGTTAATCTATTCCCTCCTACTTCAGTTTCATCAGTTGTATTGTTGTTTTCAGATATTTCCTTCAGTTATTGCTTTACATACTCAGTACCAGTGGTACTGACGCACGGTGGGGCACTGCATTACTTGCCTGCAGGTACTCATAGACGAGCAGGTGATACCTCGTGATTCCTGTCAATGACCGAGTATTCAGCTCCTGTCATCCGGAGACTGAATCCCAGAGGTGTATTTCGTTTCCTTTTGTTGTATAGTACGGGTAGGTCGGGGCCCTGTCCCGATCATTTCGATTGCTATTCCTAGAGGCTTGCAGTCTATATGTATATTACCCTGTGGTCAGATGAGCCGGTCGTGTGAGGCCGTGCAGTTGTATAGCTGTTAGTACTTGTGTTTCCTTTATGTTGGCAGTGTGGGGCCATAGTTCGACAGTAGTGGTGACCTTGCTGGTCACGTAGCTATCCACTACTTCATGGTTAAGTTATAGATAACTAGACAGCATGGTGGCCTTGTCAGCCCGCATAGGTTTCCCCATATTGATATGTTTCTGGTCAGCTGTTAGTACAGGTACAGGAGGCTATAGGCCAATGGGTCGGGAGCTGTGTTTACAGCCGTTATATAGCCCTTTGTTTCCAGAAATGTGAGTTAGAGCCATCCAGGCACCAGATGTGCCTAGGCTTAGCAGTCCAGTAGTTCAGGTCCTAGTAGGGCACCAGGTGCCAGTCATACCCCCCAAGGCGGGGTGTGACAATCTTGCAAGGAAATTCTTGATACGATTTTTTCCATCCGGTAAGACAGCAAGACTTAGAAGTCAAATTCTAAGTTTCAAACAGAGAGATGGGGAGAATCTATATCAAGCTTGGGAGAGATTCAAGTCCATGTTGCAGAATTGTCCTCATCACCATCAATCCAATGATGTGCTGGTGCACACCTTTATAGAGGGTTTGGAACCCCACATAAAAATTTTGCTAGACTCAGCAGCTGGGGGACAAGCATTAGAGAAAACTTATGAGGAGCTGTATACCTTGTTAAACCGTATTTCGCAGGGCAATCCGGAGTGGAATGCTGATTCGTCAAGAGGAGGAACAAGGAAAGCAGCAGGAGTTCTAGAAGTGGATGGTTTTACAGCTATTGCTGCACAGATAGCTGCTTTACAGAATCAGTTCAACACCCACTTCAGTAACATGACAATGAACCAGACTCAAGCCCAGTGAATGCAGTGCAGCAGATTTGGTGTGAAGTGTGCAGGAGTAGTGAGCACTCAGCTGAGTGTTGTGGAGCAAATCCTAACTCGGTGAACTTTGTGGGAAATGTACAGAGGAACAACCACCAACAGTATGGCAACAGCTACAATTCCAACTGGAGGAATCAACCAAATTTCTCTTGGGGTAGCAACAACCATCAAGGACAAAGTTTGAGTCAGGGGGCGCAGAGGAATCAAGGAGGGCAGCAGAACTATCAGGCACAATAGAGAAACAACAATGCACCTCCTCCACCACCATCACCCAGTATTGAGGAGAT
Source organism: Datura wrightii (assembly GCA_035772735.1). NCBI lineage: Eukaryota > Viridiplantae > Streptophyta > Magnoliopsida > Solanales > Solanaceae > Datura > Datura wrightii. The sequence continues at coordinate 41,928,831 of JASDFA010000023.1, forward strand.
GTTCAAGACAATGATAGCTAACCAAGCTCAATTGCAGGCTGACTATGTGAAATTGGCAGCCGAGGTAAAGAACAACCAGTTAGCTACTAAGGCACTTGAATATCAATTTGGGCAATTTTCTAGAGCCCAAAATACCAGGCCTAGAGGAGGACTTCCGAGCGACACAGATCCCAATCCCAAGCAGGTGAATGCGGTGACCACAAGGAGTGGTTTGCAGCTGAAAGAGGTGGAGCTAGAAAGACCACCTCAACAATCGGGAGCAGCAGAAGTTAAGAGGGAGCAAAGTGATGAGAGGGGGAAGAAAAAGGAAGCTGAATCGGAAAGACCACTACCCCCGTTCCCTTAAAGATTAAAGAAACACAAGGAGGAGGCGTGTTTCAAGAAATTCATGGAGGTGCTGAAACAGGTACATATTAACTTACCTCTTGTTGATGTTTTGCAGGGAGTGCCAAAATATGCAAAGTACATTAAGGACATCGTGGCAAACAAAAGTCGGTTGACTGAGTATGCTATGGTGGCTCTCACAGAGGAGTGCACTTCTCGGATACAAAATCGACTGCCCACAAAGCTCAAAGATCCTGGGAGCTTTACTATACAAATTACAATTGGGCAGAGTATCCGAGCTCGCAGATTATGTGATTTGGGAGCTAGCATTAATTTTTATGCCATCATCGGTATTCAAAAAGTTGGGTCTAGGGAGTCCTAGACCAACAACAGTGATCTTGAAACTAGCGGATCGGTCCTTAGCCAGACCTGATGGCATTGTGGAGGATGTGCTGGTGCAAGTGGGATCCCTTATCTTCCCGGTGGATTTCGTCGTGCTGGATTTTGAGCCAGACGTAGAAGTCCCATTTATTTTGGGACGTCTTTTCTTGGCGACCGGGAAAGCGCTGATTGATGTAGCTGTAGGGAAGCTAACCATGCGAGAACACGACAATGTGGAAGTGTTTGATGTATACAAGGCCACCAAGCTCCCGACTGTGTACGAGGAACTCTCGGTGATCAATGTGATTGATCGAGGTGACGATGCGCAGATAAGTGATTCACGAGAGTTATTGGAAAAACCACCGCAGAGATGTAAGCACTACTGGGGTGAGGACGGTGGTCGAGAGAAAACGTCCGTCACCCTAGAAGATGACTGAACTGAATGGCGCCGAGCCGCGACGGTAAACCAGGCGCTGCACGGGAGGCAACCCGTGAAATTTTTCTTTGTAAATTGTGAATAGATTTCTTTTTTCTTCTCTTTTTTCTTGATTAACAACAAAATTTTTAGTTTTTAATTTTTGTTTTTATTTTTATTTTGAGTGAAACCTATATTTCTAACCAATTTCTTGCCGTAAGATGAATTTCAAGTTGAACGGAGGTTAAATGTGCAAGGGATCGCAAAGGAAAATTCGAGGTATGGAAAATAATAAAAAGTGGCAAAATAATGAGCTAGAGCAATGGCTCCGTGTCACGGAGGAGGGCCTCTGCGTTACCCTCCGTGACACTTGAGGTGTAAATCTGGAATTTTTAAAAGTCCAGAACACCCACGCGATAGCTCCGTGTCATGGAGGGTATGCTCCGTGTTACCCTCCGTGACACATTGAAGTGTATATTGCGACGGGTCACATCGGGTCGCCGGGTGACCCGCACGAATTTCCACTTTTTAACCCCGATTCCCCCTCCATTTTCCTCATTTTTCATATCCTCCGCGACCAACCTCCCAAAAACCCCTTCCCCCTCAACGTGACACGGACTTAGGCCAAGAATTTCATTGAGTTTTCATCAATTCTTCGAATTCAAGGTATGTTCTTCAATTCTATCTCATTTCTTGTCGATTTTCTTCGAGATTGAACATGTGATATGAGCTAAACTTTCCCTAAGTAGAAATTGAGCTTAAATTCAATTGAATTATTGTTGATTGATGTTCAGAGTATCATTGTGATTGCTTGAACTCGTTAATTACATAGTTTAATCGAATTTTTTGATAAAATCATAGCTAGGGCTTGCCTTTGATTTTGAAAGGGAAAATTTAGTTGAACTAGTGAAAATCATGCTGGGTTGTACATGTTAAGTGAGATGAGTCAATGTGCTAACTGTTACTATGCTAAAAGACCGACGGATTCTCGGGTGAAGGAAATATTGGAATTTGAAAGAATTGGGTGAATTGTAGAGGATCATGTAGTTAAATTTTTCTTTTGTTTCTCCTAGCTAATTGCTATGGGATAAAATGTTATTGATGGTAATGATTGTGGCTAGCTGTACGAAGTTTGAGTAGTACATAGAATATATACCGTCGAATTCTCCAAATGCAGTAAGCATATTTGTTATGTTTTGTTGTTTGTTTGTGTAAGTAAGCACGAGCTTGCCTTAATGTTGTAATTTTGGCTAAGGACTAAGTGTGGGGTAGCTGTTCGGCTGGTTCGATATATGTAAAACCGACACGCAAGTGCACGTGGTCAAACAAGTAATAAAGTGGCTAAGTAAGCCAAGTATCGATCCAAGGAGACTCAGGATAAGTAAAATTGCCTAAGTACACTATATTCTTATCTTACTTCTAATTATGCTAACAACAACATAACCAACAGTTAAATAAGTTTTTGTTTATAAATTATATATACTAAAACTATTAACAATTATTTACTGTGAATTGAAACTATGGATATGAGCATGCCAAGGTTAAGAACAAGCAATGAACTTGATTGTAATCATAATTTGGTTATTCTTCTCTTCATGTTGCTAGCCAAGAACATTAGCCTAGAAATTAAAACTCTCGTATTTAATTTCACTTTAGAATCATAAACCATTCGTCTACATTTCTGTGATCAAATGCAATTTATGACCTAGCACTACAATTCCGGTTCCTAAATTGACTAATACGGCTTTCAAGTATATTTCTATCAGGAAAGCACATCAAAACCCAAATCAAGTTAAGAACAATACCCTATTAATTCACAACTTTCCAATTTCGTGCTCTCTCGAGTGAAATTGGACTTTTTAGATGTACATTAGTATCGGCCACACACTAATGCAGTAAGAACAAGAATTAATAGAACAACATGGAAGAAGAAGAAGAAAACCATATAATTAACAATCAAAATTCATCACCATTATTCAAAACCTCAGCAAGGAAGAGAATTAGCCACTCATTTGTGGATTAATCATCCTAAAACAAGTGTAAATCATACATACAATTGATTGAAAGAAGAAAGGAAGAGAAGAAATCCCTTAGCTTTTTCGTCCCTCAACTGCTTCTAACCCACGTCCTTGCTCCACCAAATCTGAATTTATTAAAATAAACGTAAGTGTGCTATTTATACTAGTGGGAATTTTTCCCGGAATAACAAGCAACGTGTCACGGAGGCCAACGCGGAGCACTGCCTCCGTGACACGGCGTGGACGCGGACCCTTACTGGAATTCCAGGGTCCGGGAATATAGCCTCAACGTGGCACGGAGGCCAACGCGGAGGCTTATCTCCGTGCCACGGAGCTGTCGTGAGGCCTTACTGGAATTTGCCATTTAAATCACCCTCCAGGCAGTGTGCCTTCGCGATGGTAGCGTGGCACGGATCCATCGCGGAGCCCCTTTACTTTGCGCATTCCAAGGTCTTTTCCATGCTCGCATCCAAGTCCAACTCCGATATAATTCCAACATGCATTCTAGCTGCTAAAAATCATATTTTCCTGCAAAACAAATGCTAATCATGTTGGTTAGTATAAATTCACATTTTATTACCAATTACATGAGAATATATACACATTGCATAACAAACAAGGCGAAAATGATACATTTGAGTATCACTTGGGCATATAAATCTGCCCAAGATCACTTACCCCACACTTAAATCCTTGTTCGTCCTCAAACAACACATACACAACTCATGTAAATTACATCCCAACCTTTGTCACTATGGTGCGACAAGTTATGCTACGGTCATCCCGATTATTCAATTTTAGCAAATCATCACGAAAACATGCATGGTCTTACAATGCAATGACCTTTAATACATTAAGACTTCCTAGACTTTAAGAATCGACTCTCGATATCGGCAAACTCATGCGAATCAGCTAATCAAGATATCCGACACGAAAATCAATCTTTCATCAAGCATGTGCCCTCACACTCAAGAGAATCTTCCCCTTTATGTTCATGCAACACACAAACATTCAAGTAGGGGCATGTAAAAATTAATTTCACTCTCTCTCCCAAACGAATTCACATGCTTCATGTCATGACCCATAGGCTTGCCCTTAATGTATTACTCCACTAATATAAAGAAATGCAATGTAAGATCACGTAGAACTTTAATGGGTTGTAATGTAAGCTATGGAACTAGTATATATATTGGATTAGCCAATAATAGTCACTAGCATCTTTAAGCGCCTTTTCAACACATTCCCATCGACTCATGGATATTGTTCTTCTTTTTCTCTTTTTCATCATCCCATTCATGCTTGTTTACTTTTGTATGACCCATTTCCTCAAACACACTTGACACAACAACAAAGGGTTTTCATGCACCTTTATTATCATTTCATTATACCAAGTGCCTCTTCAACCTCTTCTTTTCTTTCTTCACTCTGCTTTTCTTTTCTTTCCACTCTTCTCACTCTTTGACACTTCGGGAAAATTTTTCTTTTCTTCTTAAGTGCTTAAGAGTTTTGTATAGACTTTACGGCTAATGAAAAGAAAGAATTAAGCTCAGTTTATACAATTTTGGACAAAAGAAAGAATTAATCGGCTAAAGGCTCAACGGGCTGCCTAGGGTATACAGTCACATAAAAAGGTAGCGTATGATAAGAAAAAAATTAGAAACTCTCGGTTAAACAAAGAAATGCCTACATCCTTTCCAACACTACACCTCCTTCATTTCGTTTTGTACACACACCAGGCAAGTTCTAGACACTTCACAATAGCATGGAATAACAATACCTCACTTCACACTTTATGCACATGCTCGATTCAAGATGCATTCACAGACTCTTTAATTAGCCAATTACATGAATTCAAAATTAAGCCTCAATCACACCGAATCGACTTCTACAGCCTAGGTAACTCAACATATTCACAAAATTGCATGCTTCCAAACGAATCACTTTTACATTTTGAATATCAGTTACAACACGCAACCAAAATTTCACAACCATTTAGTAACTACAGGTTCAGTGATGCAATCCACCAAAGAAAAAAACTGAAAACAAATTAAAAATCCTACTCCTATCGACTACATTTCCCTTAAGACGGTCGTCATCCATCCATCATAGGGAACGGTCACTAACTATGACATCGGTTCAAAGGGACTATTCTCGGTAGAAGAACCGAAAACAAACTCCGAGAAACCCAAAATAAAAACCGAAAATTTTTTGCAAAACATCGATCATGTCGATAGAAAAATATTTACAAAATATTTTGATAAGTGCAAAATATTTTCGAAAATTTTTTGAAAAATATCGATTATTTCGATAGACAGAAAAAATATTTACAAAATTCACAAAATATTTACACTGGCAACCACAACTTTTCATAACACACATCATTAACCACAAAAAAAATATATACAGATACAACACAAATCAGTTCACAACAGGGAAACATAAAAGCATACATGCACAACAAAGGAAAGAACATACAGCAGATTAGCCCAAGTCCCAGCACCTAGCTACTCCCCACCCCACACTTAAATCGAACACTGTCCCCAGTGTTCACAAAAATTACAAAGCACAAAATTTCGGGTGGTGGAACTCCCTGATCAGTCGAAATATTCGACTTCTTCATCTGGTGCTGCTGCCTCGTCGCCCATGCCCGAGTCTCCTCCATCGTCGTCATCGGACTCCACATCGGAGTCCTCCCGACGTGTCTCCTCGTCAGTAGGGACATCATCGTCAGTAGGCTCCACGAAGGCTGGTCCCACTCGGCACAAAGCTCTGGCGTTCTCGCCAAATGGGTAATCCAGCTCCAGCTGCCATAACTTTTCCTCTGTGGCTGGTCTCCCACCAATCCGTAGCTGAAGCATCTGCATGCCAAACATACGCGCCATGTACTGATCGTCACGAGCATGTCGCTCGCCCAAAGTCAGCACTGGCCCGTTTGTGGTGTCGGGGGCCTTAGTTTTTGTCACATCAAGGGCCCTCCGCTCCAACTGTGGGATGTAATCCAAAGCCTCTTCCTCAACATCGAGGCCTCGGAGGAAGGTGGTGATGAGTCCGCCGAACCCATATCTGTGGCCCTGGTGTAGTCGGGCTCTCTTCATGGCGGATATGATAACCGCCCCAACATTAATCTCCAGCCCTTTCATAAGGGCATACACCAGGCAGACACGGTCCTGGGTCACATCCGTCATGTGAACTCCCGGGATCAAGCACGAACACACTATCTTCAGCCATATTCTGGCCTCCCTGTTCATCTGCGAATAAGGCAGAGTCTGGTGGTAACCCCTCTCCTTATGTCTGCTCCATCGGGCTGTGGATCGAGCCCCACACAAGGTACGTCTGATGTCGGCGTATGGTGGGGTGATATTCAGCTGGCGGAGAATGTGGGCGTCTGTGTCCCGTGCTCCAACGATGGCATTAAATTGCTGGGGTTCCAGAGTGACAATCTGCCCTTTGATTTTTATTGTATGGCTTCTGATGGCCGGGTTCCAATTTGCGTAGAACTCCCGGACCAAATGTAGGTTGCACTCCTTGGGCTCCTAAAATATAAAGTTGAGCCCAGCTGCCTCAATCCTTTGCACAAAACGGGGGAACTCCTGTGCTAGTGGTTCCCGTGCAATATGCTCCTCTGGGAAGTACTTGCTTTCCTTATGTTTAGCGTACCACTTCTTTCCTTCCTCGGTTACCCACCTCGTTCCGTATTGGCGGCGCTGGCCGCGCGGAACAGCTGGTGCAGCTGGGACTGCGGTGCCCATTCTCATTCTTTTCCTCCCGGTGCCAGAAGTAGAAGCACCTTTGCCTTTATCCTGCCTACTTGCCATTGTATCTGTCAATATACATAAACAAGAACAATGTCAAGCTAAATACATGTTAACTTAGGCTAAGGTCGGGTTAAACTACGTTTACCCCACACTTAGGCCTTAGCTACTTTTACGAAACTACAGCAAGGATAACTCTATGTACACCAAAAACAACAACTATATAATTTACGCTAAGTGCGTTCACAAAAAAAAATTTGACAGTATGACCTTTAGCGTACTACTCAGACTTCATACAGCTAATCCCAATCCTACTATCGCTAGCAATTCAACCATCGCACTTAGCAATGAAAACAACAAACAAAAACAACAACAAAAATTCTATGCATACGAATCCAAATAACCTAACCAATTTGAACAATTTTCGCATTTTCCCCAAAAATTCGAGAATTCGTCGTCTTTTACATTCAAACAATAATTACACGACTTATCTCACTTCACAACCACGCCCCGGCATATAATTCACCAAATTATCAAGTTACCCAATTCAATTTCAACAACCTAAGCCCTAGAATTCAATTTTACAATCAATTCCGAATTATTCACGTAACCGACAAGTTCAAACGCTAATGACAACATTCCGAACATTCATCAATCACAAATAATTCAATTTCATGCTCAATTTCTACTTAGGATGATATATCTCACCTCACATGCTCAATTTCGAGTGAAATCGACAAAAACTTGAGAGAAACGAGGAAAACATACCTTTACGTTGAAGAACCGAAGAAACTTGATGATTTCTTTGCCTAGTACCGTGGCACGTTGGTTGGGGAGGGGGATTTGGGTGTTTGGTCGCGGAAAAGAGAAGAAATGGGGAAAGAAAGGGCAAAAATCGGGGTTAAATTGAAGAAAAACACGCGGGTCACCCGGAAACCCGGTGTGACCCGGCACGAAATATAAGGCAACGTGTCACGGAGGGTAACGCGGAGCCCCTCCTCCGTGACACGGAGCCAACGCGTTGGCTCTCTGGAAATTTTTTTTAAAATCCGGATTTAACTTCAACGTGTCATGGAGGGTAACGCGGAGCCTCTCCTCCGTGACACGGAGCCAACGCCCGAGTGCACTGTCTCTTCATTTTAATTATTTTTTTCATACCTTGCCTTTTTCTTCCCGATTCCATGCATATTTTTCTCCGTTTGACCTGAAAATCACCTCACTAAACAAAATTGGTTAGATTAATAGATTTCCCTAACTAAAATGAAAAATATTAACTAAAAACAAAAAATTTATACCAAATCAAGAAAAGAAAAATAAAAATAAAAATTATATACACAAAAAAGAAAGAAAGAAAATATTTTTCACGGGTTGCCTCCCGTGCAGCGCCTGGTTTACCGTCGAGGCTCGACGCACCAAGTTTCACCACTTTTTCCTCCACATTGAGGATATGAACCGCACCCCTAATTTCTTCTCTAATTTCCTCTTATGCTCCAGGGGTGGTGGTGAAAAATTGTAAGGACCAAGCAGTAGATGTTTTCTTTTGAACCTATTGGCCCTTAAGTAAGCGAAGTCATTTTGTCTCTCTGAGTTTGCAAATTTCAAAATATACGGGGCTTGGTCCTCCTCTAGACATTTCTCTATAAGCTTGGAAGGCTCTATTTCTATGTTTTCAACCAAACATAATGTCGAGAAATGCTTCGAGTGTAGTCCAATAAACCTCAACTCTGAAACTGCATTGTGCTTGACCTCCTTACTTGTAAATACCTTCTCAGCATCGACATCTATCTCTCCATTAATGTCAAATGGGGGATACTCTATCTCTTCTTCCAGGAATGGATTTTCCATAAGTGTGAGCCTATCACGGGGACACTCAAGAGATTCTAATTGTTGGGCTTCATCCAAAAATTCACCCTTGTCTTCCTCTTGTAATTCCTCTTGAATATCGGCTAAAACTGTCACCTGCAATTTATCACAAGCTTCAGCCTCAGCAATCATCTCCGTGAATTTGATGCTCATCCTTTCTAGAGCCTCTGCATTCTCTTCTTGTTGAATTCTCAATACTGCCATCGCCTCCTTCATTGCTTCTGATTGCTCCAAGAGTTGTTTCATCATGTCTTCTATTCGAGCTTGGCGTCCCAAGTCCTCATTTTCAGCATGCCTATATTCAGAAAAAACAATAGAAGGATCATAGTAGGGGCTTGGGGGAGGGGAATATGCATTCGGACAGCCATCCCAATGGCCATCTTGCCCACCACATATATTGCACGTGTTACAGTGTTTCCACGAGTGGTGTCCTCCACAATTCAGACAAGATTCGCTAAAATATGAGTATCCACCATTGAAACCATTTATATTCCACGATGTCATGTCAATAAGGGTATTCGAAAAAGAAAAAGTAAAATGCAAAAGAATTAAAACAAACACTAAGACTAAGTTGTCAGCACTTGAGAAAAATAAAAATACAGTAAATTACACTTAAAACAAATTCACCTATTGCCAAGTCTACCCGGCAACGGCGCCAAAAACTTGTTCGGCTGGTTCGGTATATGTAAAACCGACACGCAAGTGCACGTGGTCAAACAAGTAATAAAGTGGCTAAGTAAGCCAAGTATCGATCCAAGGAGACTCAGGATAAGTAAAATTGCCTAAGTACACTATATTCTTATCTTACTTCTAATTATGCTAACAACAACGTAACCAACAGTTAAATAAGTTTTTGTTTATAAATTATATATACTAAAACTATTAACAATTATTTACTGTGAATTGAAACTATGGATATGAGCATGCCAAGGTTAAGAACAAGCAATGAACTTGATTGTAATCATAATTTGGTTGTTCTTCTCTTCATGTTGCTAGCCAAGAACATTAGCCTAGAAATTAAAACTCTCGTATTTAATTTCACTTTAGAATCATAAACCATTCGTCTACATTTCTGTGATCAAATGCAATTTATGACCTAGCACTACAATTCCGGTTCCTAAATTGACTAATACGGCTTTCAAGTATATTTCTATCAGGAAAGCACATCAAAACCCAATTTTCCCAAATCAAGTTAAGAACAATACCCTATTAATTCACAACTTTCCAATTTCGTGCTCTCTCGAGTGAAATTGGACTTTTTAGATGTACATTAGTATCAGCCACACACTAATGCAGTAAGAACAAGAATTAATAGAACAACATGGAAGAAGAAGAAGAAAACCATATAATTAACAATCAAAATTCATCACCATTATTCAAAACCTCAGCAAGAAAGAGAATTAGCCACTCATTTGTGGATTAATCATCCTAAAACAAGTGTAAATCATACATACAATTGATTGAAAGAAGAAAGGAAGAGAAGAAATCCCTTAGCTTTTTCGTCCCTCAACTGCTTCTAACCCACGTCCTTGCTCCACCAAGTCTGAATTAATTAAAATAAACCTAACTGTGCTATTTATACTAGTGGGAATTATTCCCGAAATAACAAGCAACGTGTCACGGAGGCCAACGCGGAGCACTGCCTCCGTGACACAGCGTGGATGCGGACCCTTACTGGAATTCCAGGGTCCGGGAATATAGCCTCTACGTGGCACGGAGGCCAACGCGGAGGCTTATCTCCGTGCCACGGAGCTGTCACGAGGCCTTACTGGAATTTGCCATTTAAATCACCCTCCAGGCAGTGTGCCTCCGCGATGGTAGCGTGGCACGGCTCCATCACGGAGCCCCTTTACTTTGCGCATTCCAAGGTCTTTTCCATGCTCGCATCCAAGTCCAACTCCGATATAATTCCAACATGCATTCTAGCTCCTAAAAATCATATTTTCCTGCAAAACAAATGCTAATCATGTTGGTTAGTATAAATTCACATTTTACTACCAATTACATGAGAATATATACATATTGCATAACAAACAAGGCAAAAATGATACGTTTGAGTATCACTTGGGCATATAAATTTGCCCAAGATCAGTAGCCTGACTTAACCCAACCTTAGTCGAAGCAAATTTTAATTGGTTGAACATTGATCTTGTCTATTTGGGTTGACAGGAAAAATGGCAAGCAGGCAAGACAAGGGAAAAGGCGCATCAACATCTGGCACCGGAAGAAAAAGGATCAGACTGGGCACAGCGGTCCCAGCAGCAATAGTGGTTCCACGCGGCCGACGCCATCAATATGGAACCAGGTGGGTGACAGAGGAGGGGAAGAAGTGGTACGCAAAGCACAAGGAGAGCAAGTACTTCCCCGAGGAACACATAGCAAGGGAACTGTTGGCACAGGAGTTCCCCAGGATTGTCTAGAGGATCGAGGCAGTTGGGCTGAACTTCATTTTTGAAGAGCCCAAATAATGCAACTTGCACTTGATTCGGGAATTCTACGCCAACTGGAACCCGACTCTCAGAAGTCACACCATCAAAATAAAGGGGCAAATAGTCACTTTTGAGCCCCACCACCTCAATGCTATCTTAGGGGCGCGGGACATAGACGCCCACGTGCTTCGACAGCTGAATATCACTCCACCATATGCGGACATCAGACGCACTTTGTGTGGAACCCGATCGACGGCTAGGTGGAGCAGACATAAGGAGAGGGGCTACCATCAGACTTTGCCCTACTCACAGATGAACAAGGAAGCCAGGATATGGCTTAAGATCATGTGTTCCTACCTAATCCTGGGGGTGCATATGATGGATGTAACCCGGGATCGTGTATGCTTGGTGTACGCCCTGATGAAAGGGCTGGAGATCAACGTGGGGGTGGTGATTATCTCCGCCATGAAGAAAGCCCGTTTACATCAGGGGCACAAATATGGATTTGGTGGACTACTCACCACGTTCCTGAGGGGTCTGGACATTGAGGAAGAGGCCCTTGACTATATCCCGCAGATGGAGCGGCGGGCCTTAGATGTCACCAAAACTAAGGCTCCCAACACCACCCATGGGCCAGTGCTTACACTAGCTGAGTGACATGCTCGGGATGATCAGTACATGGTTCGCATGTACGAGATGCAGATGCTCCAGCTACGGATAGGTGGGAGGCCGGCAACAGAGGAGGAGCTATGGCAGCTCGAGCTAGACTACACTTTTGGCGAAAATGCCAGGGCTCTATGCTGAGTGGGGCCAGCTTTTGTAGAGCCCATGGATGATGATGTCCCCACAGATGAGGAGACACGTCGTGAGGACTCCGATGTGGAGTCCAATGATGACGAGGGGGGTGATTCATACATGGGAGACGAGGCAGCAACATCTGATGAAGAAGTGGAGTATTTTGATTGATCAGGGAGTTCCGCCACCCAATTTTTTGTGCTATTTTAATTTCTGTGAACACTGGGGACAGTGTTTGAGATAAGTGTGGGGTGGGAGTAGTTAGGTGCTGGTTGTGTTGTGTGTATGTTCTGTTCTGTTGTTGTGCCTGTGGAAAAATATTGTGACCTTGTGATTTGTGATTGTGAAGTTTTTGTTCTGTATTGTAATGAATTGTGAAACTGTTGTGTGTTGCTGAATGTTGCTAGTTGATTTTGTACATATTTTTGTTTCATTGAAATGATTGATATTTTAAATTTTTTTTTCAATTCTTGGATTTCTCGGCGTTTGTTTTCGGTTCTTTTACCGAGAATGGTCCCATTGAACCGAAGTCCTAGTTAGTGACCATTCCCTATGATGGATGGATGACGACCGTCTTAAGGAAAATGTAGTCATTAGGAGTAGATTTTTTTCATTTATTTTTCAGTTGTTTTCTTTTGTGGGTTGCATCCCAAAACCTGTAGTTACTTTATGGTTGCGGAATCCTGGTTGCGTGTTGTACATGATATTCGAAATGCAAAGGTGATTCGTATGAAAGCATGCAACTTTGTAAATATGTTGAGATACCTAGGCCATAGAGTCGATTCAGTGTGATTGAGGCTTAATGTTTGAATTCTTGTAATTGGCTGATTAAAGAGTCTGTGAATACTTCTTGAATTGAGCATGTGCAATAAGTGTAAAGTGAGGTTTTGTTTATTCCATGCCATTGTGAAGTGTCTAGAACTTGCCTGGTGTGTGTACGAAACGAAATGAAGGATGTGTATTGTAGGAAAGGATGTAGGCATTTCTTTGTGTTAACCAAAAGTTTCTCTTTTTCATTATTGTACCCACCTTGAATGTACACCCTAGTTAGCCCGTTGAGCCTTTAGCCTATTATGTTTTTCTTGTGTCAAAATGTGTAAACCGAGCTTAACCCCTTCTTTTCATTAGCCGTAAATTTGATCCAAAACTCTTAAGCGCTTAAGAGGAGAAAATAATTCTCCCAAAGTGTCAAAGAGTGAGAATGGTGAAAAGAAAAGAAAAGCAGAGTGATGAAAGGAAACAAAAGGTTGAAGGTGCACTTGTTATAAATAAAATATAATGAAGGTGTCTGAATAATCTTTGTTATCGAGTCAAGTGTGCTTAAAGATATGGGCCAAACTAAAGACAGACTTCAAGAATGGGAGGATGAAGGAAGAAACAATAACCATGAGTTTGGTGGGATGTATTGAAAAGGCGCTTAAGGATGCTAGTGGCTATCATTGGCTAGCCCAATATTTACTAGTTCCGTAGCTTACATTACAACCCGTTAAAGTCCTACGTGATCCTACATCACATTTCCTTATATTAGTGGAGTAATACACTAAGGGCAAGCCTATGGTTCATGACATGATGCATGTGAATTCTTTTGGGAGAGAGAGTGAAATTGTGTTTATATGCCCCTGCATGTAACCGTTAGAGTTCATGCGATTAAAAAGGGAAAATTCTCTTGCATTGTGAGGGCACATGCTTGATGAGAGATTAATTTTCGTGTCGGATATCTTGATCAGCTGATTTGCATGAGTTTGCTAATGTCGAGAGTCGCTTCTTAAGTCTAGGAGGTCTTGATGTGTTGAAGGTCATTGCATTGATAGGACCATGTGTGTTTTCTTGATGAATTGCTGTGTTGAATAATCGGTATGGCCGTAGCCTGAATTGTCGAACCAAAGTAGCCAGGATGAGGTGTAAAGTGCATGAGGTGTAAGATTGTTGTTTGGGGATGAACAAGGATTTAAGTGTGGGGTAAGTGATCTTGGGCAAATTTATATGCCCAAGTGATACTCAAATGTGTCATTTTAGCCTTGTTTATCTATCAATGTTTATACATTCTCATGTGATTTATAATAAAATATGAATTTATACTAACCAACATGATTAGCGTTGTTTTGCAGGTGAAATGTAATTTTGGGAAGCTAAAATGCGTGTTGGGAGAGATCGGGGTTGGACTCGGATGGTAGCAAAGGACATAGCATTGGACGGCACAAATTAAAGGGGCTCCGTGATGGAGCCGTGTCACGCTGCCATCGCAGAGCCTTCTGCCTGGATAGGGAATTGTTGGCCAAATTCCAGTGTGGGTGCGCGTTGGGGCCGTGGCATGTTGGCCTAGCCTCGCGTTGCACGTCGTGCCACGTTGGGCTTCATTACCTGGACAGTCAATTTCCAGTAAGGCTCCGCGTCAGTGGCGTGTCACGGAGGCAGTGCTCCGTGATGCACTACGTGACACGTTGCTTGTTATTCCGGGAAAAATTCCCACTAGTATAAATAGAACACTTAGGTTCATTTTTCAATATTCTGACTTGGTGGAGCAAGAACGTGGGTTACAGGCAGTTGAGGGGATGAAATTCTCAGGGTTAATGAAAGAAGGGAACATTTCCTAAAGGTCTCGCAGCCTCTTCGTCATAAGAGTGGAACGCTTCACACCCATGAAAAAGACTCAACTTAACGCGACTCTCAAACACCCTAGGATACTTCAAAACGTAATTCTCTGATACAAAGTTTGTCACGACTCGAACATAGGCCCAGATTGAGACACGAAACAAAGAAACCCGAGAGGCTCCAAGCTGACCTATGGAATGAACATATCATCTAACTCAATCATAATAAAGATAAAGATCAACATAATTAATATAGCAAAAGTTTGATAATCTCATAACATTAGAATACATAACTCAATACCAAAGATTATTACATGCTATGTTTGAAAAGCCTGTACTATTGATAAATTGATGGGACAAGACCCCAACTAACTTACTAAATTCTAAAACTAAAATTACTAGATACAACTAAAAAGAAGAGCCCTCGAAAGATGAGGACTCACCAACTCTGTCTGATAAGTGCTAATGTTGCAGGTCTGTCTAATGACGGAATTGAGCCTTAATATCTGAGCCTGTATCATGAAATGATACAACATAGAGTATGTGGTTTGTATATGGAATGTACCGAGTATGTAAGTGTCACACCCCACCTTGGGAGGCATGACTGGCACCTGGTGCCCTACTTGGATTTGTACTGCTGAACTAACTGAACCTAAGCACCTCTGGTGCAAGGCTGGCTCTAATTCTGGATTCAAGAAAATGACAGGCTATATAGCGGCTGTAAATACAGCCCAACTGATAACGCCTATAGCGACCTGTTAAAAGCAAATAGCTAACCAAAAACAACTAAATATAAAGAGTCCTGTGCGGGCCGACAAGGTCACCATGATATCTAGTTATAGCCGAAGAAAAAGAAATCAGGCGCTAAACTGATCTGTGACCGATAAGGTCACCAACTAACAACTGAGTAAGGCCCCACATGGCCATCACATACAATTTGACCACAGGGAATACGATATAATCTACAAGCCTCTAAGAATAATAAGATGGTCAGAACAGGGCCCCCGCCTACCCATACTGTATAGACAAGAAGAAAGTAACCCTTTGTCTTCCAAGCTCCGGATGAAAGGAGCTGAAGGCTCTGTATCGCTGACTGGGACTACGAGGGATCTGCTCCTTGTCTATGTGCACCTGCAGGCAAGTAATGCAGCGCCCCAAATGGGTGTCAGTACCACTGGTACTAAACATGTAAAAGCAATAACTGAAAACAATTGAAAGTAAGTAATAAAGCTGACAGTTACTGAAGTAATAGGAGACGGACTGAAACTAACTAAGATAGAGGAATCAGGGCTAACATAGCTATACTGAGAAGAGTAAGAGTCATACCTGATAACGTGGCATCCTACTGTCTATCTATCAATAACTAAAACAACATAACATGAACCTTACCTGACCACCATAAGATAGAAGGTGAAATCATCACAATCTATTTACCCCTACCCAGGTCAGACCACATCACCTAGTTGCTATAAGCATCCTGCCGATCCCCTGGGTATGCAGCTTGGGCCCGCTGGGCCCCTGACTATAGCTGTACCTGAGTCCGGAGGACTCCTGAAATCAACACCCCAGGTGCAAGTGCTCTACGGGGGTGTATAAAGGACAACCACGACAAATTATGGGGAACTGGCATCCCATCTTCGTCCCTAGCGGACGGCATGCCACTCCGTAGAGCGATGTATCCTCACCCTCTAGCGGACGAGTCGATACAGCCATTAACCCTGGGGCGGTCACGAAAGCTATACGGGTAATCCAGCCCAAAACAATACAATCAAGTCTCAACTGATAGTGATAACTGCATATAATACACACTGAATAAGATAATAATATAATCTCTAACATGTTGTACTGAGTCTCATACTGAACATGATATAATACTTCTGACGTGCTTTACTAAATTTCATACTGAGCATGATATACTATTTCTGAAATATCTTACTGGGATTCATATTGTTTTACTATACTAGAGAAACTAACTTGCCGAAAGAGACTGGCTTTATATACCTCGACGACTGGTTTACCAATTATCTGGCAAGGTTCGGCTAGTATTTAGCTGTTCTTTCCAACTATAATCATATTCACGAAAGAATAGAGCTAACTTCATTACTATACTGGAGGAAACAATACTTTATATATACATCTATTGACTATTCTCCAACTTATCAAAGAATGATCGAAAACTCATAATTTCTCGGGAGTCTAGAAGGGAGAAGTACTTACTTTAAGCCTGGGATTATATTAACACTAGTTTGGAGCAATTCCAATCACTTTGACTCAGTGGGACGATGATTTGCTGAGCGAATTTTGCGAAACTAACTCTGTAGGAATGCTCTCTGCAGCTTTATACTTCGATACCCGAAGTTAATTTAACTTTGGACAACATTTGACGGCGTAATCGAAAGGAAATTTATTCAAACCGTTCGCCCTCTCTGTTTTCTGGTCGTGTACTTATGAAAATAACATGAAAAATAAAGAGTGAGGTCTTTATATACTTGAACCCAGTTGCATAGCAACGTGGCAGATGGCCATCGCGCCAATTTGGCTCCGTGCCACGCTGCCCCTCTGGGCAGCACGGTTCGGACTCCTCTTGCGAAAATCTAACTTGGAACCCGTTCGGACTTTCCCCAGGCCCTTTCCTCGCACGTATGGCATTCTAAAACTCCCAACCAACATGCGAATAGGCCAACTAAGTGCTAAAAACTTACGGGGTGTAACATCCTCCCCCCTTTAAGAACATTCGTCCTCGAGTGTTACCTTCTGCTTGCAAGAATCTTAACTTGCCACTATTTATTCTTGAGAAATTTTGGCAAAGTCTCCCCTGTAATATGGACTATCTAAAAATCCTTAAACGCATAAAAGTCCAATACAGGTACCCCACACGATACTATAACATTCATCTTCACAATAAACTAGAATCAACTACTCCACATATACATGAATATAAAGCAACTCATTAAACAACAATAACAATATACCTCTGGCTGCATAATCTGACTAAGTCTGAAACAAGTGAGGATATCTGATTTTCATATCATCTTCTGCTTCCCAAGTCATCTCCTCTCGGTTCCTATTACGGCACAACACCTTGACAGAAGCAACATATTTAGTTCTTAACCTACAGATTTGCTGGTTTAGTATGGCTACTGGAACTTCCTCATAAGCTAACTCTTCTGTGACCTGAACATCTTGGACTGGGACAATTCGGGAGCGATCTCCTATGCACTTCCTCAGCATTGATACATGAAAAACTGGGTGAATAGATTCTAGTTCTGGAGGTAGGTCCAATTCATATGCCACCTGGCCTATCCTTCGGCGAATCTGATAAGGCCCAACAAACCTCGGGCTGAGCTTGCCTTTCTTGCCAAATCTCATCACACCCTTTATGGGCGAAACCTTTAGGAACACCCAGTCACCCACATTAAATTCCAAGTTTCTACGCCGCACGTCAGCATAAGATTTCTGGCGGCTCTGAGCAGTCAGTAGACGTTCCCTGATAAGTTTTACTCTCTCCTCTAACTGATGAATAATATCTAGCCCAATCAATGCTGATTCTCCCACCTCAAACCAACCAGTTGGAGATCTGCACTTCCGCCCATATAATGCTTCATAAGGCACCATCTGAATTGCTGAATGATAACTATTATTATAGGCGAATTCAATAAGCTGTAGATGTTCATCCCAATTACCTCCAAAAATCTAACACACATGCTCGTAACATATCCTCGAGTGTCTGGATGGTACGTTCTACCTGCCCGTTTGTCTGAGGATGGAAGGTTGTGCTCAGGTTAACCTACATCCCCAAGCCTCTCTGAAATGATTGCCAAAACTTGGCTGTGAACTACGCCCCTCTATCAGAGATAATTGACAACGGAACACCGTGCAGCCTGACTATTTCTTTAATATACAGCTCTGCAAAATCTTCAGCTGAAAAGGTAGCCCTTACTAGCAGAAAGTGAGCTGATTTTGTCAACCTATCGACAATTACCCAGATCGAATCATATTTTACACCGGTGCGAGGTAATCCTGCTACGAAATCCATATTAACTGCTTCCCATTTCCATAGAGGCACAACTATATCCTGTGTCTGTCCGCCTGGTTTCTGATGTTCAGCTTTTACCTGTTGGCAATTGGGACACTGAGCTACAAATTCTGATATACCTGTTGGCAATTGGGACACTGAGCTACAAATTCTGATATCCCCTTTTTCATTCCTGGACACCAGTAGATCTCTTTTATATCATGGTACATCTTTGTCGAACCTGGATGGAGAGAGTAACGGGCATAGTGTACCTCGCCCATAATTTGCTGACGAAGCCCTGCAACGTCTGGAACACAGAGGCGATCCCTATATCTCAAAACTCCATCCTCGGTTTCCTAAAAATCTGTCACTTTCCCTCGCTGGACTCTATTCCTGAGTTGAACCAGGCTAGGATCTTCATATTGTCGTTCCTTCACTTCCACAACCAAAGATGACACTGCGGTGTTCTGGATTACCGCTCTCTTGTCTCCTGTTTCCGCTATACGGGTGCATTTATCACATTATCAGAGTCCAGGATGTTCGGGCAGAGCCTCCGACCCTTCAGTATGTTCTAGTGGTTAATGAGTTCCCCGATGTATTTCCAGATGAGCTTCCCGGTATTCCCCTAGAAAGGGAAGTTTATTTTGCAATTAATCTATTACCAGGCACTCAGCCCATATCTATTCCCCCTTATCGGATGGCTCCTGCTGAACTCAAAGAGTTAAAGGAACAATTGTAAGATTTGTTAGATAAGGGCTTTATTAGGCCGAGTACCTCACCATAGGGTGCGCCAGTTCTGTTCGTGAGAAAGAAGGACGGCTCCCTCTGTATGTGTATAGACTATCGGCAACTGAATAAAGTTACTGTTAAGAATAAGTACAGGCTTCCCAGAATAGATGATTTATTTGAACAACTACAGGGAGCAAGGTATTTTTCCAAGATTGACTTAAGTTTCAGATATCATCAGGTTCGGGTTCGTGAAAGGGATATTCCAAAGACTGCCTTCAGGACCCCATATGGCCACTTTGAATTCTTAGTCATGTCCTTCGGGCTGACAAATGCCCCAACAATGTTTATGGACCTGATAAACAGTATCTTCAGACCATACCTGGACTTCTTCGTGATAGTATTTATCGATTATATTCTGGTGTATTCTCGCTTAGAGGCAGACCACCAGGATCATCTATGGACAGTGCTCCAGATTCTCAAAGACCGCCAACTATATGCAAAATTTTCCAAATGTGAATTTTGGCTGAATTTAGTAGCCTTTTTGGGCCATATTGTCTCAGATGCTGGTATACAGGTAGATACAAAGAAGATAGAAGCAGTGAAAACATGTCCTAGACCTACCACTCCGACCGAGGTACGTAGTTTCCTGGGTTAGCTGGGTATTACAGGAGGTTCGTGGAAAGATTTTCCACTTTAGCAGCACCCTTAACTAAACTGACGTAAAAGACATCAAAATTTCACTGGAATGAGGCGTGCGAGCAGAGCTTTCAGGAAATGAAAAACAGGTTGACATCAGCACCAGTGTTAGCATTGCTAGAAGGAACAGAGGGTTATGCAGTTTATTGTGACGCTTTGGGTGTTGGGTTAGGATGTGTGTTGATGCAGCATGGTAAAGTGATTGCCTATGCTTCTAGGAAGTTGAGGAAGCATGAAAAGAACTATCTTACCCATGACCTGAAATTAGCCGCGGTAATTCATGACTTGAAAATATGGAGAAACTACTTGTATGGCATCCACGTGAATATTTTCACTGTTCACAAAAGCCTGTAGTATATCTTCACCCAGAAAGAATTGAATTTGCGGCAGTGTCGTTGGTTGGAGCTATTGAAAGATTATGATGTGAATATTTTATATCACCCAGGAAGGGCCAATGTGGTAGCAGATGCCCTTAGCCGTAAATCTATGGGAAGTTTGGAATGCTTACAGCCCGAGCAGCGGGAGTTGGCCCAAGAATTGAATCAGCTAGCCAATTTAGCCGTTCGTATAGCGGAAACAGGAGACAAGAGAGCGGTAATCCAGAACACCGCAGTGTCATCTTTGGTTGTGGAAGTGAAGGAACGACAATATGAAGATCCTAGCCTGGTTCAGCTCAGGAATAGAGTCCAGCGAGGGAAAGTGACAGATTTTTAGGAAACCGAGGATGGAGTTTTGAGATATAGGGATCGCCTCTGTGTTCCAGACGTTGCAGGGCTTCGTCAGCAAATTATGGGCGAGGTACACTATGCCCGTTACTCTCTCCATCCAGGTTCGACAAAGATGTACCATGATATAAAAGAGATCTACTGGTGTCCAGGAATGAAAAAGGGGATATCAGAATTTGTAGCTCAGTGTCCCAATTGCCAACAGGTATATCAGAATTTGTAGCTCAGTGTCCCAATTGCCAACAGGTAAAAGCTGAACATCAGAAACCAGGCGGACAGACACAGGATATAGTTGTGCCTCTATGGAAATGGGAAGCAGTTAATATGGATTTCGTAGCAGGATTACCTCGCACCGGTGTAAAATATGATTCGATCTGGGTAATTGTCGATAGGTTGACAAAATCAGCTCACTTTCTGCTAGTAAGGGCTACCTTTTCAGCTGAAGATTTTGCAGAGCTGTATATTAAAGAAATAGTCAGGCTGCACGGTGTTCCGTTGTCAATTATCTCTGATAGAGGGGCGTAGTTCACAGCCAAGTTTTGGCAATCATTTCAGAGAGGCTTGGGGATGTAGGTTAACCTGAGCACAACCTTCCATCCTCAGACAAACGGGCAGGTAGAACGTACCATCCAGACACTCGAGGATATGTTACGAGCATGTGTGTTAGATTTTTGGAGGTAATTGGGATGAACATCTACAGCTTATTGAATTCGCCTATAATAATAGTTATCATTCAGCAATTCAGATGGTGCCTTATGAAGCATTATATGGGCGGAAGTGCAGATCTCCAACTGGTTGGTTTGAGGTGGGAGAATCAGCATTGATTGGGCTAGATATTATTCATCAGTTAGAGGAGAGAGTAAAACTTATCAGGGAACGTCTACTGACTGCTCAGAGCCGCCAGAAATCTTATGCTGACGTGCGGCGTAGAAACTTGGAATTTAATGTGGGTGACTGGGTGTTCCTAAAGGTTTCGCCCATAAAGGGTGTGATGAGATTTGGCAAGAAAGGCAAGCTCAGCCCGAGGTTTGTTGGGCCTTATCAGATTCGCCGAAGGATAGGCCAGGTGGCATATGAATTGGACCTACCTCCAGAACTAGAATCTATTCACCCAGTTTTTCATGTATCAATGCTGAGGAAGTGCATAGGAGATCCCTCCCGAATTGTCCCAGTCCAAGATGTTCAGGTCACAGAAGAGTTAGCTTATGAGGAAGTTCCAGTAGCCATACTAAACCAGCAAATCTGTAGGTTAAGAACTAAATATGTTGCTTCTGTCAAGGTGTTGTGCCGTAATAGGAACCGAGAGGAGATGACTTGGGAAGCAGAAGATGATATGAAAATCAGATATCCTCACTTGTTTCAGACTTAGTCAGATTATGCAGCCAGAGGTATGTTGTTATTGTTGTTTAATGAGTTGCTTTATATTCATGTATATGTGGAGTAGTTGATTCTAGTTTATTGTGAAGATGAATGTTATAGTATCGTGTGGGGTACCTGTATTGGACTTTTATGCGTTTAAGGATTTTTAGATAGTCCATATTACAGGGGAGACTTTGCCAAAATTTCTCAAGAATAAATAGTGGCAAGTTAAGATTCTTGCAAGCAGAAGGTAACACTCGAGGACGAATGTTCTTAAGGGGGGGAGGATGTTACACCCCGTAAGTTTTTAGCACTTAGTTGGCCTATTCGCATGTTGGTTGGGAGTTTTAGAATGCCATACGTGCGAGGAAAGGGCCTGGGGAAAGTCCGAACGGGTTCCAAGTTAGATTTTCGCAAGAGGAGTCCGAACCGTGCTGCCCAGAGGGGCAGCGTGGCACGGAGCCAAATTGGCGCGATGGCCATCTGCCACGTTGCTATGCAACTGGGTTCAAGTATATAAAGGCCTCACTCTTTATTTTTCATGTTATTTTCATAAGTACACGACCAGAAAACAGAGAGGGCGAACGGTTTGAATAAATTTCCTTTCGATTACGCCGTCAAATGTTGTCCAAAGTTAAATTAACTTCGGGTATCGAAGTATAAAGCTGCAGAGAGCATTCCTACAGAGTTAGTTTCGCAAAATTCGCTCAGCAAATCATCGTCCCACTGAGTCAAAGTGATTGGAATTGCTCCAAACTAGTGTTAATATAATCCCAGGCTTAAAGTAAGTACTTCTCCCTTCTAGACTCCCGAGAAATTATGAGTTTTCGATCATTCTTTGATAAGTTGGAGAATAGTCAATAGATGTATATATAAAGTATTGTTTCCTCCAGTATAGTAATGAAGTTAGCTCTATTCTTTCGTGAATATGATTATAGTTGGAAAGAACAGCTAAATACTAGCCGAACCTTGCCAGATAATTGGTAAACCAGTCGTCGAGGTATATAAAGCCAGTCTCTTTCGGCAAGTTAGTTTCTCTAGTATAGTAAAACAATATGAATCCCAGTAAGATATTTCAGAAATAGTATATCATGCTCAGTATGAAATTTAGTAAAGCACGTCAGAAGTATTATATCATGTTCAGTATGAGACTCAGTACAACATGTTAGAGATTATATTATTATCTTATTCAGTGTGTATTATATGCAGTTATCACTATCAGTTGAGACTTGATTGTATTGTTTTGGGCTGGATTACCCGTATAGCTTTCGTGACCGCCCCAGGGTTAATGGCTGTATCGACTCGTCCGCTAGAGGGTGAGGATACATCGCTCTACGGAGTGGCATGCCGTCCGCTAGGGACGAAGATGGGATGCCAGTTCCCCATAATTTGTCGTGGTTGTCCTTTATACACCCCCGTAGAGCGCTTGCACCTGGGGTGTTGATTTCAGGAGTCCTCCGGACTCAGGTACAGCTATAGTCAGGGGCCCAGCGGGCCCAAGCTGCATACCCAGGGGATCGGCAGGATGCTTATAGCAACTAGGTGATGTGGTCTGACCTGGGTAGGGGTAAATAGATTGTGATGATTTCACCTTCTATCTTATGGTGGTCAGGTAAGGTTCATGTTATGTTGTTTTAGTTATTGATAGATAGACAGTAGGATGCCACGTTATTAGGTATGACTCTTACTCTTCTCAGTATAGCTATGTTAGCCCTGATTCCTCTATCTTAGTCAGTTTCAGTCCGTCTCCTATTACTTCAGTAACTGTCAGCTTTATTACTTACTTTCAATTGTTTTCAGTTATTGCTTTTACATGTTTAGTACCAGTGGTACTGACACCCGTTTGGGGCGCTGCATTACTTGCCTGCAGGTGCACATAGACAAGGAGCAGATCCCTCGTAGTCCCAGTCAGCGATACAGAGCCTTCAGCTCCTTTCATCCGGAGCTTGGAAGACAAAGGTTTACTTTCTTCTTGTCTGTACAGTATGGGTAGGCGGGGGCCCTGTTCTGACCATCTTATTATTCTTAGAGGCTTGTAGATTATATCGTATTCCCTGTGGTCAAATTGTATGTGATGGCCATGTGGGGCCTTACTCAGTTGTTAGTTGGTGACCTTATCGGTCACAGATCAGTTTAGCGCCTGATTTCTTTTTATTCGGCTATAACTAGATATCATGGTGACCTTGTCGGCCCGCACAGGACTCTTTATATTTAGTTGTTTTTGGTTAGCTATTTGCTTTTAACAGGTCGCTATAGGCGTTATCAGTTGGGCTGTATTTACAGCCGCTATATAGCCTGTCATTTTCTTGAATCCAGAATTAGAGCCAGCCTTGCACCAGAGGTGCTTAGGTTCAGTTAGTTCAGCAGTACAAATCCAAGTAGGGCACCAGGTGCCAGTCATGCCTCCCAAGGTGGGGTGTGACACTTACATACTCGGTACATTCCATATACAAACCACATACTCTATGTTGTATCATTTCATGATACAGGCTCGGATATTAAGGCTCAATTCCGTCATTAGACAGACCTGCAACATTAGCACTTATCAGACAGAGTTGGTGAGTCCTCATCTTTCGAGGGCTCTTCTTTTTAGTTGTATCTAGTAATTTTAGTCTCAATCTGGGCCTATGTTCGAGTCGTGACAAACTTTGTATCAGAGAATTACGTTTTGAAGTATCCTAGGGTGTTTGAGAGTCGCGTTAAGTTGAGTCTTTTTCATGGGTGTGAAGCGTTCCACTCTTATGACGAAGAGGCTACGAGACCTTTAGGAAATGTTCCCTTCTTTCATTAACCCTGAGAATTTCATCCCCTCAACTGCCTGTAACCCACGTTCTTGCTCCACCAAGTCAGAATATTGAAAAATGAACCTAAGTGTTCTATTTATACTAGTGGGAATTTTTCCCGGAATAACAAGCAACGTGTCACGTAGTGCATCACGGAGCACTGCCTCCGTGACACGCCACTGACGCGGAGCCTTACTGGAAATTGACTGTCCAGGTAATGAAGCCCAACGTGGCACGACGTGCAACGCGAGGCTAGGCCAACATGCCACGGCCCCAACGCGCACCCACACTGGAATTTGGCCAACAATTCCCTATCCAGGCAGAAGGCTCTGCGATGGCAGCGTGACACGGCTCCATTCTAAAACTAAAATTACTAGATACAACTAAAAAGAAGAGCCCTCGAAAGATGAGGACTCACCAACTCTGTCTGATAAGTGCTAATGTTGCAGGTCTGTCTAATGACGGAATTGAGCCTTAATATCCGAGCCTGTATCATGAAATGATACAACATAGAGTATGTGGTTTGTATATGGAATGTACCGAGTATGTAAGTGTCACACCCCACCTTGGGAGGCATGACTGGCACCTGGTGCCCTACTTGGATTTGTACTGCTGAACTAACTGAACCTAAGCACCTCTGGTGCAAGGCTGGCTCTAATTCTGGATTCAAGAAAATGACAGGCTATATAGCGGCTGTAAATACAGCCCAACTGATAACGCCTATAGCGACCTGTTAAAAGCAAATAGCTAACCAAAAACAACTAAATATAAAGAGTCCTGTGCGGGCCGACAAGGTCACCATGATATCTAGTTATAGCCGAAGAAAAAGAAATCAGGCGCTAAACTGATCTGTGACCGATAAGGTCACCAACTAACAACTGAGTAAGGCCCCACATGGCCTTCATATACAATTTGACCACAGGGAATACGATATAATCTACAAGCCTCTAAGAATAATAAGATGGTCAGAACAGGGCCCCCGCCTACCCATACTGTACAGACAAGAAGAAAGTAAACCTTTGTCTTCCAAGCTCCGGATGAAAGGAGCTGAAGGCTCTGTATCGCTGACTGGGACTACGAGGGATCTGCTCCTTGTCTATGTGCACCTGCAGGCAAGTAATGCAGCGCCCCAAACGGGTGTCAGTACCACTGGTACTAAACATGTAAAAGCAATAACTGAAAACAATTGAAAGTAAGTAATAAAGCTGACAGTTACTGAAGTAATAGGAGACGGACTGAAACTGACTAAGATAGAGGAATCAGGGCTAACATAGCTATACTGAGAAGAGTAAGAGTCATACCTGATAACGTGGCATCCTACTGTCTATCTATCAATAACTAAAACAACATAACATGAACCTTACCTGACCACCATAAGATAGAAGGTGAAATCATCACAATCTATTTACCCCTACCCAGGTCAGACCACATCACCTAGTTGCTATAAGCGTCCTGCCGATCCCCTGGGTATGCAGCTTGGGCCCGCTGGGCCCCTGACTATAGCTATACCTGAGTCCGGAGGACTCCTGAAATCAACACCCCAGGTGCAAGCGCTCTACGGGGGTGTATAAAGGACAACCACGACAAATTATGGGGAACTGGCATCCCATCTTCGTCCCTAGCGGACGGCATGCCACTCCGTAGAGCGATGTATCCTCACCCTCTAGCGGACGAGTCGATACAGCCATTAACCCTGGGGCGGTCACGAAAGCTATACGGGTAATCCAGCCCAAAACAATACAATCAAGTCTCAACTGATAGTGATAACTGCATATAATACACACTGAATAAGATAATAATATAATCTCTAACATGTTGTACTGAGTCTCATACTGAACATGATATAATACTTCTGACGTGCTTTACTAAATTTCATACTGAGCATGATATACTATTTCTGAAATATCTTACTGGGATTCATATTGTTTTACTATACTAGAGAAACTAACTTGCCGAAAGAGACTGGCTTTATATACCTCGACGACTGGTTTACCAATTATCTGGCAAGGTTCGGCTAGTATTTAGCTGTTCTTTCCAACTATAATCATATTCACGAAAGAATAGAGCTAACTTCATTACTATACTGGAGGAAACAATACTTTATATATACATCTATTGACTATTCTCCAACTTATCAAAGAATGATCGAAAACTCATAATTTCTCGGGAGTCTAGAAGGGAGAAGTACTTACTTTAAGCCTGGGATTATATTAACACTAGTTTGGAGCAATTCCAATCACTTTGACTCAGTGGGACGATGATTTGCTGAGCGAATTTTGCGAAACTAACTCTGTAGGAATGCTCTCTGCAGCTTTATACTTCGATACCCGAAGTTAATTTAACTTTGGACAACATTTGACGGCGTAATCGAAAGGAAATTTATTCAAACCGTTCGCCCTCTCTGTTTTCTGGTCGTGTACTTATGAAAATAACATGAAAAATAAAGAGTGAGGCCTTTATATACTTGAACCCAGTTGCATAGCAACGTGGCAGATGGCCATCGCGCCAATTTGGCTCCGTGCCACGCTGCCCCTCTGGGCAGCACGGTTCGGACTCCTCTTGCGAAAATCTAACTTGGAACCCGTTCGGACTTTCCCCAGGCCCTTTCCTCGCACGTATGGCATTCTAAAACTCCCAACCAACATGCGAATAGGCCAACTAAGTGCTAAAAACTTACGGGGTGTAACATCCTCCCCCCCTTAAGAACATTCGTCCTCGAGTGTTACCTTCTGCTTGCAAGAATCTTAACTTGCCACTATTTATTCTTGAGAAGTTTTGGCAAAGTCTCCCCTGTAATATGGACTATCTAAAAATCCTTAAACGCATAAAAGTCCAATACAGGTACCCCACACGATACTATAACATTCATCTTCACAATAAACTAGAATCAACTACTCCACATATACATGAATATAAAGCAACTCATTAAACAACAATAACAACATACCTCTGGCTGCATAATCTGACTAAGTCTGAAACAAGTGAGGATATCTGATTTTCATATCATCTTCTGCTTCCCAAGTCATCTCCTCTCGGTTCCTATTACGGCACAACACCTTGACAGAAGCAACATATTTAGTTCTTAACCTACAGATTTGCTGGTTTAGTATGGCTACTGGAACTTCCTCATAAGCTAACTCTTCTGTGACCTGAACATCTTGGACTGGGACAATTCGGGAGGGATCTCCTATGCACTTCCTCAGCATTGATACATGAAAAACTGGGTGAATAGATTCTAGTTCTGGAGGTAGGTCCAATTCATATGCCACCTGGCCTATCCTTCGGCGAATCTGATAAGGCCCAACAAACCTCGGGCTGAGCTTGCCTTTCTTGCCAAATCTCATCACACCCTTTATGGGCGAAACCTTTAGGAACACCCAGTCACCCACATTAAATTCCAAGTTTCTACGCCGCACGTCAGCATAAGATTTCTGGCGGCTCTGAGCAGTCAGTAGACGTTCCCTGATAAGTTTTACTCTCACCTCTAACTGATGAATAATATCTAGCCCAATAAATGCTGATTCTCCCACCTCAAACCAACCAGTTGGAGATCTGCACTTCCGCCCATATAATGCTTCATAAGGCACCATCTGAATTGCTGAATGATAACTATTATTATAGGCGAATTCAATAAGCTGTAGATGTTCATCCCAATTACCTCCAAAAATCTAACACACATGCTCGTAACATATCCTCGAGTGTCTGGATGGTACGTTCTACCTGCCCGTTTGTCTGAGGATGGAAGGTTGTGCTCAGGTTAACCTACATCCCCAAGCCTCTCTGAAATGATTGCCAAAACTTGGCTGTGAACTACGCCCCTCTATCAGAGATAATTGACAACGGAACACCGTGCAGCCTGACTATTTCTTTAATATACAGCTCTGCAAAATCTTCAGCTGAAAAGGTAGCCCTTACTAGCAGAAAGTGAGCTGATTTTGTCAACCTATCGACAATTACCCAGATCGAATCATATTTTACACCGGTGCGAGGTAATCCTGCTACGAAATCCATATTAACTGCTTCCCATTTCCATAGAGGCACAACTATATCCTGTGTCTGTCCGCCTGGTTTCTGATGTTCAGCTTTTACCTGTTGGCAATTGGGACACTGAGCTACAAATTCTGATATACCTGTTGGCAATTGGGACACTGAGCTACAAATTCTGATATCCCCTTTTTCATTCCTGGACACCAGTAGATCTCTTTTATATCATGGTACATCTTTTTCGAACCTGGATGGAGAGAGTAACGGGCATAGTGTACCTCGCCCATAATTTGCTGACGAAGCCCTGCAACGTCTGGAACACAGAGGCGATCCCTATATCTCAAAACTCCATCCTCGGTTTCCTAAAAATCTGTCACTTTCCCTCGCTGGACTCTATTCCTGAGCTGAACCAGGCTAGGATCTTCATATTGTCGTTCCTTCACTTCCACAACCAAAGATGACACTGCGGTGTTCTGGATTACCGCTCTCTTGTCTCCTGTTTCCGCTATACGAACGGCTAAATTGGCTAGCTGATTCAATTCTTGGGCCAACTCCCGCTGCTCGGGCTGTAAGCATGCCAAACTTCCCATAGATTTACGGCTAAGGGCATCTGCTACCACATTGGCCCTTCCTAGGTGATATAAAATATTCACATCATAATCTTTCAATAGCTCCAACCAACGACACTGCCGCAAATTAAATTCTTTCTGGGTGAAGATATACTACAGGCTTTTGTGAACAGTGAAAATATTCACGTGGATGCCATACAAGTAGTTTCTCCATATTTTCAAGTCATGAATTACCGCGGCTAATTTCAGGTCATGGGTAAGATAGTTCTTTTCATGCTTCCTCAACTTCCTAGAAGCATAGGCAATCACTTTACCATGCTGCATCAACACACATCCTAACCCAACACCCAAAGCGTCACAATAAACTGCATAACCCTCTGTTCCTTCTAGCAATGCTAACACTGGTGCTGATGTCAACCTGTTTTTCATTTCCTGAAAGCTCTGCTCGCACGCCTCATTCCAGTGAAATTTTGATGTCTTTTACGTCAGTTTAGTTAAGGGTGCTGCTAAAGTGGAAAATCTTTCCACGAACCTCCTGTAATACCCAGCTAACCCAGGAAACTACGTACCTCGGTCGGAGTGGTAGGTCTAGGCCATGTTTTCACTGCTTCTATCTTCTTTGTATCTACCTGTATACCAGCATCTGAGACAATATGGCCCAAAAAGGCTACTAAATTCAGCCAAAATTCACATTTGGAAAATTTTGCATATAGTTGGCGGTCTTTGAGAATCTGGAGCACTGTCCATAGATGATCCTGGTGGTCTGCCTCTAAGCGAGAATACACCAGAATATAATCGATAAATACTATCACGAAGAAGTCCAGGTATGGTCTGAAGATACTGTTTATCAGGTCCATAAACATTGTTGGGGCATTTATCAGCCCGAAGGACATGACTAAGAATTCAAAGTGGCCATATGGGGTCCTGAAGGCAGTCTTTGGAATATCCCTTTCACGAACCCGAACCTGATGATATCTGAAACTTAAGTCAATCTTGGAAAAATACCTTGCTCCCTGTAGTTGTTCAAATAAATCATCTATTCTGGGAAGCCTGTACTTATTCTTAACAGTAACTTTATTCAGTTGCCGATAGTCTATACACATACAGAGGGAGCCGTCCTTCTTTCTCACGAACAGAACTGGCGCACCCTATGGTGAGGTACTCGGCCTAATAAAGCCCTTATCTAACAAATCTTACAATTGTTCCTTTAACTCTTTAAGTTCAGCAGGAGCCATCCGATAAGGGGGAATAGATATGGGCTGAGTGCCTGGTAATAGATTAATTGCAAAATAAACTTCCCTTTCTAGGGGAATACCGGGAAGCTCATCTGGAAATACATCGGGGAACTCATTAACCACTAGAACATACTGAAGGGTCGGAGGCTCTGCCCGAACATCCTGGACTCTGATAATGTGATAAATGCACCCGTTTGCTATCTGTTTCCTCGCCCGAAGATAGGAAATAAACCTACCTTTCAGCATAACTTGTTCGGTGGTTTGGAATGCCTACACGCAAGTGCACGTGGTCGAACAAATAGTAAAATGGCTAGAGTAGCCAAGTATCGATCCCACAGGGACTGGGCCAAGGTAATAATCGAACCATGTGTTAATACACTCTAACTCTAATAATGCAGACAACAGTTTCAAGAAGATTTTGGGAGTTCGTTTCCTAATTTATACTAATCTAAAACAAATGTACAAATTGAGTCTGAATTATAGTAATGAGCATGCTGAAGCTAAAACGAACATGCAGGGAAGCAATTTATTGACACAAATTGGTTAATCTTTCCTTCGGTTGCTAGTCAAGAATTATTGTCTATGGATTAAACCTCTCGTATTTAACCCAACTTAAGAATCATGAACCTTCCACCTACATTTCTGTGATAAGAAGAAATTCATGTTCTAGCCATACGAAACCGATTCCTTAATTGACTAATACGACTTTCAGATATATTTCTATTCTGAAGGTAAATCAATTCTCAATTTTCCCAAATCAAGAAGAGATCATATCCTACCAATTCACAACTTTCCAATTTCTTTCTCTTTCGAGCGCAAACCGGATTTTTTAGATATACATTAATATTGGCCAAACATTAATGCAGTAAGAACAAGAATTAATAGAACAACCATAGAAGAAAAGATGGAAAACCAAAATGATCAATAATTACATTCCATTACAAATGTTCTTAACCTCAGCAAGAAGTGAATTTAGCCACTCATTTGTGGATTAAACATCGTTAAATGAGTGTAAATCATACAAATAATTGAAATAAGGAAGAAAGAGATAGAGAAGAACCCTATGAATTTCGTCCCCTCAACTGCCTGTAACCCACGTTCTTGCTCAACCAAGTCAGAATAATTAAAAATAAACCTAAGTGTGCTATTTATTCTAGTGGGAATTTTTCCCGAAATAACAAGCAACGTGTCACGGAGTGCATCGCGGAGCACTGCCTCCGTGACACGCCACAAATGCGGACCCTCACTGGAATCCGGTCATCCAGTTAATTACGCCCAACGTGCCACGGCGTGCAACACGTGACTTAGTCAACGTGCCACGACACCAACGCGCACCTTCACTGGAACTTGGCCTACTTTAATCATCCGGGGCAGAATGCCTCCGCGATGGTAGCGTGACACGGCTCCATCGCGGAGCCCCTTAATTTGCTGCATTTCCTTGGCCTTTTCCACTGCTCGCTTCCGAGTCCATTCCCGATTTCTCCCAACATGCATCTTAGCTTCCTAAAATTACATTTTTCCTGCAAAACAACACTAATCATGTTGGTTAGTATAAATTCACCTTTTAACTACAAATCACATGAAAATGTACAAATATCAATGGATAAACAAGACGAAATGAAGCATTTGAGTATCTCTTGGGCATATAATTCTGCCCAAGATCACTTACCCCACACTTAAAACTTTGTTCGTCCTCGAACAAAAATCTCACATCTCATGCAATTGACACCCAATCATAGCTACTTTGGCTCGACAATTCAAGCTACGCTTATACCGATTATTTACATAGAAAATCATCAAGAAAACATGCATAGTCCCATCAATACACTGACATTCAACACATTAAGACCTCTCCTAGACTCAAGAGTTGACTCTCGATCTCGGCAAACTCATGCAAATCAGCTGATCAAGACATCGGACACGAAATTAAATCTCTCGTCAAGCATGTGCCCTCACAACACAAGAGAATTTCCCCCTTTTCAATCATATGATCTCAAAAACATTATATGCAAGGGCATATGAACACGATTTCACTCTCTCTCCCAAAGAATTCACATGCATCATGTCATGACCTATAAGCTTGCCTCTAGTGTATTACTTCACTAATATAAGGACGAGGGATGTAAGATCACATAGGACTTAACGGGTTGTAATGTAAGCTAAGGAACTAGTACATACTGGGCTAACCAATGATATCAACTAGCACCCTTAAGCGCTTTTCAATACATCCCACCACATTATGGGCATTGTTTCTTCCTTCATCCTCCCCTTTCTTGAAGCATTTCTTTATTTTTGTTCCCATTTCTTTAAGCACACTCGACTTAATAACAAAGATTAGTTATACATCTTCATTTCATTAAATTCGGCAAGTGCACCTTTGACCTTTTCTTTACTTTCACCACTTCCGCTTTTCCTTTCTTTTCACAATTACCACTCCTTGACACTGTGGGAAAATTACTTTTCTTGAGCGCTTAAGAGTTTTGGATCAAATTCACGGATAATGAAAAGAAGGGGTTAAGCTCGGTTTGTACCTTTTCGACAAAAGAAAAAAATAGGCTAAAGGCTCAATGGGCTAACTAGGATGTACATTCAAGGTAGGTACGATAATGGAAAATAACTTTCGGTTAAATCAAAGAAATGCCTACATCCTTTCCTACAATACACATCCTTCATTTCGTTTCGTACACACACCATGAAAGTTCTAGACACTTCACAATAGCATGGAAGAATCGAAACCTCACCACACACTCACTGCACATGCTCAACTCAAGACATATTCACAGACTCTTCAATCAGCTAATTACAAGATTAAGCCTCAATCACATCGAATCGAAATCTATGGTTTAGGTATCTCAACATGTTTACAAAGTTTCATGCTTTCATACGAATCACCTTTGCATTCTAAATATCATGTATAACACGCAACAAGAATTCCAAACCATAAAGTAACGACACGTTTGGGATACAAACAAACAAAAGAAAAAATTAAAAAGAACAAAAGAAATCTACTCCTATCGACTACATTTCCCTTAAGATGGTCGTCATGCATCCATCATAGGGAACGGTCACTATTTACGACTTCGGTTCAATGGGACTATTCTCAGTAAAAGCACCGAAAATAAACGCCGAGAAACCCAATCATAAAAATATTTCAACGAAAAATTTTAAAAATATTGATAATTTCGATAAAACAAAAATACTTACACAACCAGCTAAAAACAACTCCATACAGCACACAACAAATTCATATTAATTACAACACCAAATTACAATACAAAACATAAACACCAAAATCACAGGGTCACAATTTTTTCACAGGCATCACAACAAAACATGAACATAAACAACAACAAAACAACCAGCACCTAACTACTCCCACCCCACACTTAAATCGAACATTGTCCCCAGTGTTCACAAAATTCAGCATAGCACAAGAGTAGGTGGTGAAACTCCCTGATCAATCAAGTATTCCACTTCTTCGTCAGGTGCGGTTGCCTCGTCCCCCATATCCGAATCACCCCCGCTATCCTCATCTGACTCAATATCTGAGTCATCGCTGCGTGTCTCCTCGTTTGTGGGGACACCATCATCAATGGGTTCCACAAAAGCTGGCCCCACTCGGCATAGAGCCCTAGCATTTTCGCTGAAGGGGTAGTCCAACTCGAGCTGCCACACCTCATCTTCTGTTGCTGGCCTCCCACCTATGCGCAACTGTAGCATCTACATCCCAAACATGCGGGCCATATACTAATCATCCCGAGCATGTCGCTTGGCTAATGTGAGAACTGGCCCGTGAGTGGTGTCGGGTGCCTTAGTTTTGGTGATGTCCAAGGCACGCCTCTCCATCTGCGGGATGTAGTCCAGGGCCTCTTCCTCAATATCCAGGCCCCTCAGGAATGTGGTCAACAAGCCACCAAACCCGTACCTGTGCCCTTGATGCAAACGGGCTCTCTTCATGGCGGAGATAATCACCGCCCGAACATTAATCTCCAGCCCTTTCATCAGGGTGTAGACCAAGCACACACAATCCCAGGTGACATCTGTCATGTGCACCCCCGGGATCAAGCAGGAACACACGATCTTAAGCCAAATTTTGGCTTCCCTGTTCATTTGAGAGTAGGGCAGCGTTTGATGGTTGCCCCTTTCCTTATGCCTGCTCCACCGTGCTGTAGAACTGGCTCCACACAGTGTGCGTCTGATATCCGCATATGGTGGAGTGATGTTCAGCTGCCGGAGTACATGGGCGTCTGTGTCCCATGCCCCCAAAATGGCATTAAGGTGATGGGGCTCAAAGGTGACTACCTGCCCCCTTATCTTGACGGTGTGACTGCGGAGTGTCGGGTTCCAGTTGGCGTAGAACTCCCGAATCAGGTGGAGATTGCACTCCTTGGGCTCTTCAAAGATGAAGTTCATCCCGGCAGCATGAATCCGGTGTACAATTCTGGGGAATTCCTGTGCCAATGGCTCCCTTGCAATGTGCTCCTCGGGGAAGTATTTGTTCTCCTTATGCTTTGTGTACCATTTCTTCCCTTCGTCTGTCACCCATCGGGTTCCGTATTGATGGCGTTGGGCGCTCGGAACCGCTGGTGCTGCTGGGACTACTGTTCCCAGTCTAATTCTTTTCCTTCCGGCGCCCGATGTAGATGCGCCCTTTCCTTTGTCTTGCCTGCTTGCCATTGTTCCTGTCAAATCAAACAGACAGTCCCAATGTTATTCAAATCAAAATTAGCTTCAACTAAGGTTGGGTTAAGCTAGGCCACCCCACTCTTAGTCCTTAGCCACAATTACGACATTACGGCAAGACAATTCTCACTTTCCAATTTACAAAAAAAACAACAACATGCCTCGTTCATTCAGAGAATTCGATGGAATAAATTCTACGTACTACTCAGACTTCGTACAGCTAATCAAAATATCACCATCGATACCAGTTCATCACATAGCACTTAGCAAAAACTTCTCTCAACACAACCTATGCAATTCACCAATTTCTATGCAATTCAACAATTTCATTCTCCCGAAAATCCATTGTTTATTTAGCATATTCACATCAAGCACAACACAATTCACATTACCCAACATGCCCAACCCATAATTTTCACATTTTCAATCACATTTAGTTTCTTCGCAATAAAATTCTAACCCTAGCTACATATTTCACCAAAATTCGATCAAGCATGTATTTATCGAGTTCATACAGTCAAAATGATACTACGAACATCAATCAACAATAACTTAAATGAATTCAAGCTTAATTTACAATTAGGGCAAGTTTTACTCACTTCACATGCTCAAAATTGAAAAATTTGACAAGAATTGAGATGAAGTTAAAGAACATACCTTTAGTTTGATGAAATCGAAGAAAAGTCAAAGAAAACTTGTGCCTAGGTCTGTGTCACGTTGGGGAAGGGGGAGTTTTTGGGTGTTTGTCGCGGAGGGGGTGAGAATGAGGGAAAATTGAGGGAATTCGGGGTTAAAAAGGGGGATTTTCGTGTGGCTCACCCAGCGACCCGGTGTGACCCATCGCGGTTAAAGCCTCAACGTGTCACGGAGGGTAACGCGGAGCACCCCCTCCGTGACACGAAGCCAACGCGGAAGTGTTCTGGAATTTTAAAAATTCCAGAATTACACCTCAACGTGTCACGGAGGTCAACGCGGAGGCCCTCCTCCGTGACACGGAGCCATCGCGCAGGCTCACTGTTTTGCCACTTTTTACTATTTTTCTCACCTCGATTTTTCCTGCGATCCTTTGCATTTTTGCCCTACGTTCAACCTGAAATTGATCTCACAACAAGAAATTGGTTAGAATTCATAGGTTTCGACATAAAACACAATTTTTGTTTTTATTTTTTATTTTTCTATTTTTCCTCTTTTTCTTTTTTTTCTTTTCTACTAATTCTACTCAATTATTACAACAATTTCACGGGTTGCCTCCCGTGCAGCACCTGATTTACCATCGCGGCTCGACGTCATTGAAGCTTAGTCATCCTCTAGGGTGACGGACGTTTTCTCTCGACTACCGTCCTCACCCCTGTAATGCTTACATCGCCGCCCATTGACTGCGACCGTGGCTTTTCGATCTTCTTGCCATGATTCCAATTTTGGGGGGTCCTTCAATGGTGGTTTTCCCGCTGGCTCTCGCGAATCAACACTTTGAGCAATATTCGCTCGATCAAGCACGTTGATCACTGAGAGTTCCTCATACACGGTCGGAAGCTTCATGGCCTTGTACACATCAAATACCTCCACCTTGTCTTTTGCCCGCATGGTTAGCTGCCCTGCAGCTATATCAATCAGTGCTTTTCCGGTCGCCAAGAAAGGACGTCCCAAAATAAATGGGACTTCCGAATCCGGCTCAAAATCCAGCACAACAAAGTCTACCGGGAAGATAAGGGAGCCCACTTGCACCAGCACGTCCTCCACAATGCCATCTGGTCTGGCCAAGGAACGATCCGCTAGTTGCAAGATCACTGTTGTTGGTCTAGGACTGCCTAGCCCCAATTTCTTGAATACTGATGTCGGCATCAAGTTAATGCTCGCTCCTAAATCACATAATCCACGAGCTAGGATACTCTGCTCGATTGTAAGTTGAATTGTAAAGCTCCCAGGATCTTTAAGCTTTGTGGGCAACCTATTTTGAATCCAGGAAGTGCACTCCCCCATAAGCGCCACCGTAGCATACTCCATCAACCTGCTTTTGTTCGCCACGATGTCCTTGATATATTTTGCGTACTTCGACACTCCCTGTAAAACATCAACAAGAGGTAAATTAATGTGTACCTATTTAAGCACCTCCATGAACTTTTTGAAACACACTTCCTCCTTGTGTTTCTTTAATTTTTGAGGGAACGGGGGTGGTGGTCTTTCTGGTTCAGCTTCCTTCTCCTTGCCCCTATCATCATTGTGTTCCCTCTCATTCTCCACTGCTCCCGACTGCTGCGATGGTCTTTCTGGTTCCACCTCCTTGAGTTGTAAACCACTTCGAACTCTGAAGTTAAGCGTGCTTGGGCGAGAGTAGTACTAGGATGGGTGACCCCTTGGGAAGTCCTCCTCTCGTCCTGGTATTCTGAGCTCCAGCTAGTTGCCCAAACTGGTACTCTAATGCCTTTGTAGCTAACTGATTGTTCTTTACTTCGGCTGCCAATTTCACATAGTTAGCCTGCAATTGAGCTTGGTTAGCTATCATCATTTTGAACATTTCCTCGATGCTGGGTGATGGCGGTGGAGGAGGTGCATTGTTGCTTCTGTATTGTGACTGATAGTGCTGCTGCCTTCCTTGATTTCTCTGCGCCCCCTGACGCGAACTCTGCCCTTGATGGCTGTTACTACCCTAAGAGAAATTCGGGTGACTCCTCCAATTAGAGTTGTAGTTGTTTCCATACTATTGGTGATTATTTCTCTGTACATTACCAACAAAGTTCACTGAATCAGGATTCGCACCACAACACTCAGCTGAGTGTTCATTACTGCCGCACACTTCACACCAAATCTGCTGCACTACATTCACTGGGGCTTGAAACTGATTCATGCTCATATTGCTAAAGTGGGTATTGAGTTGATTCTGTAACGCAGCTATCTGTGCAACGATAGCTGTAAAACCATCCACTTCCAAGACTCCTACCTCTTTCCTTGTTCCTCCTCTAGAAGAGTCCGCATTCCACTCTGGATTTCCCTGCGAAATATGGTTCAACAAAGTATACATCTCCTCATAAGTTTTTTCTAATGCTTGTCCCCCAGCTGCTAAGTCTAGCAAGATTTTTGTGTGGGGTTCCAAACCCTCTATGAAAGTATGCACCAGCACATCATTGGATTGGTGATGGTGAGGACAATCCCGCAACATAGATTTGAATCGTTCCCAAGCTTGATACAGATTCTTCCCCTCTCTTTGTTTAAAACCTAGAATTTGACTTCTAAGTCTTTCCATTTTACCGGATGGAAAGAATCGTATCAAAAATTTTCGTGCAAGATCATCCCAAGTAGTGATGGATTTAGGTGGTTCAGCTTTCAGCCACCTCTTTGCTTCTCCCAAAAGTGAAAATGGGAACAATGTAAGCCTGACATAATTGGGTGACACTCCAGCGGGGATGTAAGTGTCACTTATCTCCAAAAGGTTTTGGAGATTTTGTGGATCCTCGTGAGGGAGACCTATGAATTTCCCGCTGGTGTGCAGCAATTGCACCATATTCTGTTTAAGCTCGAACCTCCCTCCTGGCTCAGGTTTGCGGATGCTAGATGTAACATTGTTAGCATGTGGGATTGCCACTTTGCGAACCGGCCTAGCTGCCATTTCTTCGGGCACTAACACTGCCCTTACAAGTGGTGGATTCTGTTGTTGCTCCAGGATTGTTTGTCTGAGCAACCGCAGCTTTTTCTCTAGAGCTTCTCTCCTTTGACGATGGAATTGTCTTTCCGGCTCTAAGTGTGAATCCACCAGCTCCTTGTCTCTTGCCAGTGTTCAACAGAATTCAATATCTGCAAAAGACAGGCTAAGACCAAGTAGTCAGCACTGATAAGAAATCGTAAACTAACACTTAAGAAACCAATTTTACCAATTGCCAGTTCCCCGGCAACGGCGCCAAAAACTTGTTCGGTGGTTTGGAATGCCTACACGCAAGTGCACGTGGTCAAACAAGTAGTAAAATGGATAGATTAGCCAAGTGTTGATCCCACAGGGACTGGACCAAGGTAATAATCGAACCAAGTGTTAATACACTCTAACTCTAATAATGCAGACAACAGTTTCAAGAAGATTTTGGGAGTTTGTTTCCTAATTTATACTAATCTAAAACAAATGTACAAATTGAGTCTGAACTATAGTAATGAGAATGCTGAGGCTAAAACGAACATGCAGGGAAGCAATTTATTGACACAAATTGGTTAATCTTTCCTTTGGTTGCTAGTCAAGAATTATTGCCTGTGGATTAAAACTCTCGTATTTAACCCCACTTAAGAATCATGAACCTTCCACCTACATTTTTGTGATAAGAAGAAATTCATGTTCTAGCCATACGAAACCGATTCCTTAATTGACTAATACGACTTTCAGATATATTTCTATTCTGAAGGTAAATCAATTCTCAATTTTCCCAAATCAAGAAGAGATCATATCCTACCAATTCACAACTTTCCAATTTCTTTCTCTTTTGAGCGCAATGATCTTGGGCAGATTTATATGCCCAAGTGATACTCAAACGTATCATTTTCGCCTTGTTTGTTGTGCAATATGTATATATTCTCATGTAATTGGTAATAAAATGTGAATTTATCTAACCAACATGATTAGCATTTGTTTTGCAGGAAAATATTATTTTTAGGAGCTAAAATGCATGTTGGAAGTATATCGGAGTTGGACTTGGATGCGAGCATGGAAAAGACATTGGAATGCGCAAAGTATAGGGGCTCCGCGATGGAGCCGTGCCACGCTACCATCGCGGAGGCACACTGCCTGGAGGGGAAATTAATTGGCAAATTCCAGTGAGGCCTCGCGACAGCTCCGTGGCACGGAGATAGGCCTCCGCGTTGGCCTCCGTGCCACGTTGAGGCTATAATCCCGGACCCTGGAATTCCAGTAAGGGTCCGCGTCCACGCCGTGTCATGGAGGCAGTGCTCCGCGTTGACCTCCGTGACACGTTGCTTGTTATTCCGGGAAAAATTCCCACTAGTATAAATAGAACACTTAGCTTATTTTTAATTAATTCAGACTTGGTGGAGCAAGGTCGTGGGTTAGAAGCAGTTGAGGGACGAAAAAGCTAAGGGATTTCTTCTCTTCCTTACTTCTTTCAATCAATTGTATGTATGATTTACACTTGTTTTAGGATGATTAATCCCCAAATGAGTGGCTAATTCTCTTCCTTGCTAAGGTTTTGAACAATGGTGATGAATTTTTATTGTTAATGATATGGTTTTCATCTTCTTCTTCCATGTTGTTCTATTAATTCTTGTTTCTACTGCATTAGTGTGTGGCCGACATTAATGTACATCTAAAAAGTCCAATTTCACTCGAGAGAGCAAGAAATTGGAAAGTTGTGAATTAATAGGGTATTGTTCTTAACTTGATTTGGGAAATTTGGGTTTTGATGTGCTTTCCTGATAGAAATATACTTGAAAGCCGTATTAGTCAATTTAGGAACCGGAATTGTAGTGCTAGGTCATAAATTGCATTTGATCACAGAAATGTAGACGAATGGTTTATGACTCTAAAGTGAAATTAAATACGAGAGTTTTAATTTCTAGGCTAATGTTCTTGGCTAGCAACATGAAGAGAAGAATAACCGAATTTTGATTATCGTCAAATTCATTACTTGTTCTTAACCTTGGCATGCTCATATCCATAGTTTCAATTCACAGTAAATAATTGTTAATAGTTTTAGTATATATAATTTATAAACAAAAACTTATTTAACTGTTGGGTACGTTGTTGTTAGCATACTTAGAAGTAAGATAAGAATATAGTGTACTGAGGCAATTTTACTTATCCAGAGTCTCCTTGGATCGATACTTGGCTTAC
This sequence comes from Datura wrightii, assembly GCA_035772735.1. Taxonomy (NCBI): domain Eukaryota; kingdom Viridiplantae; phylum Streptophyta; class Magnoliopsida; order Solanales; family Solanaceae; genus Datura; species Datura wrightii. The sequence goes on from JASDFA010000023.1 coordinate 41,970,001, forward strand.
TTAGCCACTTTATTACTTGTTTGACCACGTGCACTTGCGTGTCGGTTTTAACACCCTACCAAAGCACCGAACAATTTTTTGGCGCCGTTGCCGGGGAGACTAGGCAATTGGTGAAATTGTGATAAGTGTAAATTTACTGTATTGTTGTTTTATTTTCTTAAGTGTTAACAACTTGGTCTTAGCCTGTATGTTGCAGACTTGATTTCTGTGAACACTGGCAAGGGACAAAGAGCTGGTGGAATCTTACTTAGAGCCTGAACGTGAATTTCACAGTCAACGTAGAGAAGCTCTACAAAAGAAGCTGCAGTTGCTCAGACAGTCTATTATGGAGCAACAAAATCCACCAGTTGTGCGGGCAGTATTAGTGCCCGATGAAGCAGCAGCAAGGCCGGTTCGCGAGGTGGTAATCCCACATGCCAACAATGTACATTCTAGTATCCGCAAAGCAGAGCCTGGAGGGAGGTTTGAATTAAAGCAGAACAAGGTGCAACTTTTGCACACAAGCGGGCAATTTACCGGTCTCCCTCATGAAGACCCACAGCAACATCTCCAGAATTTTTTGGAGATAAGTGACACTTATATACCCGCTGGAGTGTCACCTGATTATGTTCGACTCACCTTATTTCCATTTTCCTTACTTGGTGAAGCCAAGAGGTGGTTAAAAGTCGAACCACCAAATTCTATATCAACGTGGGATGATCTAGCACGGATGTTTTTGATCAGATTTTTCCCTTCTGGTAAAACAGCCAGACTTAGAAGTCAAATTCTAAGTTTCAAACAGAGGGAGGGAGAAAATCTATATCAAGCCTGGGAAAGATTTAAATCCATGTTGCGGGACTGTCCTCATCATCATTAGTCCAATGAGGTGTTGGTACACACATTTATTGAGGGTTTGGAACCCCATACTAAAATTTTGTTAGACTCAGCAGCTGGAGGGCAAGCGCTGGAAAAGACTTATGAGGAGCTGTACACTTTGCTCAACCGAATTTCACAGGGCAATCCAGAATGGAATGCAGATTCATCAAGAAGTGGAGCAAGGAAAGCAGCAGGAGTGCTTGAAGTGGATGGATTCACAGCTATCGCTGCACAGATAGCTGCCTTGCAGAATCAGTTGAATAATCACTTCAGCAATATGAACTTGAACCAGCCTTCAGCTTCAGTCAATGCGGTCCAGCAAATGTGGTGTGAAGTATGTGGTAGTAGTGAGCACTCAGCTGAGTGCTGTGGTGCAAATCCTGATTCTGTTAACTTTGTGGGCAATGCACAAAGAAATCAGCAGCAGTTTGGTAGTGGCTACAACTCAAATTGGAGGAATCATCCAAATTTTTCGTGGGGTAGCAACAACCAACAAGGCCAAGGTTCTGGTCAGGGTATGCATAGAAATCAAGGAGGGCAACAAAACTATCAAGCTCAATTCAGAAATCACAATGCCCCTCCTCCACCACTATCACCTACCATTGAGGAGATGTTCAAAACCATGATCGCTAATCAGGCGCAATTGCAGGCTGACTATGATAAATTGGCAGCTGAAGTGAAGAATAATCAGTTAGCGACCAAGGCTCTTGAATATCAGTTTGGGCAATTTGCTAGTGCCCAAAATACAAGACCCAGAGGAGGACTGCCTAGCGACACGGATCCTAATCCGAAGCAGGTAAATGCAGTGACCATGAGGAGTGGTTTACAGTTGAAGGAGGTGGAACTGGAAAGACCGCCTCAAAAGTCAGGAGCAGCAGAAGTTGAGGAGGAACAAAGTTCTGATAGGGGGAAGACCAAAGAAGCAGAAGCAGAAAGACCTCCACCCCCGTTCCCTCAACGACTCAAGAAACACAAGGAGGAGGCGTGTTTCAAGAAATTTATGGAGGTGCTTAAACAGGTACATGTTAATTTACCTCTTGTTGATGTCTTGCAGGGAGTGCCCAAATATGCAAAATATATTAAAGACATCGTGGCTAACAAAAGTCGCTTGACTGAGTATGCCACGGTAGCGTTGACGGAGGAATGCACTTCCCGAATTCAAAACATACTGCCCACGAAGCTGAAAGATCCTGGAAGTTTTACTATCCAGCTTACTATTGGGCAGAGTATCCGCGCTCGTGGATTATGTGACTTGGGGGCGAGCATAAATCTGATGACATCTTCGGTATTCAGAAAGTTAGGTCTGGGGAGTCCTAGACCTACAACAGTAATCTTGCAGCTAGCAGACAGATCCTTAGCTAAGCCGGATGGCATTGTTGAGGATGTTCTAGTGCAAGTGGGCTCCCTTATTTTTCCGGTCGATTTTATTGTTCTGGATTTTGAACCAGACGCTGAAGTCCCATTTATTTTGGGACGACCCTTTTTGGCAACCGGAAAAGCATTAATAGACGTGGCTGCGGGTCAACTTACAATGCGAGCACATGACAAGGTCGAAGTGTTTGATGTGTACAAAGCACCTAAGCTCCCGACGGTGAATGAAGAACTCTCGGTGATCAATGTGATTGATCATGGGAACGCTAATCGAATAAATGATTCCCGAGAGTTAATAGGAAGGCCACCTGATAAGGTTGAGAACTACTGGGGGGAGGACAAGGATCGTGACAAATCATCCATCACCCTAGTAGATAATTGAGCATAAAGGACGTCGAGCCGCGACGGTAAACCAGGCGCTGCACGGGAGGCAACCCGTGAAAAATATTTTCTTTCTTTCTTTTTTAGTGTAAATAATTTTTATTTTTATTTTTATTTTCTTGATTTGGGATATATTTTTTGTTTTAGTTAATATTTTTCATTTTAGTTAGGGAAATCTATTAATCTAACAAATTTTGTTTAGTGAGGTGATTTTTCAGGTCAAACAGAGACAAATATGCATGGAATCGGGAAGAACAAGGCAAGGTATGAAAAAAATAATTAAAATGAAGAGACAGTGCACTGGGGCATTGGCTCCGTGTCACGGAGGAAGGGCTCCGCGTTACCCTCCATGACACGTTGAAGGTAAAATCCAGATTTTTAAAATTTCCAGTAAGCCAACGCGTTGGCTCCGTGTCACGGAGGAGGGGCTCCGCGTTACCCTCCGTGACACATTGCCTTATATTTGGTGCCGGGTCACACCGGGTTGCCGGGTGACCCGCGTGTTTTTCTTTAAATTAACCCCGATTGTTTTTGCCCTTTCTCCCCATTTCTTGTCCTCTCCGCGACCAAACACCCAAACCCCCCTCCCCAATCAACGTGCCACGCCACTATGCAAAGAAATCATCATGTTTCTTCGGTTCTTCAACGTAAAGGTATGTTTTCCTTGTTTCTCTCTAAGTTTTGGTGATTTTAGTCGAATTTGGGCAGGTGAGGTGAGATATATCATCCTAAGTAGCAATTGAGCATGAAATTGAATTATTTGTGATTGATGAATGTTCGAAATGTTGTTATTAGCGTTTGAACTTGTCGACTACGTGAATAATTTGAAATTGATTGTAAAATTGAATTCTAGGGCTTAGGTTGTCGAAATTGACTTGGGTAATTTGATAATTCGGTGAATTAGATGCCGGGGTGTGTTTGGGAATTGAGATTAGTCAGTGTAAATATTGTTTGAATTTAAAAGATGACGAATTCTCGAATTTTTGGGGAAAATGTGGAAATTGTGCAAATTGGTTTGATTATTTGGATTTGTATGTATATATAGAACTTTTGTCGTTGTTTTTATTCGTTGTTTTTGTTGCTTAGTGCGATGGTTGAAGTGTTAGCGATAGTAGGATTGGGATTAGCTGTATGAAGTCTGAGTAGTACGCTAAGCGTTATGCTGTCGAAATTTTTGTGAACACACTAAGCATCAATTGTATAGTTGATTGTTTTGGTGTAAATTGAGTTATCCTTGCCATAGTTTGTACAAGTAGCTAAGGACTAAGTGTGGGGTAAACGTTGTGTAACCTGACCTTAGCCGAAGTTAACATGTATTTAGCTTAACGTTGTGCTTGCTTATGTATATTGACAGGTACAATGGCGAGTAGGCAGGATAAGGGCAAAGGTGCTTCTACTTCTGGCACCGGGAGGAAAAGAATGAGAATGGGCACCGCAGTCCCAGCTGCACCGGCTGTTCCGCGCGGCCAACGCCGCCAATACGGAACTAGGTGGGTAACCGAGGATGGAAAGAAGTGGTATGCTAAGCATAAGGAAAGCAAGTACTTCCCGGAGGAACATATTGCACGGGAACCACTAGCACAGGAGTTCCCCCGTATTGTGCAGAGGATTGAAGCAGCTGGGCTCAGCTTTATATTTCAGGAGCCCAAGGAGTGCAACCTACATTTGGTCCGGGAGTTCTATGCCAATTGGAACCCGGCCATCAGAAGCCACACAATAAAAATCAGAGGGCAGATTGTCACTCTGGAACCCCAACAATTTAATGCCATCGTTGGAGCGCGGGACACAGACGCTCATGTTCTCCGCCAGCTAAACATCACCCCACCGTACGCCGACATTAGACGTACGTTGTGTGGGGCTCGATCCACAGCCTGATGGAGTAGACATAAGGAGAGGGGTTACCACCAGACTCTGCCTTATTCGCAGATGAACAGGGAGGCCAGAATATGGCTGAAAATTGTATGTTCTTGCTTGATCCCGGGAGTTCACATGACGGATGTGACCCGGGACCGTGTCTTCTTGGTGTATGCCCTTATGAAAGGGCTAGAGATTAATGTTGGGGCGGTCATTATATCCTCCATGAAGAGAGCCAGACTACACCAAGGCCACAGATACGGGTTCGGCGGACTCATCACCACCTTCCTCCGAGGCCTCGATGTCGAGGAAGAGGCTTTGGATTACATCCCGCAGCTAGAGCGGAGGGCCCTCGATGTGACAAAAACTAAGGCCCCCGACACCACACACGGGCCAGTGCTGACTTTGGGCGAGCGACATGCTCGTGACGATCAGTACATGGCACGTATGTTTGGCATGCAGATGCTTCAGCTACGGATTGGTGGGAGACCAGCCACCGAGGAAGAGTTATGGCAGTTGGAGCTGGATTACCCATTTGGCGAGAACGCCAGAGCCTTATGCCGAGTGGGACCAGCCTTCGTTGAGCCTACTGATGACGATGTCCCCACTGATGAGGAGACACATCGGGAGGATTCCTATGTGGAGTCCGATGACGACGATGGAGCTGACTCAGACATGGGCGATGAGGCAGCAACACCGGATGAAGAAGTCGAATATTTTGACTGAGCAGGGAGTTCCACCACCCGAAATTTTATGCTTTGTATTTTTGTGAACACTGGGGACAGTGTTCGATTTAAGTGTGGGGTGGGAAGTAGTTAGGTGCTGGGGCTGGGCTAATCTGCTGTATGCTTTTTCCTTGGTTTGTATGTGGTTTATGTTTCCCTGTTGTGAACTGATTTGTGTTGTATCTGTATATATTTTTTTGTGGTTAATGATGTGTGTTGTCAAAAGTTATGGTTGCCAAGGTAAATATTTTGTAAATATTTCTTTATTATCGAAATGATCGATATTTTTCAAAAATTTTGCGAAAATATTTTGCACCTATCAAAATATTTTGTAAATAGTTTCCCATCGACATGATAGATGTTTTGCAAAAAAAAATTGATTTTTATTTTTGGGTTTCTCGGAGTTTGTTTTCGGTTCTTTTACCGAGAATAGTCCCATTGAACTGATGTCATAGTTAGTGACCGTTCCCTATGATGGATGGATGACGACCGTCTTAAGGGAAATGTAGTCGGTAGGAGTAGGATTTTTAATTTATTTTCAGTTTTTCTTTGGTGGATTGCATCAATGAACCTGTAGTTGCTTTATGGTTGCAAAATTTCGTTGCGTGTTGTAACTGATGTTCAAAATGTAAAAGTGATTCGTTTAAAAGCATGCAATTTTGTAAATATGTTGAGTTACCTAGGCTGTAGAATTTGATTCGGTGTGATTGAGGCTTAATTTTGAATTCATGTAATTGGCTAATTAAAGAGTCTGTGAATGCATCTTGAATCGAGCATGTGCATGAAGTGTGTGAAGTGAGGTATTGTTATTCCATGCTATTGTGAAGTGTCTAGAACTTGCCTGGTGTGTGTGCAAAACGAAATGAAAGGGGTGTAGTGTTGGAAAGGATGTAGGCATTTCTTTGTTTTAACCGAGAGTTTCTATTTTTTTTTTCTTGTCATACTCTACCTTTTTATGTGATTGTATACCCTAAACAGCCCGTTGAGCCTTTAGCCGTTTCTTTCTTTCTTTTGTCCAAAATTGTATAAACTGAGCGTTATTACTTCTTTTCATTAGCCGTAAAGTCTATACAAAACTCTTAAGCGCTTAAGAAGAAAAGAAAATTCTTTTCCCGAAGTGTCAAAGAGTGAAAAGAGTGGAAAGAAAAGAAAAGCAGAGTGAAGAAAGAAAAGAAGAGGTTGAAGAGGCACTTGGTATAATGAAATGATAATAAAGGTGCATGAAGACCCTTTGTTATTGTGTCAAGTGTGTTGGATGAAATGGGTTGTACGAAAGTAAACCAGCATGAATGGGATGATGAAAAAGAGAAAAAGAAGAACAATATCCATGAGTCGATGGGAATGTGTTGAAAAGGCGCTTAAGGATGCTAGTGACTACTATTGGCTAATCCAATATATACTAGTTCCATAGCTTCCATTACAACCCATTAAAGTCCTACGTGATCTTACATTGCATTTCTTTATATTAGTGGAGTAATACACTAAGGGCAAGCCTATGGGTCATGACATGATGCATGTGAATTCTTTTGGGAGAGAGAGTGAAATTAATTTTTATATGCCCCTACTTGAATGTTTGTGTGTTGCATGAACATAAAGGGGAAGATTCTCTTGAGTTGTGAGGGCACATGCTTGATGAAAGATTGATTTTCGTGTCGGATATCTTGATTAGCTGATTTGCATGAGTTTGCCGATATCGAGAGTCGATTCTTAAAGTCTAGGAAGTCTTGATGTATTAAAGGTCATTGCATTGTAAGACCATGCATGTTTTCTTGATGATTTGCAAAGAAATTGAATAATCGGTATGACCGTAGTGTAAATTGTCGCACCATAGTGACAAGGGTTGGGATGTAATTTGCATGAGTTATGTATGTGTTGTTCGAGGACGAACAAGGATTTAAGTGTGGGGTAAGTGATCTTGGGCAGATTTATATGCCCAAGTGATACTCAAACGTATCATTTTCGCCTTGTTTGTTGTGCAATATGTATATATTCTCATGTAATTGGTAAAAAATGTGAATTTATACTAACCAACATGATTAGCATTTGTTTTGCAGGAAAATATGATTTTTAGGAGCTAAAATGCATGTTGGAAGTATATTGGAGTTGGACTTGGATGCGAGCATGGAAAAGACATTGGAATGCGCAAAGTATAGGGGCTCCGCGATGGAGCCGTGCCACGCTACCATCGCGGAGGCACACTGCCTGGAGGGGAAATTAATTGGCAAATTCCAGTGAGGCCTCGCGACAGCTCCGTGGCACGGAGATAGGCCTCCGCGTTGGCCTCCGTGCCACGTTGAGGCTATAATCCCGGACCCTGGAATTCCAGTAAGGGTCCGCGTCCACGCCGTGTCACGGAGGCAGTGCTCCGCGTTGACCTCCGTGACACGTTGCTTGTTATTCCGGGAAAAATTCCCACTAGTATAAATAGAACACTTAGCTTATTTTTAATTAATTCAGACTTGGTGGAGCAAGGACGTGGGTTAGAAGCAGTTGAGGGACGAAAAAGCTAAGGGATTTCTTCTCTTCCTTTCTTCTTTCAATCAATTGTATGTATGATTTACACTTGTTTTAGGATGATTAATCCCCAAATGAGTGGCTAATTCTCTTCCTTGCTAAGGTTTTGAACAATGGTGATGAATTTTGATTGTTAATGATATGGTTTTCATCTTCTTCTTCCATGTTGTTCTATTTATTCTTGTTTCTACTGCATTAGTGTGTGGCCGACATTAATGTACATCTAAAAAGTCCAATTTCACTCGAGAGAGCAAGAAATTGGAAAGTTGTGGATTAATAGGGTATTGTTCTTAACTTGATTTGGGAAAATTGGGTTTTGATGTGCTTTCCTGATAGAAATATACTTGAAAGCCGTATTAGTCAATTTAGGAACCGGAATTGTAGTGCTAGGTCATAAATTGCATTTGATCACAGAAATGTAGACGAATGGTTTATGATTCTAAAGTGAAATTAAATACGAGAGTTTTAATTTCTAGGCTAATGTTCTTGGCTAGCAACATGAAGAGAAGAATAACCGAATTGTGATTATCGTCAAATTCATTACTTGTTCTTAACCTTGGCATGCTCATATCCATAGTTTCAATTCACAGTAAATAATTGTTAATAGTTTTAGTATATATAATTTATAAATAAAAACTTATTTAACTGTTGGTTACGTTGTTGTTAGCATACTTAGAAGTAAGATAAGAATATAGTGTACTGAGGCAATTTTACTTATCCAGAGTCTCCTTGGATTGATACTTGGCTTACTTAGCCACTTTATTACTTGTTTGACCACGTGCACTTGCGTGTCGGTTTTAACACCCTACCAAAGCACCGAACACGCAAATCGGATTTTTTAGATATACATTAATATTGGCCAAACATTAATGCAGTAAGAACAAGAATTAATAGAACAATCATAGAAGAAAAGATGAAAAACCAAAATGATCAATAATTACATTCCACTACAAATGTTCTTAACCTCAGCAAGAAGTGAATTTAGCCACTCATTTGTGGATTAAACATCGTTAAATGAGTGTAAATCATACAAATAATTGAAATAAGGAAGAAAGAGATAGAGAAGAACCCTAAGAATTTCGTCCCCTCAACTACCTGTAACCCACGTTCTTGCTCAACCAAGTCAGAATAATTTAAAATAAATCTAAGTGTGCTATTTATACTAGTGGGAATTTTTCCCGGAATAACAAGCAACGTGTCATGGAGTGCATCGCGGAGCACTGCCTCCGTGACACGCCACAAACGCGGACCCTCACTGGAATCCTGTCGTCCAGTTAATTACGCCCAATGTGCCACGGCGTGCAACGCGTGGCTTAGCCAACGTGCCACAGCACCAACGCGCACCTTCACTGGAACTTGGCCTATTTTAATCATCCGGGGTAGAATGCCTCCGCGATGGCAGCATGACACGGCTCCATCGCGGAGCCCCTTAATTTGCTGCATTTCCTTGGCCTTTTCCACTGCTCGCTTCCGAGTCCATTCCCGATTTCTCCCAACATGCATCTTAGCTTCCTAAAATTACATTTTTCCTGTAAAACAACACTAATCATGTTGGTTAGTATAAATTCATCTTTTAACTACAAATCACATGAAAATGTACAAATATCAATGGATAAACAAGACGAAATGAAGCATTTGAGTATCACTTGGGCATATAATTCTGCCCAAGATCATAACTATACTACCTTTCCACTCCCGTACTACCTCCCCTGGAAAGTGGAATCGGACAGTCTTGGTCCAGAACTCAACATTGGCATAACATGGAGCTAACCTATCCATACCCATAATGGCGTCAAAATCAACCATCTCTAGCTCTATCAAGTTTGTTGTCGTCTGACGACTGGAAACCTCTACTATACACCCCCGATAGACCCTTCTGGCTATGATAGAGTCACCAACAGGTGTAGATACTGAAAAAGGTCGCCGAAGTAATTCTGGCCCAATACTAAACTTCCGAGCCACTAATGGTGTAACATAGGACAAGGTGGATCCTTGATCTATCAACACATAAGCAGGATGATAGCAAATATTCAGCATACCTATCACAACATCTGTTGACGACTCTGAATACTGTCTCCCCGATAATGCATAGGTATGGTCTGGGCCCGCACCTGAACTTGAGGCCCCTGATCTGCCTCGGCCTCTACCTGCTGAAATTGAGGGCCTGCGCTCTGCGGGGATGCTGGAGCTCGCGACCCTGCTGATGACCTATAATGTCAATCCCGGACACCCTGACCCTTAGCTGGACAATCTCTCATCTGATGACCCTCCTGTCCACAAATATAACATCCTGTGGAGCCATATCTGCACGCTCCAGAGTGGCGTCGGCTGCAAATAGAGCAAAGTGGTATTGTATACCTACTCTGCTCCACCCTCCTCTGCTGCGGTGAATCTACCGTTTGCGAACCTCCGCCGGGCCTGACTTCCCTTGGCGACTAAACCTGCTTCTCTGCCACTGTGGTGAAGGGGTCTAGGCGGCCTATCTGATAACCGTAGCCTAGGTCCTCCCCGGGCCTCCTCCTTTAAATCATCTGGCTTGTCCCTGCGGCACTATTCCCTACTTGTTCTCCTAATCTCCCATTTCTGCTGCCTGATGCCCTCAATATTCTGAGCAAAACCCTGTACTCGGGCAATATCCATATCCTCTCGCAGAGTAGCTGTGATACAAGCCTCAACATATTATGGGTTCAGCCCCATAATGAAACGGTGTACCCTGGATGTCAGTGTATCCACAAAAGCTGGCGCATATCGAGCCAAGGAATCGAACCGTAGGGCATATTCTCGAACACTCATCGACCCCTGCTTCAAGTGTAGGAACTGATCAACCCGGGCCTGTCAAACCTCCCGTTGTAGATAATGATCCAGAAAAGCCTCTGAAAAGTTGGGCCAGGTCAGAGGGGAAACATCTCTGCCTCGAGATCTCTCCCAACTCTCATACCATAGTACAACGATGTCCCGTAGCCGGAATACTGCTAATTCAACTGACTCTGTGGGTGTAGCATGCATTACCCTAAAAATCCTCTACATCTGATCTAGGAAATCCTGGAGATCCTCTGTTCGATCTGTCCCTGTAAACTGCAGGGGATTTAATGCCAGGAATTCTCGGACCCTCGAACTACCAGGTCCTCCTGATGCTTCTGCAGCGGTAGGTGGTATTGACTGGCGCTGAGCAGCCCTCATTTGCGGTAACATAACCACCGCACTCTTGACCTCCTGGTCAGATGGTATAGCTATAGGAGCTGCCGGAGGTGGTGCCGTTCCAAGCGGCTCCTGATGTAATGGTGACTGCTGGGAAGGTCGAGACGATGCCTCCGTATCGCCCTCAGATCGGGCTGATTCTAATCGAGACTGAGGCATCCCGCTAGTGCCCTCTCCTGCTGCTATATCCAACCTCCTGCCTACCGTAGGATATCGCTGGTCCGACATTTTATCTGTAAACAAAGAGTATGATAAGCTCAGGGACTCAACCCTATACTGTACCGCTCTATAGCACGACTGAATAAGAAGAAAGACTAACCATCCTATAATTCCTTGCAGCCTCCTTCCTGCAGTATGTGGTGCACAACACATCCATAGACAAGACTCTACTTAGCACGGCTTGTAGACTCCTTGGGATACGACCTGCTCTGATACCAAGTTGGTCAAGCCCCACCTTGGGACGCATGACTGGCACCTGGTGCCCTACTATGATCTGGACTGCTGAACTAATTGAGCCTAAGCACCTCTGGTGCAAGGCTGACTCTAATTCTGGATTCAAGAAAACGACGGGCTATATAGCGGCTGTAAATATAGCCCCCGGCTGACAACGCCTATAACCACCTGTTAAAAGCAAATAGCTAACCAGAAACAACTAAATATAAGGAGTCCTGTAAGGGACGACAAGGCCACCATGATATCTAGTTATAGCTGAAGAAAACGAAATCAGGCGCTAAACTGATCTGTGACCGAAAAGGTCACCAACTAATAACTGAGCAAGGCCCCACACGGTCATCACATACAATCTGACCATAGGGAATATGATATAATCTACAAGCCTCTAAGAATAATAAGATGGTCGGGACAAGGCCTCGGCCTGCCGATACTGTACAGGCAAGAAGAAAGTAAACCTCTGTCTTCCAAGCTCCGGATGAAAGGAGCTGAAGGCTCTGTATCACAGACTGGGACTACGAGGGATCTGCTCCTCATCTATGTGCACCTGCAGGCAAGTAATGCAGCCCCCCAAACGGACGTCAGTACCACTGGTACTAAACATGTAAAGAAATAACTGAAAACAACTGAAAGTAAGTAATAAAGCTGACAGTAACTAAAGTAATAGGAGATGGACTAAAACTGACTGAGATAGAGGAATCATGGCTAACATAGCTATACTGAGAAGAGTAAGAGTCATACCTGATAACGTGGCATCCTACTGTCTATCTATCAATAACTAAAACAACATAACATGAACCTTACCTGGCCACCATAAGCTGGAAGGTGAAATCATCACAATATATTTGCCCCTACCCAGGTCATACCACATCACCTAGTAGCTATAAGCATCCTGCCGGTCCCATGGGTATATAGCTTGGGCTCGCTGGGCCCCTAACTCTAGTTGTACCTGAGTCCGTAGGACTCCTGAGATCAACACCCCGGGCGCAAGCGCTCCAGGGGGTGTATAAAGGCCAACCACGACAAAATATGGGGAACTGGTATCCCATCTTCGTCCCTGGCGGATGGAATGCAACTCCATAAAGCGACGTATCCTCGCCCTCTGGCAGACGAGTTGATACAGCCATTAACCCTGGGGCGGTCACGGAAGCTATACGGGTAATCCATCCCAAAACAATACAATCAAGTCTCAACTGATAGAGATAACTACATATAATACACACTGAATAAGATAATAATATAATCTCTAACATGCTGTACTGAGTCTCATACTGAACATGATATAATACTTCTGATGTGTTTTACTAAATTTCATACTGAGCATGATATACTGTTTCTGAAATATCTTACTGGGATTCATACTGTTTTACTATACTGGAGAAACTAACTTGCCGAAAGAGACTGGCTTTACATACCTCGACTACTGGTTTACCGATTATCTGGCGAGGTTCGTCTAGTATTCAGGTGTTTCTTTCCAACAGTAATCATATTCACGAAAGAATAGAGCTAACTTTATTACTATACTAGAGGAAACAATACTTTATATATACATCTATTGACTATTCTTCAACTTATCGAAGAACGATCGGAAACTCATAATTTCTCTGGAGTCTAGAAGGGAGAAGTACTTATTGTAAGCCTGGGATTATATTAACACTAGTTTGGAGCAATTCCAATCAGTGTGACTCGGTGGGACGATGATTTGCCGGGTAAATTTCGCGAAACTAACTCTGTAGGAATGCTCCCTGAAGCTTTATACTTCAATACCCAAAGTGAATTTAACTTTGGACAACGTTTGACGGCATAATCGAACGAAAATTTATTCAAACCCTTTGCCCTCTCTATTTTTTGGTCGTGTACTTACGAAAATAACATGAAAATAAAGGGTGACGCCTTTATATACTTGAAGCCAGTTGCATAGCAACGTCACGCTGGCCATCGCGCCAATTTAGCTCTGTGCCTCACTGGACATCGCGGAGGAGGTGCCTCCGTGTCACGCTGCCCCTCTGGGCAGCATGGTTCGACCTCCTCTTGCAAAAATCTAACTTGGCACCCGTTCGGCCTTTACCTGAGACCTTTTCTCGCACGTATGGGATTCTAAAACTCCTAACCAACATGCGAATAGGCCAACTAAGTGCTGGAAACTTACGGGGTGTAATAGTAAGGTAAGTAAAACTGCTAAGTAAGTAAAATCATAAACCATGCATATCATAAAACATAATCAAGATAAGATTCTGAGAGTAGGGCTTGCTTGCTATTTTCTAAAATCCTGATCTGAGCATAACTGAATATCATAACTAAATCGAATAAAAGTTGAAAACTGATAATCATAAGTAAAATTGAACATTGGGTCAAACCTGTTGAAAACACAATATCATGACTGATGAACATGCATAATTGAAATCATAAGGAACAATGGGAGACTCATTATATAACCGACATTACCATGATAGAGCTTACGTGGTCCCGACTATCACACTCATGTGGGAGAGCCATCCAAAGCCTTGTCAGGGCTAAGGATGCTACCATGATATCGATATCAAGTTGAAGGCCCCCCTTGGGACAGGGAAAGCTCACAAGGGAGGTCCCAAATAATCTGAACATACCTACGTTGGCGCGTAGTTCTGAGGCATAGGCTTGACTGCCCTTAGCATACTCGGTGCTAGACACTACTCCCAAAAACATGCATATGCTCTCCATCGCTTTTCAATGAAGCTAAACCATTGTCTAATGATGAAGCTGACTCATAAAATACATGCATAAATCTGAAATCATAACATGAAGAGCCTTGGCTCAAACCATACCACAAGCTAAACATAGTGGGATTCTAGACTCCAAAATCCATGTGGTAAGCTAATACATGAAGTTCAGATAATTCATAAAACATGCTTGTTCATATGGGCTTGCCTAGTTAACATAGACTTGATCAATTGAAAACATGAACATAGACATGGGTAATTGGAAATCATACTTTCTTCGTATACATCTCATCATGCTTGAATACATATTTCATAGATCTCAATTTTCATGAACTTGCATGGATGGGCATCAAAATTCATAAAACTTGAAAGCATCATTTATAATTGAAAGCATTGTAAAATATGCCCATTAATCATAATTCAACATTAGAAACATGCTTAGATTATACCCATGATTGAAACTTAGAGATTTCACCTGTTGGGTTAAAACCCCATAGATTCATCAACTAGGATTTCATGAATTGAAGAGGGATTGAGAATGGGTGTGGATGGATGCACCCATTCATAGCCTTACATACTTGTAAAAATCTGATTTCACAACTTCCTTGATTGACCAATGGAAATTTGGGGGAAGAACTTGAGGAATTTAGGCTTTATCACCCTTAGGAGCTTCTAGACTTGCATGCATGGAAGTGAATAGGTCTAGAATAAACTTACCCCTCTTAAAATGCTCTATTCTGAGCTTAAAACGACGCAGTTTAGGCCTTAGGAGCTTAGGAATTACACAAAAACCCTTAATAAATTCATAGGGACTCATGGTCACCCCCGCGGACACCTCAAAACTAAAGATCTCAAGCATGTCCAACCTCCTCCCCACGAGTTATTGAACGACTCGTGGCGCACCTAACGAGTTACTAGACAACTCATCCTATGACCGGTGCAGAAAATCCTATTTTCTCCTTTTTAACTCTCAGGTTTGATCTTAGAGCTTTCGGAGTATTACATAGATCTGCCAATGAACATCTTTTGAATCTCTGCTATGGGCACTCAGTACGGCTCGTACCTAGGTGGTACGGCGCGTAATGTCCAATTGTACATTGAGCTCTGCACTTATGCATTCTCTGAATCTCTGCTATGGGAACTAGCTATGGCTCGTACCTAGATGGTACGACTCGAATTGTGATTATAGCAGACCATTTTATGCACTTGTGCACTTCTTTTCTATAATCCAACTTTTGAACCCGATTTCCCTGAAGACACATTAAACGAACCTCATATCCATATAAAAACACCCAAGTCCTAGTATCTTTTATTTGTTTAAAGCATCGAAAGTGTCTAAAACCATGGCACATCAACACCCTCAACTTAGATATTTTGTTTATACCCAGGCAAACAAAAATAGTACTACATATATGATGCTTAACTAGAAAGTAAAACAGGAATCTCACAGCCAACAATGTCTAAATCTGCACACATAATCACCATCAAGTATCAACCCCTTTTTTTTTTCAAACACTCTAAACCGAGACTGTTGTGTACACATGCAACTACAACTCATAATACAAAGGGATCTAGAAATGATATCAAATTATTAGCAGACAATTAAGCAATTACTAATACTATTTACACAGACAACTAGCAGTGTGCAATACAACCCTTATACCCTTACAACAAATGAAGTCCCAAGCATTCACAATGATATACATATAAGAAACCGGGACTATCAGCAAAGCTCTCACTCTCACAAAGAAGTTCAAACACTATACATGTGATACCATAGGCTTGCCCTTATTTTTTTTACCTGGTTCTTTGGACATTCAGGTTAGCATCAATATAGGACTTTCATTTTGCTTGTAATGTAGCCTTGGGGATAGGTATGATAAATATGGATAAAGTGACTTACCCTCCTTGGCACTACATAAATTCTGGCTCTACTTCTACCTTTTTTCCCTTCTTTTCTCCTTTTTTCCATTTTATTCATCTTTCAATTTGTCGATGTGGTTTATTTTTCATTTTCCTATTTTTCTCTTTGACTTTCATTTTTCTTTTTCTTTTCTTTTTAACACCACACCCAACTTTTCACTGACTAGTTTTTCTCTTTAACTTCCCCATATAGTCTATGCATCCCTACTGTAGACACCCTCAACTTAGGCATTTTGCTTGAGTTGAGGTTCACAATGTCCAAAGAGGGACCTGGGCCAAAATAGGTTTATTATAAATAAAATGGAAGGTGAATTGGCTGATCAAAGAAAAGGTCAATTTAGGCTCAAACATTGGATCAAGGGATACTTATTTATTTCAGTCGAGCAATTTAGGCTAAAAGTGGGCTAACTAAAAATGGCCTATGATTCTCTCTTAATTAACAATGTTCGAACCTAAGCTGACTAACTGGGCAAGTTCTAGATCACCTACACGGTGATAAACTAAGTAGGAAGCTCACTCACACATAGTACATGGATATATCATGCTACCTATCTGGTTCACGCATAGCTACACTATAGTTAGTCATGCTTATATTCCTAATGCCATAAGAAATCCACATTGGTCATGCTTTGCAGTCAATTGACGCAACTAATCACAAAAATTTAAAGATTGGGTCATTTTTGAAAAAAATACAAAAATCAAACACATGTGTATTTTATTGGCAGCTGACTACTCCTAGATTACTTCTAATTAAACAAAAAAAAAACTAAGCATGCTGGTTCTGCTAGATAGCATGCCCGAGGTAAAAGAACACAATAATAAAAACCCTCAGGAGAACAAAAATAGATACACCCCCAACAAAGAAACATGCTTTATCCCCAAAGAAGTAAAATAAAAATCAGGGAAGGGATATACCTATGGCGCTTTAGGTGCTCCTGTCATCCTCAACAGGCGGGTGTAATGGAACACTCTCTGCCTTAGTAATCGTGGCACCATCAGTGGTCGACGCACTCAATGGTACGTTGTAACACCCTAAATGTTCCCTAGGTCAGACCCGAGGCTTACAACAGAAAACAACAAGAAAATAATACTAGAACCAAACAACTAACCTCAGTACGGCTCGTTGTAGGGTCCAATGGGTCATTGGAAGTACTCGTTGTTTCATTACCAAAAAGCTGTCAGAAATTACCCAGAACCCACGAGGGGATTGTACGGACCATGGCTTGATTGAACCAGTCGTTATTTGTGGTTGTTAAAGTAGATTAAGAGAATTTCGAAGGAAGAATAGGGAAAACCAATGGACGGACCAACAGTTCATTGTTTGTTACCACGACCCGTTAGATGGGTCATTGGTTCTGCTAGTGTGTTGAAAATCTCGGGCTAAGTTCGGAACCGTTTTAGGTATATGGATAGACCTGAGCTTGTGAATTTATGGAAGCAAGGTGTTAAGATCATTAAGTATAAGAAGTTCATTACATGAAAATTATGGTTATAAGGAATCTCTAGCACAAAGTTGAGTTGAGAGCCCCTTTACCGATTGAGTGTTAATATAAGTTCTCATAAGGGTCAACTTCAAATGACCATAGCTCTCATTTTACAAAATGTTTTTGGATGATTCAGCACCTCAAATTGAATCCCTTGAAGTTTCTTTCCAACGCATCCAACCTTGCATCAATCGGAGTTCAGAGTAAAAGGTTTTGAGCAGTTTAGTTAAGCGGCAGTAGGTAACAACAAACCTCAGAACGGGCCATTGTAGCAATCAATGACCCGTCATGTTGGTCGTTGGAACTGCCAGTTCCAGGTCTTCTTTTTGGAATTTTGGGGGTATTTTGGTAAACTCCTATGCTTCTAACTGCTAAATAATGTTGTTTTGGGCTTCCTTAAGGTCATATTAAAGGTATTAACCTAGCCTAAATCCTCACCCTCTCCAAAAGATCAATAGTTGAATTTTCTCTCAAGAAAGGAGCTACGGTTCTTCTTCAACCTCTTCAAATCTTCTTGTACTCTTCAAGGAAAGTAAAGGGATCATCAACCCAGGTATGTAGGGTTGCAAATGGGTGTTTCCGTTCACACTCATGTCCATTCTCTATTAATTTATGAAAATCTATCAAAAATCTCATGGGATTTTAGTTCAACTTTTGTGAAAATCTAACGATTTGTTAATGGGTTATTATGATTTTTGATTAACATCATATTTTATGGATATTGATCTGATTTTACAACTATTTTGATTATAAAATTATTGATTTCGATTTCTACTATATTAAGGCTAATTATGTAAGATCTATGATGAATTGATTTATGATCTTTAATTCAATTGTTGATATTTAAAAGCCCAGCATGATTTATGATTTGAAATATGGATTTTTTCAATTACCCTTCATGATTTGATGATTTACAAGTTATATGTATGATCTACAAGTATGCATGAAACCTATGATTCACGAATTATGTTTTGGCCGATTAACAGGCCTTATGTCATGGCTAGTTCACATATGTACAAGAATGTTTATGATTATCATGATTTAATTAGCCCATGAATTCATTTATGTTATACTATAATAACTATATATGTTTTGGGAGTAGTATCAAATACCGAGTATGTTAAGGGCTAGGTTCTGCCCTGAATCTCATAACCTACATTCCACCGTAGGTATGTTGGGACCTCCTTT
Source organism: Datura wrightii (assembly GCA_035772735.1). Classification (NCBI taxonomy): domain Eukaryota; kingdom Viridiplantae; phylum Streptophyta; class Magnoliopsida; order Solanales; family Solanaceae; genus Datura; species Datura wrightii. The sequence continues at coordinate 41,988,643 of JASDFA010000023.1, forward strand.
GTGACTGTCCCCGACCCAAATGGCCCTTTTCATGGTGATATCACACTTTCAAATGATTCTACCCTTGTCAAGGTACGGACACCCTCCCGACTAGGGTTACAAGTCGGGCTTCTTTTGTTCTCATATGGGGTATGTCGGTTAAGACAATCTCCCACTGTTCCACATGATTTATGTATGTTTATGATTATGTATATTGGCTAAAGTCATGTTCAATAAAGCTTTTCTCTTATGATTATGATTACGATTGTATTATGAATATTTTTAAAACCTTGAGCCTTAGGTTATATTACGATATTTATGTTATGAGCATGTTGTCCTACTCTTATGATCATTTATGAGTTTTTATATATTTTAAATGTCTGTTTCACTTAATTTGTATACTCAGTACATTTCACATACTGACCGCATACTTTCTATGTTGTGTCATTTCATGATACAGGACCCGGCTCTCAGACTCATCCCCATTAGTAGTCCATTCAGAGTTAGCTATCAGCCCTCTTGGTGAGTCCTCATGTTTCAAGGACCATATGTTCAGAACTTGATGCTCTTTTTTTTTCAGTTTTGCCAGGTTAGTTGGGAATGTTGTCCATCAACCCATCTGAAATGATAGATGCTTTTAGACTAATTATAGTACTTAGCTATTATATATTTTAGTACATTCAGCTTATCATGCTATGTTGTGTTACGTTATGTTTTCGGTATATTGTATGTTCAGTATTCCACTCTAAGTGTTAAGCAGTTAGATGAATGTTCATGCCATGGGTCGACTTGGAGTCTCTCAGGACCCTTGTCTTGTGTTACGATCTGGGTCTACGTTTGGGTTGTGACAAACTTGGTATCAGAGAATTAGGTTTTGAAGTGTCCTAGGGTGTTTGAAAGCTGCGTTAAGTAGAGTCTTTTTCATGGGTGTGAAGCGCGCCACACTTTTGAAGAAGAGGCTACAAGACGTTTGGGAAATGTTCCCTTCTTTCATGATCTATGTCATGCTATGAAATATCTTTCTATCCATCTAAATCGTGTATTCACACTCTAAAGAATAATGCCAGTCAGTGGAATAAGAGGTGATCTAGAGTCATTTCTCCCTGTAGGAGTTAAGAAAAGCTAAGGAAGAAGAATTCGTGAACTTTAAGTAAGGAACCAAAAGAGTGGGGGAGTACAACTGGAGAAGTATAAAGACTTCCGTGATAGCCTTAGAGGCAAATAGTAAATCAAGATATCATGATTTTATCCTAGCCTTGAGAAGGGGACCAATCCTCAAAATGATTACCTTTATGCTAAGAGGGAGATCATAAAGTGAAGGACCAGGTCAAGCCTTGAGTTTCAATTATGAAGTTCCAGGATCAGTAATTATGGGAGATTGATCCACGCTTATTCAGGTGTCCTTCCGTACTTCAGTCTATGTGATACTCTACTCATGTCATATGTGAACATGTTATTCCTATGTCTAAGTTCCAAGTACTCCTTACGTGTATTTGTACTAAGATTCATAGAATAAGAAGCAACTACTTCAGATGGTGATTCCAGTCTTCTTCCATGATTCCATAAATATCAGCTTCATTTCATATTCCTTGTTATGTATGTAAACTCATGTCTCTCAGCATGCTCAACTCTATGGACTCAGTCCTTAAGATTTGTCTTATCGAATCATAAGATTGTGTTATATCAAGTATATGCCCAGCTTAGATTTCTTGAATGATTCATGCTCATAATTTCCTCTAAGAACTATGAATATTCCCCCATGATGGAAATGATGGTTAAAATGTGGACGTTCAGGATAACTCGCTATCCCTGCCATAGCTGTCAGGTATGTAGAACTCCAGGAAGCACAGTTATCACCCAAGCCTTGAAGTGTAACAACCCACATGGCCATTTTGTGACTTTTGACCCATTTCCCTAGTTTGAACATTTTCGTATCTTTATTATGCTATTTATAACTTACGGAGATGGATGACATCATTATCGAGATGATCCAATGAAGATTGGACAAGATTTTTGGTTTTTGGAAGGTTTGAAGTTTGAGAGGTTTGACCAAAGTCAACATTTCAAGTTAAGGAGCTTGAATTTGGATTCTGAAATCTTTGTTAGATTTGGATAGTTTTCATGGATTTTGAGGTGTTCGGGAGTGATTTAAACCTTTGGTTGAATTTATGAGCTTTGAGGAAGCTAAGTTTGACAACTGTTATCTTTCAATCAAAACGACCTCATATTAGTGATTTGATGATTTCAATAGGCCCGAAATGTGTTTTATGATTGAATTACATGTTTGTTTTGTGACCGGAGGATTCCAGATGAATTTCAGATGGATTTGAACGTTTTGTGTGTTCAGCATGATTTTAAGCATAAACTGTGACAACTCAGAGGTTCATTTTTAGTTTTTGAGATCGAAAAATTATTCTGAGGCTTTCAAAATTCTTAGCATGAATTATAGGAGTTATCTTAAAAGTTTGATGCAATTTCGATAAGTCAAGATCGGGTTTTATTACAAAAGATGAAATAATTCTTGAGCAAGCAAGAATGACGTCTGACTGGGCAAATGAGCACCAAATGGAGTTTCATTGAACAAGTAGATCCTTATCATTATTTGGGAACTATAGGAAAAAGAATCATCGCATTTCGAGTTCGTATGATAAAGTTATGTCCATTGTAGTAAAAATTAACGTTGTTGACGCAGCCCTATATAAATACCTTAACAGTGTATTTTTGCACAGACTGTGTTTATTTTGTATTTTTAGTATATTTGGAGTTCTAGAGCTCGGAATTGAGTGATTTTTGCGGCATTCTTCTTTTTTTAACAAGGGGGTAAGTATCTAAACCTTAATTCGGTATTTCTCCATGATTTCGTCAGTTGGTTTTCATTTGCATCCGGGGATTTATTGGAGGAAAATTGAGGATTTTGCATCTAGAGTTAAGAGACTGTATTTTGATAAATTTCAAAGTCGATTTGAGCTCTTTTTTGGATGAATTTTCATATTTGAGTTCTTTACATTATGGGTAACATAATTTTTAAATAAGATTTCAGTTTTGCCCTGAGGGCTCAGGATTGACTTTTAGATTGATTTTTTGGGCCGAGGTAGAAGTATATTAGTATAGGTGTCCATGATTTCATTTTCTTATGTAGATTATGTATTTGACCAGATTTTGATTATTCAGAAGGGATACGGAAGGCAAAATTCGTAATTTGATGCTTGAGCTTTTTTTTTATGCAAGTAGAGATTTCTTGATTCTTTAGGATCGAAAGGAAGGAGAAGCTTAGTCCCTCGTATTTTGGGACATATAAGAGTGTGAGACATGTTGGAAAGGTGTCCTATGAGTTGGAGCTACAAGCGGAGTTAGCTTCGGTGCATTCGATGTTTGAATGCATTGGAAATCCATCTTTAGTGATTCCGGTAGATGACATTGGGGTGTAGGAAAACCTTACCTAGGAAGATGTATCAATCGAGGTCCTTGATCATCAGGTTCAAAAGTTGAGAAATAAGGGAGTAGCCTCAGTGAAGGCTCTATGGAGAAATCATCTTATTGAGGGAGCTATGTGGGAGGCCGAAGTAGATAGAATGGCTGAGAACTCGTATCTTTTCCCTTCTGGCTCAGTTCTAGCTTGAGGTATTTTCTTCCTCCTTAATTCTATATTCAATTTCATGTCAAGTTCATGTCTCTCAGTTCCTTTCTTGTCTTAGCATGCATGTATGTTTCATGAATTCAGTTTAGTTAGGAATCTCAGTCCGGAGTCAGTCACTCCATTAGTTTTCATCTTCAATTGTTTAGTTTTTGGGATTACAGTTCCTTCCCTAGGCTTTCAGTATGCTTGATCTACATCCAAGGATGAATGTTCCCAAGGGGGATATAATGTAACACCCCAAATGTTCCCTAGGTCAGACCCGAGGCTTACAACAGAAAACATCAAGAAAACAATACCAGAACCAAATAATGAACCTCAGTATGATTTGTTGTAGGGTCCAACTGGTCGTTGGAAGTGCTCATTGTTTCATTACCATAAAGATGTAAGAAATATTCCCAGAACCCACTAGGGGATTGTACAGACCATGGCTTGATTAAACTGGTTGTTATTTGTGGTTGTTAAAGTAGATTAAGAGAATTTCGAAGGAAGAACGGAGAAAACCAACGGATGGACCAACTGTTCGTTGTTTATTACCACGGCCCGTTGGATGGGTCGTTGGTTCTGCTAGTGTGTTGAAAATCCCAAGCTAAGTTCGGGCTGTTCTAGGTATATGGATAGACCCGAGCTGGTGAATTTATGGAAGTAAGGTGTTAAGATCAATTCCTAAGTATAATAAGTTCATAACATGCAAATTATGGTCATAAGAAATCTCTAGCACAACGTTGAGTTGAGAGCCCCTTTACCGATTGAGTGTTAGTATAAGTTCTCACAAGGGTCAACTGTAAACGACCATAGCTCTCATTTTACAAAATGTTTTTGGATGATTCAGCACCTCACATTGAATCCCTTGAAGTCTTATTTCCAATGCATCCAACCTTGCATCAATTGGAGTTCGGAGTAAAAAGTTATGAGCAGTTTAGTTAAGCAGCAGTAGGTAACAACGAACCTCAGAATGGGTCGTTGTAGCAATCAATGAACCGTCCTGTTGGTCATTGGAACTTCCAGTTCCAAGTCTTTTTTTGGAAGTTTGGGGGTATTTTTGTAAACTCCTATGGTTATAACTCCCAACTAACGTCGTTTTGGGCTTCCTTAAGGTCATATTAAAGGGATTAACCTAGACTAAATCCTCACCCTCTCCAAAAGATCAATAGTTGGATTTTCTCTCAAGAAAGCAGCTAGGGTTCTTCTTCAACCTCTTCAAATACTCTTGGACTCTTCAAGGAAAGTAAAGGGATCATCAACCCAGTATGTAGGGTTACAAATAGGTGTTTCCGTTCACACCCATGCCCATTCTCTATCAATTTATGAAAATCTATCAAAAATCTCATAGGGTTTAATTCAACTTTTGAGAAAATCTAACAATTTGTTAATGGGTTATTATGATTTGTGATTTGCATCATATTTTATGGATTTTTATCAGATTTTACAATTATTTTGATTATAAAAATTATTGATTTCAATTTCTACTAAAGTAAGCCTAATTATGTAAGATCTATGATGAATTAATTTATGATCTTCACTTCAATTATTGATATTTACAAGCCTAAAATGATTTATCATTCTAAATATGGATTTATTTAATTATCCATCACGATTTGATGATTTACAAGTTATATGTATGATCTACAAGTATGCATGAAACCTATGATTCACGAATTATGTTTTGGCTAACTCACGGGCATTATGTCATGGCTAGTTCACATATGTACAAGAATGTTTATGATTGTCATGATTTAACTAGCTAATGAATTCATGTATGTTATACTATGAGCACTCTATGTGTTTTTGGAGTAGTATCAAACACCGAGTAGGTTCGGGGCCTAGGTTCTGCCCCAGATTTCATAAACTACGTGCCACCGTACGTATGTTGGGACCTCCTTTGTTACTTTCCCCGGCCCAAATGGCCCTTTTCATGGTGATATCACACTTTCAAATGGTTCTACCCTTGGCAAGGTACGGACACCCTCCCGACTAGGGTTATAAGTCGGGCTTCATGTGTTTTCATATGGGGTATGTCGGTTAAGAGAATCTCCCACTGTTCCTCATGATTTATGCATGTTTATGATTATGTATATTGGCTCAAGTCATGTTCAATAAAGCTTTTCTCTTATGATTATGATTATGATTGTATTATAAATATTTTGAAAACCTTGAGCCTTAGGTTATATTACGATATTTAATTAGCATGTTGACCTACTCTTATGATCATTTATGAGTTTTTATATATTTTAAATGTCCGTTTTACTTAATTTGTATACTCAGTACATTCCACATACTGACTGCATACTTTCTATGTTGTATCATTTCATGATACAGGACCCGACTCTTAGACTCATCCCCATCAGTAGTCCATTCAGAGTTAGCTATCAGCCCTTTTGGTGAGTCCTCATGTTCCGAGGGCCATATGTTCAGAACTTGATGTTATTTTTATTTTAGTTTTTCCAGGTTAGTTGGGGATGTTTTCCCGTCAACCTATCTGATATGATAGAGGCTTTCAGACTAATTGTAGTACTCAGCTGTTATGTATTTTAGTACGTTCCGCTTATCATGCTATGTTATGTTACGTAATGTTTTCGCTATATTGTATGTTCAGTATTCCTCTCTAAGTTATAAGAAGATAGATGAATGTTCATGCCATAGGTCAACTTGGAGTCTCTTAGGACTCCTTGTCCCCTGTTACAATCCGGGTCTACGTTCGGGTCGTGACATATGCTGGTGATGGTGGGGATTATGTCTACCCCTTTAGCAATCCTGGTCACATCAATGACCTCAGTCATTCTCTAGGCTGAATGTGGCTCGCTCAAGGGGTCCTTTCCACTCAAAAAATGACTAGGCGCAACAATGGAGCTCCCCGCTCCTCTCACACTCTCCTACAGCATATGCAGGTCATGAGCCTGCTGACTAGCTAGTATCACCCGCCTGTGCTCCTTCCTTGCTTTCTTCCTCTTCTTCCTAGGGGTCTCCTCTTCTTCCACACCAGTCGACCTCCACTTACCCTTATCTGTTGTGGCCATCTCATAGGTCCAGAAACTCCCTAGGTCTAGCTCCTCAACAATCTCATCCTCAAACAATGGGATGGTTGGGGCTGGTAATATGGCTGGCTATGAAGACGACAACTCGGCGACCTCACTTCTGAACGTGCCTAACTCATCCCTCAATCTCTGAACATCTGGAATATCCGCTAATCGCTCATTTAGAAAAAGCTCAAAACTATTGAGTTTGGTATACAATGCTCTGGCTGCCTCATCTATCTTGGCTTTCATCCAAGGCTTGACCTGCTCCATCATAACATTGACCTTCTTTTGTGTAATGGTCAGCCTCTTGGCCGTCTTCTACAAGAAGTCTTGAGGTATCAATACATACCCAGCTGGAGCCTGGCCTAGAGTGGTCGGTGGAAGAGCGGATGATGTGTTGGGGATGGTTGTTGTATGCCCAGCCTCTTTATCTGGCATTTCACTAGTATGCTCAACTCTGGTGGGGGCATCCACATGCTCGCTCCCTGTAAGTCGCAGTGTCAGAACTGCAGACTGTGCTCTAACCTGATCCACCAAGTTCATCTCATCACAAATAAGACCAATATCTTCTATCCGTGTACCTCCAAATCTATCATCAATCTTTTTTATGACCATGACACCAAACTCCATACATAGCCTATACACCAAGCTTGGGAAGGGGATGGTGGTGGTCAAAACCAAGGCTCTGTCTCATATTTCCTTGGCTATGGCTTCGAGGGATGTTAATAGCATACCCTGACATTATGTAAGCCACCAACCCTACTTTATCTGCACTCAGCGTGTTATCATTTGTCGTTGGTGCCAACCTTTGATGGACTAGTATCTAGCAAGCCTTCACAATGAAATTGAGCGAAGCTTTTGTGACCTACATCCACTAGTCACCCAATCTACTTCTTTATTTTCTTACGCAATGATGCTGGCCAACCATTTCACATGTTGTTGCTGATCCTCAACACTCAACTGTTTGACCCTTTTTAGGGCCTTTATTCGGTGGTCAAACTCGGCAGTGGTAGTGGAATCCTAATAATTTGGACTGTACAACATTCAAGAAATGGTCCTCTCTGATATATCCATAGGTTTTCCCCAAACTATGACACTCTCCAGTCTGGGCTGATCTTTAACTTTTTGCCCGGCTAGTGTCTGGTGCTCCGGGGTAGCCAAGTAATTGGAATAGAACTCCTTGACCATGTCAGCGCTAAAGAAGTCAGGGGGTCCTTGACATCCAACTGAAGTCATACAGCTCAAATATCCTTTTCATCTCCTCCACCTCATTTAATGCCTCGGTCATGATTCGAGGGTCGTCCTAAATACTCCTCTTCAGGTTCAACTTTGATGTTAGAGCTAAACCCTGCTCATAGATCTCTGGAGCACCTGACACACCTTATCTTATTATACGACTTTCTGCTAGTTGGGTCCGCGCATCCTATTCCTCTGTGCCTCATCCTCAAAGTCAGCTTCGCCTGAACCCTCTCCAGGTTAGGCCTTATCTGACCCTTCCTCTGCATTTCAACCACTGCTGGACTCATGAGACTGCATCATCTCCCTCCTCAGACTGGGGAGCTTCTACTGGAGTGGCTGAGGTGACCATGGCCTGAGACTTCGCTTGTGCCCTAGAGGTTCTTGTCTCCTTAGTTTCATCATACTATTCCACTGAACCACTAGGAGAATCTGCCTCCTGCTCAGATGCAGAGGCCTCATCCCTCAATGCCCTCTGAGCTGCTATCTCTTCTCGGGCCATCTTGTCTTTAACATTCTTTTTTGATCATCCTATACCTATCATTATACCTATGGAAGAAATATTAGTGCATGTGATTTCAGAAGATGAAAGCCAAATAGACTATCTACAATATTGATATTGCCCAAGCGGCGCAAGGGCATGTGGTTGTTCAGCAATATAGGACTGAAAATCCCGATTATCGATCCCTCAGAGACTTTCCAGCTCAATCATTTAAGGTTACTTCTTTAGTATGCTATCCTGGGCCGTCTCAGACTAGTGAAGATCAGAATTGAGCTGTTTAACGATAATTAGGCCAAAGAAAGAACTTCAATTTAATTAATTCATTTTTCTCTTTATAACTATAAAGAGGTTTCCTTCCATCCAAAAATTGACTCCAGTTTTTTACATTGGTTTCATTTGGTTAAACCTATGAGCATAAAGAAGGAAGTTTGCACCAGCCCACTAGCAAAACAAAAGGCAAGGAACTTCTTTCACTAGTATAGTACCGGGAACATGCCTAGAAGAGGATTTCATAATTACAGATGCACTCGAGCGTAATATATTCTACCATCGGAGAGACTTTAGCCACATCTTAACCCGAATGAGGCGATCAAGAAAGTCGTTGGCCTCGTAGTACCCATATACAACAGCTCTGTGGAGCTTTCGGGTCGAAAACCTGTTCGACGTCAGAACCGATCTCAAAACCCTAATATCACCGTCTTCAGAAAAAGGACTTTCTCATTCCACTAAAAAGAGAGGCTCGACCTCAACCTCTTATTCGAAGCCTGATGGTAGAGATTCCCTTGATCTTCTTCTTAGGTCGAGATAGTCTTGGCTAAGCAATTTATCTACCTCCTTTGTGAGGTATTATTATTCTAATTCACATTATTCTCTTAGGTAATAATCTCCTGGCCCTTAGATAGGACTTCATCTATGAATAGAAGAGATTTTCTTTCTAGTAGAGCTCGTAGCGGCTCGTGAAGTAGCCGTCTTTCTTAAGCAGACCAGCACTTTTTATTCATTAATAACCGTTACATGGGAATACATCAAATAGGAAGCTTAATTCTATCAAAAAGTTGAAATAAGGAATGGTTTAGATAATTAAACTACTAAAAACTTTAATATAAAATTAACTAGAGCTATTGCAAACTTGGTTTTACTTTAGATTATGATGAAAATCTAAGGAAATGGAACTTTTGCTTTAAGTTGAGTTTTCAAGACGTGATTACTCTATAGAGATTCTTCCTATTGTTGCTAGTTGAACTATCTTATTCCTTGCCACTCTCCCGAGCATCCAAGAACTATCTAATGAACCCTAACACCTATATCCCTATGATCTCAGGAGAAACATGAAATGACGGTTATGCCTACTTGTATTTAACCTAAAGAAGGTTGAAGGGTATATCCGTATCCTCAACAACAACTTCTATCCTCTTACTAATGGGTTGAAGGGTCTTTGAATTCCTATTTTGTATTTACCTTTAACCATTTCGATTTCCTTTTCCATGTTCAACCAAAGCCAACAGATTTACTCACAAGTTGATCGAGCTAGTGAATAAGAAATTAAAATAAGTAAATATAAGCAATCATTAAAGAAGAATCAAAACTAGCATAAATCAGTCTTTCAAACCTCAACCATCCACCATGGCCAAAATCCTAGAGTATGAGTTTATCCAATCATAGACAAGTGGAAAAACAAAGACTTAATCATCATCATTCAAAGTAAAATAAAGAAGAAAAGGAGAAACCTAAGTAGAAACTTGTCTCTCCTTCCAAGATGCGTTACAAGCCTCAACAAATGAGATGTGTAATGTAAAAGTAACCCAAAGATTCCTAACAAATGACCTAGAGGCTATATTTATAATTGATCCTTCAAATGATGCTTCTGTCCTCAAGTACTTGGCTTTAAAATCAGCAAATTCTATCTCGAAATAGGCCTGGAGCGCCGCCCCCTCTATAGCCCCAAGTTAAGCTCAAGTTTCCTTTGAAGTTTAGCTCCGGGCGCCCAGCCCCATCCATAGCTTCAGCCTTCTATTTTTTTTTCCCTGCACACTGAGCACACATTAGTTCAATAACTTGGGTTGCCTCCCAAAAAGTCCTTAATTTAACGTCGTGGCATGACGTAGGTAGCCTGGTCACTCAGACTTCACCAGTCTACCACTTGGGTTGCCTCCCAAGAAGCGCCTGATCTAACGTCGCGGCATGACGCAAATCGCTTGACTACTCAGAATTCGTCAAGTGATTCATCCTCATCCTCCAGTGTTGGGATCACACTAAATTCCTCGGGTTGCTTCATTATCTTGCAGATGTTGAATGTGACCACTTCTTGATTCAATCTAAACTTCAGTAGGCCAACTTCCACATCTTCTAGAACCCTCTCAGTCACAAGGAATGGTCTCCCCAAGATGGTGGGGACCTCATAATCAACCTCGCAATCCAAAATCATGAAGTCTGGTGGGGATATAAATTTATCAACCTTGACAAGCATATCGATCAAGATGCCCATCAGCTTCTTAACTGTTCTGTCGGCCATTAGTAGCCGCATGTTGGTCGGTTTGGGGGCTCCCAATCCTAATTTCTTGAATACAACCAAGGGCATCAAATTAATGCTAGCTCCCAGATCACAGAGTGCCCTTATGAACTTGACATTGCAAATCATACATGGTATAGTGAAGGCACTTGGGTCTTCCTTTTTCTATGCTAGGACCCTTGTGGCTATGGTGTTGCAGTGATGCACATTGTCAATAGGCTCATAGCTCATAGATCTCTTCTTAGTCACCAGGTCCTTCATAAACTTATAATATTCTAGCATCTTCTCTAAAGCTTCGACCAATGGTATGTTCATAGATAGTTGCTTAAGCATTGAAAGAAATTTCTAGAACTTACCATTCTCCACCTTCTCTTCTTCATCCTTTCAGAAATAGTGGTGGTGGTGGTGGGATAGTTTTATGCACTTGCGTTGCCCCTTGATCCATGTCAGGTTCCTTCTCACCTCTCAGGACCTCTTGGAAATCACCAGTCTCTCTCTCAACACTTGTATCATCATCCTCCATTCTTCTCTCATTTATCCGCTCAACTTCAACTGGAAATGGGGGGTCAACCAAGGTTTTACCACTCCTAGTCATCGCCGTCATACAATGTGCATCGTTCTTTGGATTTAGTGTTGCTAGGTAGTGTACCCTTTTGTCTAGGGTTCATTGATGCTAATAGTTGCCCAAGTTGATGTTCAATCTGCTTGATGGTGGTAGCATGAGATTCCACTTTATGACCCATACTTGACAAGTCACCTCGAATCTCCTTCAATTGATCATCATTGGACCTCACCTTCTTCAACATCTTGGCCATCATGCTTTCCAACTTTGATTGCCTAGCCTCCCCTTCTCGTGCATTGGGAGGCACATAGAATCCAGCCCGGTCATTGTGGTATCCATCATTTCTCCTCAAATCTCCTTTGCGCTCACAACCTTGGCTCTTGTCTCTGAACCCGTTTCTGTTGTAGTTGTCTCTATACTGGTTCCGATCTTGATTTCCAGAACCTTGGCGCCAATTGTCTAGTCCAGATGCTTGGGCGTTGGTTCAGAAACCCGCCACCTAGCTATCCAAGAAGTTGGCCTCCTCCTCAGAATCAGAGTGATCGGCTCCTTGCTCCCTTCCTTGAGTACCCACTGCATTGACCTGTTTGGCTCCGACTCCCATAATATGCTTTATCAGCAAGTCTAATGATGTGCGCATATAAGCCAACTCCTGGTCGTGCTCTTCTTCTTTTATTTGTTGGTCTGCAGTCAAACAACCAACATATGTTACTGCCACTACATTAGCCTCCCTTGTATGCCAAGCCCTGTTTGTCTTAGTCACCCTGTCAAGAATGGTGGCAGCTTGCTCCCAGGTGTGACTCATCAATGCTCCTCCAGCCACCGCAGCTTTGGTGCTATTGTTTTCAGACCTATAAAAAATTTCCAATAAACTATCATCTAGGATTTTGTGGTTAGGGCACTTTGTCAACTTCTTTTTGAATCTCAACCAAGTTTCATGAAGTGCCTTAGTCTTAATCTATTGAAAATTATAGATCTCGTCCTTTAGCTGCAAAATTCTGGATGGGGGAAAGAATCTCACCAAAAAGGCCTGTTTTAGCTCCCTCTAGTTGGTTATGGAGTCGTTGGGAAACTCCGATAACCACAAAGTAGCTTCCCTTGATAGAGAAAAAGGGAAGAGTCTGAGCCATATTACATCCTGGCTTACTCCAGGCAACCTGTATGCCTTGCATATTCCTACGAAGTTCATTAAGTGCAGGTTGGCGTCATCTGCTACGTGGCCACTAAACACCCTTCATGTTTAACAATTGAATCATGGTGCTCATAATGTTAAATTTGGCCCCAGCGGGAAGTGGTGGTTGCACAATTGCTCTAGTCGACCCGACTTCATCAATCTCTGGGCATCATCATCAAAGAACTGAGGGGCAAATATATGAGCTCTGTTGCCCCTCTCCTGTCGACTAGCATTCACCACCTCATCTCTTTCATCTTCCGTATGTTGTAGTGCAGCTTGCCGAGCTAGCTCGGCTTGCCTAGCTTTTTCAGCTATGCGGGCTTCTCTTTTCTCGTGGTTCTCCATTCAATGCAGTGTTCTTTTGATTTCTGGATTTACTGGAACAAGGGGATCTCCTCTACTCCGAGTGCTTGTCATTCACTAGAGAACAACCTGTGGGTATTAAAAAAACAAAAAAATAAACGTAATTAAGGAAATAACTACCAAAAGTTAATTACAAGATAATAACCTAGTTGTCGTATTCCCTAACAACGACGCCACTTTTTGATAACGCTCAAACCACACCTCTTACTGAAGTGAGAAGCGGACGTTGTCAATAAAGAATCCAACTAGAGGTTGGGGTCGAACCCACAGGGAATAGGGGAGAACTTGATTATAGCTGGTAATTGAACTTGTGAGGTAGTTACTTAAAAATAGGGGGATTCTAAAAAAATCAATAATAAAAACAAGTATAAAAAATATGGTGTTGGGTCAATATCAAAGGATAACTAGGGTTTGTGTTCCCCATGGGTTCATAACTTCTTTGGGTATACACTCGTGATTATCACCAATACTTACTTATAGAACTGAGAGATTGGGTTAATTCAAACGACCGACCAGTCCATATTGAACAACTATACTCAATCACTCGACCAAGTCTCATGAGCGGTTTCAAACTATCCGTTATCACTAAGTTCTAGATTTAACTATCCTCCGACCACAACTCAAGTTAATACAATGATTATCAAAATCAAGGCTCTGTTGTAATTCTCTTTTCTTAATCTCTACCTCTTCAACCAAAGCAAGTAAAGAATTTGGGCAAGTCCCTAACGTTGCGCACTGTTAAGAAATGTTTAAGCATGAAGAGAATACAATATAAGTATTTGTATTGGTTTTAAAATCACTTTGTGTAACCCTATCTTGTTAATCTACTATGGTTCCCACAACCCTAGCTATGGAGGTTTTAGCCTCTCATAGTTGTAAGGTTGTGAATTGCTTTCATGATTAAGAAGAAAAATCAATACTTACAATTATGAATGAGAAAAACACTTCTTTTAATTACTCAACAAAATCTTCAAGAACAAGTAGTAAGAAGAAGATAAATTCAAGAAAAGGTTTATCATAAGTTGAATCAACTCAATTCTCCTATAAATCTCTTCTCTCCTTGTCTTTTCGTGTCTTTCGTGTCTCTCCTACTTGTCTATAGAAAAATAAAACCTAAAACATATTTATACAGACACAAGAATCCTTTTCCTAGGCTAACACGATGAATTTCCATATCTGATTTCCCAGTCGTCACGAGCCATGTTACAATCTGTAGCATCATCCTAGGACTCATAGCCTCCTTCCATACCTTGCATTATTAGGTGAATTTTGGCTAAGTGTTGGATACAAGTATGATTTGTACCTCCATCATACAACCCGTACTAAGCTCCTGTGGTTTGATTATGAAATTTTGGAATTCTTCTGAAGTTCATCACAACCATCATGGTACGATTCGTACCTTCTTTCCCGGGGTCGTACTGTCTTTCTGTAGTAGGAGTCAACCTCTTATGTAAATCTTCTGGATTTTGTCACGACTTCAACACCACAACTCGTACCAGCTTGGTACGACTCGTACTGAGACTCGTACATTGCATCTCTTCAACTTAGCCTTCTGCAGTTTTTCAAGACCATCAGTATGACTCATAGGTCCTTCCTACGGCTCGTATTGTGGTCTGCAATCTGAGCATATTTTGCATCTTTCAGGCTTTCTTTTGCAATTTTCTAGATCCAACACCAATTTATCCTGCAACTAAAAGAAAAGTGCCTTACATCCACATAAACACACCTAAGTCCATGTTATTTTCTTATTTTTGAGCGTCAAAAGTGCTGTAAATCCACAGCACATCAGAGGACTATGAAAGTCCTCAAAATCTCCCTAGTGTCAGACTTATGATTGACACTGATATCATAACGGAGTGGGGAAGAACTCTATAAATTCATGGATAACAATGATTTATTTTGGATGGGACACCCTTTGCAACCTACTGATTATAAGTGTGGTGTACAACACACTCATAAGAAGGATTCTACTATGTGCGTTCTACCTTTCAAGATCACATCGAATTAGATGCGGTTAGACTCTCAAAAACTTTCCACTGACACATAATGCCCTAGGAGGTGCAGAAGAAAAGAGAGAATTTAAACTCTATGAATAGATGCACGCTAAATTGGAAGTATGGATGATTGATTATGAAAATTGGAGCTCGAGCATTGGCCTTTGACTATGGCTTGTGAGTTTGGAATTGCTCATCAAGCAGTGCCTCAATCACTGCTTAGAAGTAGTCCCACGTTGTAGTGTATTAACCTGCGAAAGGTGAAAATGCCAAGATACCTATGCACAAAAAATTGCAATCTGATAATAATAATGTATAATAAACAGAGAGTAGCGAGTATAGTCAAACGAGTATTAAAGTCTTTGATTTGTAAGCTGCTTGAAAGTTGTTGTGATTGAAAATATCCAATTCATGGAGTAGCTGTATGGACAACTCCAATTGACGGAGTTCGATGATGCTTCTTCAAGATATCGTGTAAGTTGACTTGAATTGTTTACTGGCATGGAAGTTGTAGTCATCAACTATCTCAGGTAGATTTGTGACTTGTAGTTCCTTAATCCCTGTAAAATTCTTTTGAAACAGATTAGTAAAAATGTTTATGATAAAGATTGTGTTGAATGCCCTATTATAGGTGAACTGCTTCAGGGACCAACTATATGGACATGTTTTATGTCTTTTTGCTCAAATTGATAATCTAGGGTCACTTGTACGAGCAAACAAACACGTCTTGTTATTCGTGGCAGACTTTCCTCTGTCCAATTGTTCGGGACGGACTGTCTTTTCCTATTATTCAGGGTGAACTGCCCTGTCGTGTTGTTCGGGCGGACTTGCCCTGTCCTATTCGGGGTGGACTGCCCTATCCTGTTGTTCAGGGTGGACTAATAGGAGCGGAATGCCCTATGTTTGTGTAGGAAAATTTCCTTGTGCTTTGTGGACTACTTTTTTGTACAGGAGAACTAATATATTGATACTTCTTACCTCATTCTCTGTTTATTAGCAGAGTGTTGGCATATTGATACTTGTTACCTTATTCTATGACGTTTGGTAGTGTGTAAGTGTTGGATATATGTCCTTCGATCGTCAGTGGAGTCCTTGTAATGTTTCTTGCAAAGCTCGAAGAAATTTATTAGAATCACAAAGTTAGGTAAAGTAGATGATGAGGCAAAGAGAGGAGCAAGATTTATCGCCTTGGCTTGTGACAATGAGGCCTTGAGCTGCCAAATAAAGTTTTTGACCACAAAGATCACCCACGTTGTTGATGCAACATTGTTTTATAGGGACTCATGTACCTTCTCTCAAAGAAAATATTTAGTTTTTGGATGGGGTGTTGATCTTGTGATAATAAAGAACTTGACCTGATAGCTATTTTGTCCTTCAATCTTATAGCAATAGTATCGGTTCCTATTTGGAGGAATAGTAATGAGTTCCCATTCCTATAGACATTTTTGTACTGTTGAGTCTTCTGATGACGAATTCTTCCAAATCCTATCTTAGTCATGGACCTAATACTAATACTCGTATATTTCAGAGTTGTAATCGACATGGCTCAATATGTGAAACTTTTCTAAGTTACCAACATATAAAAAGGGGTCAAGAATGTTCTGATGTGGCCGATTTGGATCGAACTACTTATAAATCCTAGAATAGGAATTAGGTCAAAAAATACAAGTACGAGTGAAAAAGGGTGGGTGGGTGGAGAATGGTAAAGAAAATATTTAGGATGAGCTCGCCTTTGGAGGCTTGACGTGGGAAATCTTCAACACTAGGTCGTTCACCCTTACTGCTAGTGGTTAGGATTGGAGTTTCCTTTCTTTGATCGATACTTTTGTAACTTGCCTCAAGTTCTAGAACTTAGGTATCAAAGACACGTATTTTATCACTTCATGGTCTTGAACGGGAGAGAATGCTTAAAAGGATCGAACTGTGGACGCGTTAAGTTTGACAACTTAAATTCTTGCTTACGTATATAGTCTGGGTCGATGAACCAGTATTGATAGTGTAAACTCCAAATATTTCTCGAGTGCACCCTCGACAGTCTTCTATATCTGCTCACTTTTCTGGGCCTTCTGTGTAAGTGCACTGTTGGCCGATTTGAATGGTGTTTTTGTCACGACCTGAGTTGGGATCCTGGATCAAGACACGTGACCTAGAACCACGAATGGCTCTAAGTCAACCCGTGGAATGAACATGACAATGAAAGAGCATACATCAAAGAGGAATCTAATAGTTAAACATGAATAAGAGAAAGTCTGAATAACATAGCAATCATAAAACAGAGTCAACACTCGACAAAGCTGAAAATCTACAAAATACCTGATAAACCTCTAATATGTATGATGAGCTGATTGAACAAGATCCCCAACTAGCTCGCTAAAGTCTTAAACTAAACATAACATAATCAAATGATAAGTTGAATTTCCTCGAAAGATAAGGACTCACCAATAAGGGAACTAGACTAAACTATGGGGAGCTGAACTAACGGCGCAACTAGACTTGATCATCCCAACCTGTATCATCAAATGATACAACATATAGTATGCACTCAGTATGTGGAATGTATTGAGTATGCAAGGTAAGTAAAACATGTTGAGTAAATATTGACTGAAATCATGCATATAAACATAAATCATAAGATAATGAGAGTAAGAACTGCATGCTGAAATCTGATTCTGTAAAATGTATAATCATAAGCTGAATATCGTATTTGAATAGAATGACCCAAAGAGAAAAAATAGAAATCATATGACTTGCCATAACTGAAATCATAAGTAAAAGCTCATAAAATGATCATTGGGTCAAACCTGCTACAAAACATAATGTCAAAAGTCATGAACATGAATAACTGAAATCATGAGGAACAATGGGAGACTCGTCATAACCGACACTATCACGATAGAGCTTACATGATGCAATAACTATCACACTCAAGTGGGAAGAGTTGTCTGTTCGCTCATTTGTTGGGTATAAAACTACACGCAAGTACACGTGGTCGAACAAGTAGTAAAGTGGCTCAAGTAAGCCAAGTATCGATCCCACAGGGACTGGGATAAGGTAAAAATTAATCAAGTGTTACTATATTTTCAGTTTAACAATGAAGACAACAGTGTAACCAAGAGTTTGATATTTTTGGATTCTAATTTTTATGCTAAGTCTAAAACGATTATCTAATGTGATTCTGAACTATGAATGTGAGCATGCTGAGGTTAAATGAACATGTAATGAAATTAGTTATCGATATAAATTGGTTAACCTTTCCTCCGGTTTCTAGTCAAGAACTACTGCCAATGGATTAAAACTCTCGTATTTAACCCAACTTAAGAATCATGAACCGTCCACCTACATTTCTGTGATTAAACGAAATTCATGTTCTAGCCATACAAACCCGGTTCCTAAATTGACTAATATGATTTTCAGGTATATTTCTATCCTGAAGGTAAATCAATTCTCAATTTTTCCAAACTAAGAAAAGATCATATCCTATTAATTCACAACTTTCCAATTTCTTGCTCTCTCGAGTGAAACCGGACTTTTTAGATGTACATTAATGCAGGCCACACATTAATGTAGTAAGAACAAGAATCAATAGAACAACCATGGAAGAAAACATGAAAAACCAAAGAATCAATAATCACATTTCAATACAATTGTTCTTAACCTCAGCAAGAAGAGGAATTAACCACTCATTTGTGGATTAAACATCGTTAAATGAGTGTTAAACATACAAGCAATTGAATTCAAGGAGAAGGAAAGAGAGAAAAACCCTGATAATTTCGTCCCCTCAACTGCCTGTAACCCAGGTTCTTGCTCCACCAAGTCAGAATATTGAAAAATGAACCTAAGTGTTCTATTTATACTGGTGGGAATTTTTCCCGGAATAACAAGCAACGTGTCACGGAGTGCATCGCGGAGCACTGCCTCCATGACACGCCACTGACACGGACCCTCACTGGAAGTTGGGGGTCCAGGTAATAAGGCCCAACATGGCACGGCGTGTAACGCGGAGCTAGGCCACCGTGCCACGGACACAATGCGAACCCTCACCGAAAATTGGGCAAAAATTCCTTATCCAGGCAGAATGCCTCCGTGATGGCAGCGTGACACGGCTCCATCGCGGAGCCTCTATTTTTTGTGCCTTCCAATGCCTTGTCCTTTGCTCACATCCGAGTCCAACCCCGATCTATTCCAACATGCATTTTAGCTTCCCAAAATTACATTTTACCTGCAAAACAATGCTAATCATGTTGGTTAGTATAAATTCACATTTTATTACCAATCACATGAGAATGTATAAACATTGATAGATAAACAAGGCTAAAATGACACATTTGAGTATCACTTGGGCATATAAATTTGCCCAAGATCACTTACCCCACACTTAAATCCTTGTTCGTCCTCAAACAACAATCTTACACCTCATGCAATTTACACCCAAACCTCGCTACTTTGGTTCGATAATTAAGGCTATGGTCATACCGATTATTCAATACAGCAAATCATCAAGAAAACACGCATGGTCCAATCAATGCAATGACCTTCAATACATGAAGACCTCCTAGACTTAAGAATCGACTCTCGATATTGGCAAACTCATGCAAATCAGCTGATCAAGACATCCGACACGAAAATTAATCTCTCCTCAAGCATGTGCCCTCAGAACACAAGAGAATTTTCCCCTTTTTGATCATATAAACTCACAAAATTTCAATCAGGGGCATACAAACACAATTTCGCTCTCTCTCCCAAAAGAATTCACATGCATCATGTCATGACCCATAAGCTTGCCTTTAGTGTATTACTCCACTAATATAAAGAAATGTGATGTAAGATCACGTAGGACTTTAACGGGTTGTAATGTAAGCTACGGAACTAGTAAATATCGGGCTAGCCAATAATAGCCACTAGCATCCTTAAGCGCCTTTTCAATACATCCCATCAAACTCATGGGCAGTGTTTCTTCCTTCATCCTCCCTTTCTTGAAGTTTTTCTTTAGTTTGGCCCATCTTATTAAGCACACTTGACACAACAACAAAGATTATTCATACACCTTCTTTATAGTTTGTTTATAACAAGTGCACCTTCAACCTTTTCTTTCCCTTTATCACTTTGTTTTTCTTTTCTTTTCACCATTCTCACTCTTCGACACTTTGGGAAAATTATTTTCTCTTCTTAAGCGCTTAAGAGTTTTAGATTGACTTTATGGCTAATGAAAGAAGGGATTAAGCTCGGTTTACACTTTTTGACAAAAGAAAAAAAATAATAGGCTTAAGTCTCAATGGGCTGACTAGGGTATACAATGAAGGTGGGTACGATAATGAGAAATAGAGACTTTCGGTTAAACCAAAGAAATGCCTACATCCTTTCCTACAATACACCTCCTTCATTTCGTTTTGTACACACACCAGGCAAGTTCTAGACACTTCACAATAGCATGGAATAACAAGACCTCACTTCACACTTATTGCACATGCTCAATTCAAGATGTATTCACAGACTCTTCAATCAGCTAATTGCGCGAATTCAAACATTAAGCCTTAATCACACTGAATCGACTCTATGGCCTAGGTACCTCAACATATTTACAAAGTTGCATGCTTTCATACGAATCACCTTTGCATTTCAAATATCATGTACGACATGCAACCAGAATTCCGCAACCATAAAGTAACTACAGGTTTTGGGATGCAACCCACAAAAGAAAAACAGCTAAAAAAATATAAATGAAAAAGAATCTACTCCTAATGACTACATTTCCCTTAAGACGGTCGTAATCCATCTATCATAGGGAATGGTCACTAACTAAGACTTCGGTTCAATGGGACCATTCTCGGTAAAAGAACCAAAAACAAACGCCGAGAAACCCAAGAATTGAAAAAAAAACAAAAAAATTTAAAAATATCGATCATTTCGATAAACAAAAATACGTACAATATCAGCTTAGCAACATTCAGCAACACACAACAGTTTCTCATATAATTACAATACAGGACAACAACTTAACACTCACAAATCACAGGGTCAGAAAATTTTGTTCACAGCACAACAACAGATTAGAACATACATAACAGCACAACCAGTACCTAACTACTCCCACCCCACACTTATCTCGAACACTGTCCCCAGTGTTCACAAAATTTAAAATAGCACAAAAATTGGGTGGTGGAACTCCCTGATCAATCAAAATACTCCACTTCTTCATCAGGTGCTACTGTTTCATCTCCCATGTATGAATCAGCCCCGTCGTCATCATCGGACTCCACATCGGAGTCCTCTCGACGTGTCTCCTCGTCTGTGGGGACATCATCGTCCGTGGGCTCCACAAAAGCAGGGCCCACTCAGCATAGAGCCCTGGCATTTTTGCCAAAAGGGTTGTCTAGCTCGAGCTGCCATAGCTCCTCCTCTGTTGCAGGCCTCCCGCCTATCCTCAGCTGGAGCATCTGCATCCCGTACATGCGAGCCATGTACTGATCGTCCCGAGCATGTCGCTCGGCAAGTGTAAGAACAGGCCCGTGGGTGGTGTCGGGTGCCTTAATTTTAGTGACATCTAAGGCCCGCCGCTCCATCTGTGGAATATAGTCAAGGGCCTCTTCCTCAACATCTAGGCCCCTCAGGAATATGGTGAGTAGTCCACTAAATCTGTATCTGTGCCCCTGATGCAACCGGGCTCTCTTCATGGCGGAAATAATCACCGCCCCCACGTTGATCTCCAGCCCTTTCATCAGGGCGTACACCAGGCATACATGATCCCGGGTTACATCTTTCATATGTACCCCCAGGATTAGGCAGGAACAGACGATCTTAATCCATATCCTGGCTTCCCTGTTCATCTGTGAATAGGGCAAAGTCTGATGGTAGCGCCTCTCCTTGTGTCTGCTCCATCTAGCTGTCGATCGGGTTCCACACAAAGTGGGTCTGATGTCCGCATATGGTGGAGTGATGTTCAGTTGTAGAAGCACGTGGGCGTCTGTGTCCCGCACCCCTAGTATAGCATTGAGGTGGTGGGGCTCAAAGGTGACTATTTGCCCTCTGATTTTGATGGTGTGACTTTTGAGAGTCGGGTTCCAATTGGCATAGAATTCCCGAATCAAGTGCAAGTTGCATTCCTTGGGCTCTTCAAAGA
This sequence comes from Datura wrightii, assembly GCA_035772735.1. Taxonomy (NCBI): domain Eukaryota; kingdom Viridiplantae; phylum Streptophyta; class Magnoliopsida; order Solanales; family Solanaceae; genus Datura; species Datura wrightii. The sequence continues at coordinate 42,010,730 of JASDFA010000023.1, forward strand.
TGAAATTGAGCCCAGATGCCTCGATCCTGTGGACAATCCTAGGGAACTCCTGTGCCAACGGTTCCCGTGCTATGTGTTCCTCGGGGAAGTACTTGCTCTCCTTATGCTTGGCATACCACTTCTTCCCCTCTTCTGTCACCCACCTGGTTCCGTATTGGCAGCGTTGGCCGCGTGGAACCGCTGGTGCTGCTGGGACTGTTGTGCCTAGTCTGATTCTCTTTCTTCCGGCGCCAGATGTTGATGCGCCTTTCCCCTTTTCTTGCCTGCTTGCCATTTTTTCCTGTCAACCCACATAGACAAGATCAATGTTAAGCCAATAAGCATTAGCTTCGACTAAGGTCGGGTTAAGCTAGGCTACCACACACTTAGTCCTTAGCTAAAATTACAACATTACGGTAAGATCATACCTATTTACACAATCAAACAGCCAAATATAACAAACATGCTTAGTGCATTCGAAGAATTCGACGGTATATATTCTATGTACTACTTAGACTTCATACAGCTAACCACAATCATACCATCGATGACATTTTGTCCCATCGCACTTAGCAAGGATAAAAAAAGAAATGAAAACAAGAAGAATTTATCTACATGAACCTATACAACTCACCCAATTCTTGCAAATTTCAATATTCCCCTAACCCGAGAATCCGTCGATCTTTTAGCATAATAACAATTAGCACATCGACTCATCTCACTCCACATGTACAACCCAGCCTGAATTTCACGATTTCACTACATTTTTCCACTTCAAATTCCAAAGCAAACCCTAATGACGATTGTATCAAAAAATTCGATTAAATTATGCAATTAACGAGTTCAAGCAATCACAATGATACTCCGAACATCCATCAATAATAATTCAATTGAATTTACTCTTAATTTCTACTTAGTGCAAGTTTAGCTCATATCACATGTTCAATATCGAAGAAAATCGACAAGAAATGAGATGGAATTGAAGAACATACCTTGAATTCGAAGAATTAAAGAAAACTAGATGAAATCCTTGGCCTATTCCATGTCACGTTGCAGGGGGAGGGGTTTTGGGGGGATTGGTCGCGGAGTGTGTGAGAAATAAGGAAAATTGAGGGGGATTCGGGGTTTAAAAGTGGGAAATTCGCGCGGGTCACCCGGCGACCCGGTGTGACCCGTCGCGATATACACAGCAACGTGTCACGGAGTGCATCGCGGAGCACTGCCTCCGTGACACGGAGCTGACGCGAGGGTGTTCTGGAATTGTTTTAAAATTCTGGATTTACACCTCAACGTGTCACGGAGGGTAACGCGGAGGCCCTCCTCCGTGACACGGAGCTATCGCCCTAGCTCACTGTTTTGCCACTTTTTCTTGATTTTCATACCTCGAATTTTTCTTTGCGATTCCTTGCATATTTTCCCTCCGTTCGACGTGAAATTCATTCTACTACAAGAAATTGGTTAGAATTATAGGTTTCACTCAAAATAAAAATAAAAACAAAAATAAAAACTAAAAATTTTGTTGTTAATCAAGAAAATAAAAGAAACTGAATAAAAATAAATAAAAAAATCTATTCACAATTTACAAAGAAAAATTTCACGGGTTGCCTCCCGTGCAGCGCTTGGTTTACCGTCGTGGCTCGACATCATTTAGCTCAGTTGTCCTCTAGGGTGATGGACATTTTCTCTCGACCACCGTCCTCCCCCCAGTAGTGCTTACATCTCTCAGGTGGTTTTCCCAATAACTCTCGTGAATCCTTTATCCGCGCATTATCAACTCGATCAATCACATTGATCACCGAGAGTTCCTCGTACACAGTCGGGAGCTTGGAGGCCTTGTACACATCGAACACTTCCACCTTGTCGTGTGCTCGCATGGTTAGCTGCCCTGCAGCTACATCAATCAGCGCTTTCCCGGTCGCCAAGAAAGGACGTCCCAAAATAAATGGGACTTCCGCGTCTGGTTCAAAATCCAGCACGACGAAATCTACCGGGAAGATCAGGGAGCCAACTTGCACCAGAACGTCCTCCACAATGCCATCAGGTCTGGCTAAGGACCGATCCGCCAATTTCAAGATCACTGTTGTGGGTCTAGGACTTCCTAGACCCAGCTTTTTGAATACCGATGACGGCATCAAATTAATGCTCGCTCCCAAATCACATAATCCACGAGCTCGGATACTCTGCCCAATAGTAATCAGTATAGTAAAGCTCCCGGGATCTTTGAGCTTTGTGAGCAGTCGGTTTTGTATCTGGGAAGTGCACTCCTCCGTAAGAGCCACCGTAGCATACTCAGTCAACCGACTTTTTTTTGCCACGATGTCCTTTATATACTTGGCATACTTCGGCACTCCCTGCAAAACATCAACAAGAGGTAAGTTAATATGTACCTGTTTCAGCACCTCCATGAATTTCTTGAAACACGCCTCCTCCTTGTGTTTCTTTAATCGTTGAGGGAACGGGGGTGGTGGTCTTTCTGATTCAGCTTCTTTTGACTTCCCCCTCTCATCACTTTGCTCCCTCTCGACTTTTGCTGCTCCCGATTGTTGAGGTGGTCTTTCTGGTTCCACCTCTTTCAGCTGCAAACCACTCCTTGTGGTCACCGCATTCACCTGCTTGGGGTTGGGATCTGTGTCACTCGGAAGTCCTCCTCTAGGCCTGGTGTTTTGGGCTCCAGCAAATTTCCCAAATTGATATTCAAGTGCCTTAGTAGCTAACTGGTTGTTTTTCACCTCGACTGCCAATTTCACATAGTCAGCCTGCAATTGAGCTTGGTTAGCTATCATGGTCTTGAACATCTCCTCAATGCTGGGTGATGGTGGTGGAGGAGGTGCATTGTTGTTTCTAAATTGTGCTTGATAATTCTGCTGCCCTCCTTGGTTCCTTTGCACACCCTGACTCGAACTTTGCCCCTGATGGTTGTTGCTACCCCAGGAGAAATTAGGATGATTCCTCCAATTGGAATTGTAGCTGTTTCCATACTGTTGGTGGTTGTTCCTTTGTACATTTCCCATAAAGTTCACCGAGTCAGGATTTGCTCCACAACACTCAGCTGAGTGCTCACCGCTCCCGCACACTTCACACCAAATCTGCTGCACTGCATTCACTGGGGCTTGAGGCTGGTTCATTGTCATGTTACTGAAGTGGGTGTTGAGTTGATTCTGTAAGGCAGCTATCTGTGCAGCAATAGCTGGAAAACCATCCACTTCTAGAACTCCTGCTGCTTTCCTTGTCCCTCCTCTTGATTAATCAGCATTCCACTCCGGATTGCCCTACGAAATACGGTTCAACAAGGTATACAGCTCCTCATAAGTTTTCTCCAGTGCTTGTCCCCCAGCAGCTGAGTCTAGCAATATTTTTGTATGGGGTTCCAAACCCTCTATAAAAGTGTGCACCAGCACATCATTTGATTGATGATGATGAGGACAATCCCGCAACATGGACTTGAATCTCTCCCAAGCATGATATAGATTCTCTCCCTCTCTCTGTTTGAAACTTAGAATTTGACTTCTAAGTCTTGCTGTTTTACCGGAGGGAAAAAATCGTATCAAGAATTTCCTTGCAAGATCATCCCACATAGAAATAGAATTAGGTGGCTCAGCTTTCAGCCACCTCTTGGCTTCTCCCAATAGTGAAAATGGGAACAATGTAAGCCTGACATAATCTGATGACACTCCAGCGGAGATGTAAGTGTCACTTATCTCCAAGAAATTTTGGAGATTCTGCTGTGGATCTTCATGAGGGAGACCTGTAAACTGCCCACTAGTGTGCAGCAATTGCACCATGTTTTGTTTGAGCTCGAACCTCCCTCCTGGCTCAGGTTTGCGGATGCTAGATGTGACATTATTAGCATGTGGGATTGCCACCTCGCGAACCGGCCGAGCTGCTACTTCTTCAGGCACTAACATTGCCCGTACTACCGGTGGATTCTGTTGTTGCTCCATGAATGTTTGTCTGAGCAACTGCAGCTTTCTTTCTAGAGCTTCTCTCCGCTGACGATGAAATAATCTTTCTGGCTCTAAATACGAGTCCACCAGCTCCTTGTCTCTTGCCAGTGTTCAACAGAGATTAAATCTGCAAAATACAGGCTAAGACCAAGTTGTCAACACTAAGAAACTAAAATATAGTAAATTAACACTTAAGAAAATTTCACCAATTGCCAGTCCCCGGCAACGGCGCCAAAAACTTGTTCGCTCATTTATTGGGTATAAAACTACACGCAAGTGCACGTGGTCGAACAAGTAGTAAAGTGGCTCAAGTAAGCCAAGTATCGATCCCACAAGGACTGGGATAAGCTAACAATTAATCAAGTGTTACTATATTTTCAGTTTAATAATGAAGACAACAGTGTAACCAAGAGTTTGATATTTTTGGATTCTAATTTTTATGCTAAGTCTAAAACGATTATCTAATGTGAGTCTGAACTATGAATGTGAGCATGCTGAGGTTAAATGAACATGTAATGAAATTAGTTATCGATATAAATTGGTTAACCTTTCCTCCGGTTGCTAGTCAAGAAATACTGTCAATGGATTAAAACTCTCGTATTTAACCCAACTTAAGAATCATGAACCGTCCACCTACATTTCTGTGATTAAACGAAATTCATGTTCTAGCCATACAAACCCGGTTCCTAAATTGACTAATACGACTTTCAGGTATATTTCTATCCTGAAGGTAAATCAATTCTCCATTTTCCCAAACTAAGAAAAGACCATATCCTATTAATTCACAACTTTCCAATTTCTTGCTCTCTCGAGTGAAACCGGACTTGTTAGATGTACATAACGTAGGCCACACATTAATGCAGTAAGAACAAGAATCAATAGAACAACCATGGAAGAAAAGATGAAAAACCAAAGAATCAATAATCACATTTCAATACAATTGTTCTTAACCTCAGCACGAAGAGGAATTAGCCACTCATTTTTGGATTAAACATCGTTAAATGAGTGTTAAACATACAAGCAATTGAATTCAAGGAGAAGGAAAGAGAGCAAAACCCTGATAATTTCGTCCCCTCAACTGCCTGTAACCCATATTCTTGCTCCACCAAGTCAGAATATTGAAAAATGAACCTAAGTGTTCTATTTATACTGGTGGAAATTTTTCCCGGAATAACAAGCAACGTGTCACGGAGTGCATCGCGGAGCACTGCCTCCGTGACACGCCACTGACGCGGACCCTCACTGGAAGTTGGGGGTCCAGGTAATAAGGCCCAACATGGCACGACGTGTAACGCGGAGCTAGGCCACCGTGCCACGGACCCAACGCAAACCCTCACCGGAAATTGGGAAAAAATTCCCTATCCAGGCAGAATGCCTCCGCGATGGCAGCGTGACACGGCTCCATCGCGGAGCCTCTTTATTTTGTGCCTTCCAATGCCTTGTCCTTTGCTCACATCCGAGTCCAACCCCGATCTATTCCAACATGCATTTTAGCTTCCCAAAATTACATTTTACCTGCAAAACAATGCTAATCATGTTGGTTAGTATAAATTCACATTTTATTACCAATCACATGAGAATGTATAAACATTGATAGATAAACAAGGCTAAAATGGCACATTTGAGTATCACTTGGGCATATAAATTTGCCCAAGATCACTGTCCAAAAGCTTGCCAGTGCTAAGGATGCTACCATTATATCGATATCAAGTTGAAGGCCCCCCGTGGACGGGGAAAGCTCTGTTGATAGACCCCAAATAAATATATAAACCTACTTTGGCGCGTAGTTCTAAGACTAGAGAACCTTGGAACCCCAATCCTACTCGGTGCTAGACACTACTTTCAAAAACATGCACAGTGCTCCCATCATTTTACAATGAAGTTGAAATCATAATCACATGCATAGTATGAAATCTTAACATTGGGAGTCTTGACTCCAAAACATATCATAGGAAGTAGTGGGAGTCTTGACTCCAAACATATAATAAGGTGATCTTATTAGTCTTGGCTAAATAATTAATACATACTTCACCTGTATGGGCTTGCCGAAATCTTTAAATCATGCATACTTGAAATAGACTTTATAAGTCAAAATCATAGATTCATACATGGGTAATTTGTAAATATTCATTCATACTAGATATGTCATCATACTTAGAATCATGAATTATAAACTTAACTTTTCATAAAACTTGCATAATAAGGCATAATTTTCTAAAAGTTGAAATCATGAATTCATAATCAATTTGTATATAAAATCTACCTATAATTCTTAAAACATGATCTGGAACATGAGGGTAATGACCCATATACATATCACTGAGAATTTCATAAAATTGAGTTTAAATCCTATAAGATCATAAACTTGAATTCATAAACTTGAGGGAAATTTGGGCATGAGAGTGAAAGAAAACTCTCATTCATTGCCCTATATACGTGGGTAAGCTAATTCTCAACTTGACTTTGGAAGCCCAAGAGAATTGGGGAAGAATTGATAGGATTCAAGCTTGATCTTCAAAAGGAATTTCTAAACGTAGAATGCATGGGAGTTGAATGAATTAGAATATGTTAAACCCCCTTAAAATACTCCTTTCAGGGCTTAAAACGTCTTAGTTTAGGACTTAGGAGCTTAAGATTTATGAAAATACTCTTAATGAATTTGCAGGAAAGCTGCACTTCTAGTTGCTATGACCCGTACCACGAGTCGTACAATCCTCCTACAATTCTTGGTTAGCTCCCGTAACTAGTCATTCCAATTTTCTCCAACTCTCTGAATATTTCAATGATCATCTATCACAACCGGTAACTCCGTATTATGAATCATAAGACCACTCATATAATATCACTTGAAAACTCCAATGACCTGCTATGACTCCTAACCACGAGTCATACCTATACACTATGACTCATAGTGGGTACTTGTGGTTGGGAGGGTTTGTAACACCCCAAAAGTTTCCAAGATTAAAATTCAGGATTTGGAATGAGCTTAGCAGAGAAATCTGCAACATTGCCTCAGTACGACTCAAGGTACGAGTCGTAGGTCGATTGTACGGGTCGTAGGAAGACCCATGGTTCAGATCAGATAAGTCATTTTCCCAACCATGAGTCGCCACCATGAACCATAGTATTTGGGTACGACTCGTGGCCAGAAGTTGTGACGAGTCTTTCGGGTTAACATGTGGATGATTGTACGGGTGATAGTACGACTTGTAGGACGGAGTTACGGGTTATGGTATGACTCGTAGGTTGTAGCAACGAGTCGTGATGAGGAGTTGTGGTGAATTCATAATTGGTGAGGGTGGATGATACAACAACTATCAGTATGACTCGTAGAAGGTCACTACGAGTCGTGGCCAGATTCAGAGGATTTGAGAAGTGGTGACTATGAGAGGTGACCACGAGTCGTTACTTCATGGTACGACTAGTGGTATGAGTCGTGGTCGGGGGCAGAGTAATTTTTTAGGGTTTTCCATTAATGGCATTTTCGTAACTCGTAAACCCTAGATTCCTAAACTACGTCCTTTTGGGTTCTACCTTGCATGATTTTAAGGGCCTTTCATTCCTAAACCCCCATTCTCTCAACTCTCCTTCTTCCACCTCTCTTCTAAAAAATTCTAGGGTTTCACCAAGGTGTTCTTCAATCTTCAAGGAAGAGTTTTGAGTGGGATTTTCGTCTACCAGGTATGCGGGACTTCAGCAAGGATGTTTTTCCATCCTTGTGCCCCAAAAATATTTCAATAAGAATCCGATTTAATTTATTTAGAATATCATGATCTAGGGTTTGAATAATGGGTAATTTCTACTTCGTTCTTTTTCTTAAATATAAATATTTACTGCAATTATGGAATTTATTTGGGATGTTAATTTGATGGGTTGTTTGGAATATGGATCATATGTTGGGAATGCATGCGGATAACATGTTGTTCATAAATTGACTTGAGTAATGAATGGGTGTTTCTTATTGTTCAATTAATTTTTGTAGACATGCATGAATATGAAGAAATTGTGAATATATAGGTTGAGTATGTATGGGTGTAGTATGTTCTTCCTAACTCGATTTAAGTGTTGAATGGGAATTGTTCATTTCTCCTTTGATTACCGTAGAAATTCATGATTTGATGGAAGTGTGGAAATATAGAATAATTAACCCTAATGATTTAATTATGATATTGATGACCATGTTGGATTGAGTATGAGTTGTGGGCTTGAGTAATTGAAGTAAATTATGTGTCATCACCATGTTCTACATTTAATTGATTGGGGATGACAAGATTGCATCTCTATTGTTGAACTGTAAAGCTTGGGCAGATTCTGTATTGTTTTTCCTTCCTAAAATTGTTTTTATAAAAAAATCTTGAAATCTAAAATGCCCGTGGCTAAAGAGTTCACAAAGGAGTGATTATAACAAGTGTGTGGAATGTTATAGACCTAAATAAATGAAGTCAGGTATCTTGATAGAGTATGTGTTGTATTTTACAAACCATGTATGATCTCATATTACATGTTGAATGAGATGAACTTGGAATTTGGAATGTCATGATAGTATATGCATAATGTGACTCTGTAGAATGCTCGTTAGCGTAAGATGCTTGAGATAGCTATTGATTGGACTCCATGATGAGGTGAATTATGATGATAACGCATGAAAATGATATTTCAACTATTGGGCTTTATGTTATTAGAAAGTATCCCCCATCCTATTGATGAGAATGTTGTATGATGAAAAATCAGTAAACGTCCTTGTCTGTGATTAGCTGTTGCAATTTAGATTACCGCTAGTCAGTCGGGATTCTCATTAGCAAGAATATTTCCCTAGTGAGTCGGGATTCTCGTTAGCAAGAATGTTTCCCTAGTCAGTAGGGATTCTCATTAGCAATAATGTTTCCCTAATCAGTCGGGATTCTCGTTAGCAAGAATGTTTCCCTAGTCAGTTGGGATTCTCATTAGCAAGAGCATTTCCCTTGTCTGTCGGGACTCACATCCCTAGCTACTAGCCATGCATGTTTCTCCTCCTTCAGTCGGGACTAACATCCCTAGCTAGTTAGTGACTCGCTATATAAGAGCCTTCTCTCCCTTAGACAGTTGGGGACCCTCATGGTATCAGTCACGGCATTGCATCTCTGTATCATTATGATAACTACTTTTGTGCATCATTGAACTTATAATAATGCATCTCCTTATAATATGATTATGTTTATATGAATATGTGGATCTCATACCAAGTTGTTGTATCTCATTTCGGTTACGTTACTAATCCTGTGATTTATAGTACTCCCTGATTGTATACTTATACTTATGAGCTATTTATTTACTTTCCTACATACTCAGTACATTCCAATTACTGACCGCATGCCTCTTGTGCTATACCGTTTTATGATATAGATTCAGGTCTCTAGATCCAGCCGCGTGATTAGATACACTTCCCCCTCTTACAGCTGCTAGCGGTGAGTCCTCATCTTCCGAGGACGTGGCTTATATTCTTATTTAATTATGTTTCAGTTTTCAGACCTTTGGAGTTAGCTGGGGACTTGTCCCAACAACTTATCAGTTAGTAGAAGGACTTCAGACTTGTTTAGACAGATTTCCATATTGTATTTAAGTGTTGTTAAGATTTCTATATTATGAGTTATATTAGATTTTGTTATCAGTTCCACTTATCCATATTGTTAGTTGTCTTTTATGTTAAGTGTATGTTATGATTATGCCATGTGTCGACTTGGAGCCTCTCGGGGTTCCTTGTTCCGTGTCTACGATCAGGGTCTACTCTCAGGTCGTGACAGGGTGAACTTCTGGCTCTCCACCATGGGTCATCTTACGACCCGTGCAATCACCCTATGACTCATACAATGAGTCGTACTGAGAGAAAACTTCCAAATTTTATGTTGAAGCATACTTCAAATTCCGAACCTAGTCTAAGGAACTTTTAGGGTATTATAATTTTCAATTGATGTAGTAATTTTAGCTAGGTGTACCTTGAGCGATAACATGATTCTAGGAGTGTTTGGGTTTAAAAATATTTCAACAAAATAGATATTTCGAGTTGAGATGTTAGGTTTAGGGATGAAACTTTGGGTAAAAATGGCAGTAGTGTCTTTTAATGTTGGCTAATATTGGCATTTCCTTCTAGTTGTCATCTTGTCTTTTCAAGAAGCTTAAACCAATGTTGATGTAGAGAAACAGTCCATCATTGATTTTCATCCTAATCATGGATTCACTGGTAATTTCGTTTGGGATAGAACAACCTTGACGGTGTAATACCTCTGAGTTGAACATCATAGCTTCATCTGGAATTAAACTTTCATCTTTGCTGATTTTTAGAGCGCCCTTCATAACTACCGCAGATGATTCATTGTCGTACCACTGAATATTTTGCTCGAACGTTCCAAAGTCTCCTAAACTTTGTTAACTTGTCCTCTAATTTCTTTTTTGGAGTTAGAGGGGGAAAATGGAAATTTCTATTATAAAGGGACCAGGCCTTACATAGGTTGCCTACGTATCCCGCCATGGGAAATCAGGTCTCACATAGTTCTGATTACATGGGAAGATATTGATACTTCTAAAGGTGTGACCGAACCTAATAAGGGTTTCCCTACATATCTCGCCATGAGAAATAATGTCGACATGTACTTTTGTTACAATATAAATGCAAATTACAATAAAGGGAAACAAATCTTGATTGACCTTGGAGCTATTACTTCTTGATAACATTTGAGTTGATTGACTCAAAGTTTGTCACCTCTACGAGAATTAGCACTTCTTTGGGGAGTTCCTTATGAACCATGTAATGTCTTATTAGCTTGGTGCGAATGACGGTGTCTTTTCATGTCGTCTCTTCTGTTCACTCCTCTGTTTCTATGATTGGTTATTATTCATATATGGCTATATTCCAATGCACTGGATTGCCCCAGTTTTGATTAAATGTTCTATTCGGTGCCTTAGCCTATTACAATCTTCAGTGTTGTGCCTCTGAATGTTGGAATGGAAATGTATAATGTTTATTTTCATCAAACCATCCAGGTAGTGGATCGAAAATCTTCCTTGGCTCGGGTTGTAGCAAATTGGCAACCTTTAATCTTTCAAACAATTGTGCCAATGGTTCAGCTAATTGGGTGCGGTTGCGGTTGCATTTGCATTTTGGATTTTGTCTTGATGTCAAAGGTGAGCGATTTTGGTAAACTAGAACTTGGATCGGCTTTTGTGGATTTATATATATGGGAGCTCAAGGATGATGGCAATTTGGTTGGACATCGTAGGCATGATGCAGATTATGTGTTGATATTTGAATTTGTTGGTTATTGGAATTCTGAAGTGATTGGAAAAATCCTTGTGCTGAGTAATGCGGTGTCACAACGGATACCTCTTTTTTATTCCTCTTAGTCCATTCTATAGATATTGACAAAATAGTTTTGCTCAAGTTGTCTATTAGTTGAACTTTCCCGGACTTAATTCCTTCCTCTATGAAATTCCCCATTTTGACGCAATCGACGAACTTTCGTCCTATCATAGACATCATCTTTTCAAAGTAGACCCCTTCCTGACTGTGGATGAAATACTTTGTTAATTCACTCTCATCCGTCGATGGTTGAAATCTTCCGACCTCAGACCTCCTTTGTTGAGCATATTCTTGGAATAACTCAGAGCGCTTCTTTTGTATATTGCTGAGGGAAAATCGATCAGGCGTGATTTCCGTGTTAAACTTGAAACGAGCCATAAAATCTTCAGCCATGTGGTGCCATTCATGCCAATGACGGGGATCTTGTTTTGTGTACCAAGTGAGAGCCTCACTAGACAAGCTCCTAATGAACAACTTCATTATAAGTTTCTTATTTTTGTCGGTCCCTATCAATTTATCACAATATGCTCTCTGATGAGTACAAGGATCGCCTGTTCCATCAAATAAGTCAAACTTTGATAGCTCGTACCCAGCTGGAACATCAACGTCTGGATGTATACATAAATCTTCATAGTTCAACCTCTCACTACTTCGAGTTTCCTGGAGATGTTTAATCGATCTCTTTAAATCACGTAATTCATTCACAAATGTGTTGCCTTCACTTTCCTCTCTCTTTCCCATGTTCATTGGGAACGTGACAGTGGTCAGTGTCTCAGTTACACACAATGGGAGATCATGTCGTTCTTGAAAAGTAGCGATGTTTGTTTGTGGAAGGTGTTGCGTTGAAGGGTGAACGGAGGTAACGATATTGGGATACATCAAATCCTGAAAGCAATGAGTTGCATCAGGAGTGCAATAAGGAGGATTTCGTGGGTTGGCGGGTGTGAAAGGGGATAATGGATCTGCCAATTCTATGGTGGAAGTGGGTGGTTGTGTTGGCGGAAAATTTTGGTTACAGGAGATTCTAGTGGCGGGAAATGGAGAGGGCATGGTAGAGTAGTCCCAGTTGGGTGAGTCGGGGCCCCATCTCGAAATGGTTCTCCTCTTAGTATCTTGAGTGTTCTCTTTAGGTATGCAATATGCTCATCCTTATCTATATCGTTTCTCCTTCTAAGATTTGTTGGTGAATTTGTTAGCTTCGGAACACTTCTGATCGGGTCAATATCCTCGATATTAATCATTCCTAGCTTGATTTTGTCAGTTCTATTGATCAACATAATCAACCTCTGGCGGGGATAAAAGAAATTGCGAAAAATAATAAAGGGTAAAAAGTTAGTTCAGGTTGATAAGCAAATATATTTATGTATACAAAAAATATCAAGTAAACATGTCCTAATATGCAGACGGCCTCTTTTTCCAGAGGTAGGCCTACATATCATACAACTTGATAATAGATTGATTCAAGTTTGTACAAGTTTCAGATCCAGAACAAATCTAGATTTTTCATTCATAATAAAATTACTTAAAATTCATCAAAGAAACAAGGTCGAAGGAGGCCATAATGATTCTAATGATGGCAAATAAATGTTACGAAGGCGTAAATTTGGTATGAATAACAAGAGTAGGCCCAAGGCGCTTTTGAAAAATATGAAAGAAAGAGGTCAAGTTATTGATAAGAAAGTGCTTTATAGTGAGGGGTGTCAGACGTAAGCAGAGTTTTGAAATGCTCCGCGTTTACTGACTTGAAAGGAATGTCGGATGAAATTAGTCCTGATAAACGTCACATTTATCGACTAAAGAGAGTTAAATATTGATAGACCTTGAAAATCTACAACGCTTGAAAATTAGAAAAGAACCATAGTCGACTGGAAAAAGAAATATTCCACGTTTGTCGACTAGAAAAGAGCATCGGTCGACTTAGACAAAAGTGACATAGGTAGAATTTGGAAATACTCCACTTCTATAGATTTGAAAGAGATGTCGAATGAAGGGAGTTTTGGCGATACTCCATATTTGCTGACTAGAAAGGGGAGTCAAACATTGTTGGAGTATTTGACACTACTCCACACTCGTTAACAAGATTGAAACTTCGAAGAGGATCAACTCATTTATTCCGAATCCGTTACAATTTAATACCTGAATTATCTGAATCAATTTTCACATAAAGTATGTTGTTAGATACAAAACCTGTTGACAAAAAGGGTGGCTTCCCAATTACAGCGATAATACCACAGATTATCCTGTCTAGGGCGAATGCAACATGACTTAGATCAAAGGTAGTCATCGCTCTATCTTAAATTTTCTAAGATTTGGGTAGACTTGACTTAAGGTTTTCCTATATGAGAAGGCATGTGGTCACACGGTAGTAAAATTATCTGCTCACTCCACGTATGCAACAACCCTCTAAATAAGGAGTTTGATAGAATATTGGAGAAGTGCAAAGTACCACTCGCATGTACAAGTGTGTGAAAATATCAATTTTTTGAAACTGGAGGAAGTATGAATGGAATGACAATTAAGGAACGCAGTAATACGTAGTGTTTTCAAATAAATAAGGAACGCAAGTTTGGATTTGGCGTGCATCCTTTCAAATAAAGTAATGTATACTAGACAAGTAATAGAAGAGCAAATAGCAGACAGAAAATATTATTAAAAAAAAAACAACTGGCAAGAAAGAACAAACAACCCCAAATTTATCTGCGAGTAAATTTTCTAAGGTCAAAACTTAACGTTAAATCCCCAGTAGAGTCGTCATTCTATCACTTATTTTGAGCTGGTCAAAATATATTTGCAATGTCTGGATCTTCTACTTGTTTGTTTTTAAAAAAAACGTTTAGAATCGCTACCTAAGTTTTAGGAAAAATATTAGAAAATCATTTCTAGAAATGCGAACTCTGTTAGTCTACAAAAACTGTTGAAGATCTAGGTAAGAATTTTATTTAATCCAAGGGGAAGGTGTTAGGCACCCATCGGAGCCTATCTGAAGATAGTCCTTAAACTTAGTTTAAGATATACCAGAAAAAATATTTATCTCATTATTACCTGCTAAAAAGGTGTTAAAATAGTGATAAAAAATATGTTAAAATAATTTGAAAATAATTTTAAAAAATGTATGAGGTATATAAAATATAAAAATGATATACATATGATATATGATAGTGATGTATAGGGTGTGTATATATATCGATAAGTAGTGGTTTGAATAAATTGAAGAAAATGTTGTAATATAATTTAAAACTATTTTTGTAGTTAAAGATGTAAGTGGGTTTGTAGAAAGTATGAATGAGATATATGTAGTATAAAAATATATGTAAAATAAAATAGTGTACCTGTAATTATATAGAGTGGATAAAATGATATATATATGGGGTGAAATGTATATCTATAACTATATGTATATTATAAATGTCTTATAAATATTTATATGCATGTGTGCATAAAATAATATATATAACACGTGTGGGGGTGGGGGTGGGGGTGGGGGGATAAGTACATGTAAAAATTAATCATGATATGTAGATGATAAAATAATTATATATGATGCATGACATGCAAAATGAGTATTTACAAATACATTTTAAAAAATAAATTAAAAACATGCATATAAAGATGGATAAAATCATAAATACATAGTATGTAAAACAAATATGCATGTGTATATATTAGTGTATCAAGAAATTATAATATAATAATATATAAAGTATATTTGTAAAATAATATATATGTGTAATACGTTTGTAAGATAATATATATGTAAACTAATATGTCTCATATTTAAATTTTTTTTTCAGAAAAAGAAATGCTGAAATGAGCCAGACATTCGGACTGAAAAATGTACAAACAAATTATATATAAAAATAAAAGGACTTCTTACACAAATATCATTTTTAAAAATTATAATTATAAAAAAGTTACAACTTCTTTAATAAAATTATATAAATACAAACTATTTAAAAATTTATCTTTTTAATTACATTTTGTACAACTTTTACTTTTCTAAAATATCTATTCTAATTAAATATAAAAAAAAGATTATATATCTAATATAACAATTTAAATACACAAAATAATATAAAATACTCTCCTTTTCTTTTCTTTTCTTTTTTTTCAGAAATTTTAAAAATTCTCAAAAATCCCTTATCTTATCCATATTTATTTTTTCAAAAATTCCTATAATCCCTCTCTCTTCTCC
Source organism: Datura wrightii (assembly GCA_035772735.1). Taxonomy (NCBI): domain Eukaryota; kingdom Viridiplantae; phylum Streptophyta; class Magnoliopsida; order Solanales; family Solanaceae; genus Datura; species Datura wrightii. The sequence continues at coordinate 42,026,178 of JASDFA010000023.1, forward strand.
ATTTTTTATTTTTCTAAAATTTCTCTATTTTCTCCATTTTAATTTTTTCAAAAAATTCAAAAATCCCTCTATCTTCTCCTTTTTATTTGATTTCCCAAGAATCCCTTTCTTCTCTTTTTTTTTTTTATAAATCAGTTGTGATTTATTAAAAAATTATTTTTACTTCGTCGAAATATTTTAAGATACATGAATAAAGTGTGAATTCATCTAAAGGTTCATCAAAAATATTTATGTATAGATAAAAATTGTGCATAATATAAAAAATAGATGCACTATATGCTTCAATTATATATGATACACATATGTATAATATAATACATAATATATGGTGGCTAATATATATTATATTAATCTTTATATATGAAAGACTAAAGTAAAAAGGAAATTTAGTTATTAAGAATATGAGAATAATATAAATAATTTTTTAAAAAAATATATAATAATACATATTTAGTATATGTATTGTGTTAAATTTTTTAGTCCAAAAATTGTGCATAATATAAAAAATAGATGCACACATATACTTGAATTACATAATATAATATATTAATACACATATACATAATATAATATATGATGTCTAATATATATTATATTAATAAATCATTATATGTGAAAGACTAAAGGAAAAGAAAATTTTATGGATATATTATGGTGTCTAATATATATCATATTTATAATCTTTATATGTGAAAGACTAAAGAAAAAGAAAAATTTATGGATAATGTATATGAGGATAATATTAATAATTTTTTTAAAAAAATATAATAATATATATTTAGCATATTTATGATATATATGGTGTTAAATATAATAGTATATATATTAAATTTTTACCATATTTAATCTACTTAAATCATGATAGAAATTAATATTTATGTCATTTATATAAAAACTACCATATTTATCATTTTTATTCATTTAATCATGTATATATATATATATATATATTTTGTATATTACGTAATTAAAAAAATAGTTGCAACTTTTGTAATTATAATTTTAAAAAATTGTTTTTATGTAATCTCCCCTATATAAAATTGGGCTTGCAACCAACTTTCAATAAAAATATGACAAATTTTAATTATTTGGGCCTAATGCTAGACTTAATTCATTTAGACTTTGAAAAACTATTTGTTGCCTCTTTTATTACCGGTTAATATCTAAAATGAGATGCTTATTTAGAACAATAGTTGTAAAGAAATGTCAAAATGTTCTTTAAAAAATATCATATTTAAGCCTCTTGTTTTGAAAATCCTTTAAGGAAAAAAGAAGTGGGAAAATCTAGGACATGCACGAAGAACAAAATCGCCTTAAAGGGATAAAGGTCAATTACTAACTAAGTTGTAAGTTATACAAAAGATCACAAACACATAATAATTAGTAAACCATGACAACAATAATATATATATCAAAAGAAAATGCAAAGAAGAAGTTAGGAAGTGTTGCGCTCTTAAAAGAGTTCAATTTCTACTACTTGACTCCAATAGTAGTGGGGAAATCCTAATAGCTATTGGCTCATGTATGTCGGGCGAGTTTGATTTTCAAATGAGAATTTCGAGCTTCGATTGTTACCATGAAAAAGAAAAAGAATAAAAAAGATTAGGGACAACTTAACTAATCAAGAAAACTCATGAATAACGTAGCATGTTCAAACAAATCATATCAAATGAAAACAATTCTGCTCACTCTTAATATAGAAACTTATCTCATAGGATAGCTAATTTTAATACTATCAATTTTATATTTTGGATCAAACAAATAACGTACATACTTAATAGAGATTAAAAGCACTACAAATTCTAAATTATGCACAATGAGACTCTGAAAAGAGAGGGGAGCATAACTATGACACCAAGTTAAAATCATTTCTTATGCTGGTTAATTCATGACTGAGCACACATATTGACTTTAGGTCCTAAACTCACTCGTCCAATTGTTGCAAAAATATTTGAACACCTAAATAGATTGATCTTATATATATATATATATATATATAGTTGTCACTTTTTTCATGTCAAAAATAAGTGTTTTATTTAAGTATGTATTTTTTATCATTAATTTTAGGTTGATTATAATTTAAATACTAAAAAACCTTTTTGCAAATAAATATTTTATTTTGTTTAAGTTAGGAAGCTTAATTAATTTAATCAATTAATGATTTATCTATATTTTTATTTATTTTTTTCAAGAATGAAATGATTTTACAATTTAATTAATTTCAAACTTTTACAAATTGATGCTATTTTATTAAGAAAGTGGCTAAAAATTGAAATAAATTTTATTTTATTTTAAATAGCAATTCTAACCATAAAATTGATTTAAAGGCTTCCATTTTCCTCGTTTAATACCTTTCTTTTTATATAAATATAATATAATTATTAGATTTTGTATTTATTTATTTTTATCTTCCTTTAATTCCAATCATACGATCAAGTAATCAGATGGTTTAGATTTTTCCAAGCTGACCCAAAATTCAAAATACCCGACCCACCCCATTTCTAAAATATCCAAAAATACCTAACCCCACCCTTCATCCAACATAGCCCCCAATCCCCACTGTTCTCTCTTTCTCCAATGCCAGACCACCGCCCTAGACCTTCCACCACCATCAATGACTCACCACTACCAGACCACCTGTGACCCTCCTCCGCCGACCACTCCTCTCACTCGCCTCACCCCTCTCTCCCAGACCCGTAGACCCCCTGGCTTTCTCCCAAAATCCGTCGACCCTCTCGCCCTGCACCAATCCCTTCCCCCTACCCCCAAGACCCGAAAGTGTCACTGACAACTCAGTCCTTTTGCTCCAACAACTACAAGGTATTTTTTTTCAAATTTTTTCATCATTTTTCTCTGTCTTTCTTCTCTGACTCACACTTCGTATCCCTTCAACCTTTAAGATTTCAAAATTTTGAATTCTCCAAGTTCTTAAAAATTTGAAGAACCCTCCCTCATCTTCTCCTATAAAAGGAGATAGATGGTGAGGGAAAAAATGAATGGGGAACACACACAGCCACACACGGCAATACAACCACCTATGCACACTCACACAATTACACACAGAGGCAAAGACAAGAGACAGAGAAAGAAAGATACACCAACACACACGGACACAAAAAAACTGATTTATCCCCTTCTCTCTTGGTTTTATAGTTTTTTTTCTTCTTCCACATACTACTGCTCTTACTGTCCTGTTCTGTTGCTGCACTTGGAGTCGGACAGCTAGCCTAAGACTTGACAACATACAACCTCAATCACTGCATAACACAAGGTAAATTTTGTCCCATCTTAACTTCATTATTTTTAATTTTGTGATTCATTGATTGTGTTTGGAATGACGCTAGCTGTTTTAGTCAGACTAATTGTGAGTACAAAAAAGTGAAACTGATGTTCCGTGATTTTACGACACTTTCGATGCTTAAAACCAAGAAATATGCACATTCTTGGTATGTTTATATATATATATGATGTGTTTGTGTTAGGTGTTGTAGGAAAATAGGTCCAAAACGGGAAATGGGCAAAGTAAAGTAATAATTGACAAAACATGTAGGCTGCTAGCCAGGTCACAAGTCGTTGTCCCAATGAACGACTCCTTCCTGGAGTTGTGGAGAAGAGAAGGAACTTTATAAAGAAGATCCAGTATACCTCACGAGTTGATGGCACGACTCGTTACATCTGATAATGAGTCGTTATGATAGTCGTGGAGACTGGTAGGAAAAATTCTGAAGAATGCCCAGTGAAGACAACGAGAGACATAATGAGTCGTCAGGTGAAGTGACGACTTGTCATCAGATACTGTGGGCATCCGTCAAGTGCATTGGAGGATTTGGTGAACCATGGCCACGAGGGACCTAACGACTCATGCCCAGGTCTAACGAGTCGATAGGTCACCCGTCACCAGGATTGGACAAGCTGGTGAGAACGAGTCAAATTCACTGGCCACGATTCATTGGGAGACCCAACGAGTCATTACTTGGCCCATTACCCCTGCCGACCTGGAGTCCGTTTTTAGTTAGGAAAAGATTTATTTGGGACTATAAATATAATATTTAGGTATATTTTTCGAACACAGTTTATTTTACCATTTTTCACATAAATTTTGATGTTGTTAACGATCCTTCTTGGCTCAAGAAACAAAGTTTGTAATTTTGTTCTTGAGTTTGAGAATTAAACAACATTGAAGTTGTATTCATCGATTTTGGATATTTATTCAATCACGTGGTTTTCTTCTACGAATCTTTGTAAGTTACATTTATAATTTCTTCTATATTTTGTGATTGTGATTATTCAATGAGTAGCTAAACCCATAACTAGGATTGTGAGAACCATGATGAATTAACACACATAGGTAAAACACTTAGTGATTCTTGAATGGGGTTTTATGCATGTATTGTTTTTCCCTTTGTTTTAATTATTTCTCAATGGTTGCAAACACTGGAATTTACCTTTTTCTTACTTACCGGATCAAGGGGGTAGTGAATGGGGAAAGGGATTAACAACGGAGATTTGAGGCTATCAACCCTCATCTAATAGCTTGACCTTGTCCAGGAATAGCTAATCTGATATTAAGGGTAAGGGTTAATTAAACATACACCCATATACGGACCAAGTTGCGTGGTGATAATCATCTAGATAGGGGACCAACCATTTAGGTGAATTTAACTTATTAATATTGCATGCTAAACACCGGAATAGATCACTAGTGTAAAAGTCTTGTGGTTATGAGGTCATGGGAAATGCAATCCTAGTCACTTTATTGATCGAATACAACCAAAATTGATTTAAACATTTACTAGTCTCTACTCTTGTTTATTTTTTTATTTTCAAATCTCCCCCCAGGAAATAAGTAAGACAATAGTATTAGCCAAACCCTTTAAGTCAAGTTCTTGTCATATTCCTTGTGGGATTTGACTCCAACCTTTGTTGGGTTCTATATTTGACATCAACCGCTTTATATCTTATTACGAGGTGTAATTTAGGCGACATCAAATTTTGGTGCCATTGCCGGGGAATACGGCTAAGGGTTTTGTTAATTGTATTTTCTTTATTGTTGGTCTTTATTTCCTTTTTATTTTTCTGTTGTTGTTTTTGTTCTTAACAGGTCTTAGGTTCGTGCATGCCCAATACTAGGAGCCAAGGAAAATCCCTGGTTCAAATTGATCACGAACTTGAACAAACACTGCGAAAACTGAGGAGAATGGCCAACATATAAGAGCAAGAAATAATGGATCAAGCTACAGCCAGGATGTTGGCGGAGGAGCAACCTCGAGCAAGAGAGTGAGAGTTAGCAAGGGTTGCTGAAGAGCAATGCTTAGCTGCCGAAGTAGAGCGAGCTAGAAGGAACAGAGGTCCAGATCAGCAAACATACTGGCATTTTGATAAGGATGATGATGCTGATATTGACGAAGCCGGTGCCACTAGAGCTATTATCCCTCCCCCATTGCCTGCTGGGAAAAGTTTGATATTACCAGTGCTATGATCCAACTGCTCAACATGAAGGGGATATTTGCAGGTCATGCAATTGATGATGCACATACTCACTTGGCTAATTTCGTGGGTATCTGCAAAGCGTACAATCAATCGGGAGTGAGTCAAGATGCGATACAACTGAGGTTATTTCCCTTTTCATTAGGGAGTGAGTCAATGCTCTAGTTGGCAGAACTACCCAACGATTCTATCACTACATAGAGGGAGTTGAAAAAAGCTTTACTTGAAAGGTTTTTCCCATATTTCAGAGCTTTGCAGCTGAAAGATGAGATATATAACTTCAGGAAATTAAGTTCTGAGGCACTTCATGAGACATGGTTGAGGTTCAACAAGAAGCTCAAAAGGGTGCCCAACCATAGGATACCAGATGATGCATTGTTGGAAATTTTCTATTAGTCTCTAAATGCTAACACCAAGGTGGTGGCTGATACTGTGTCTGGCGGAACATTCATGAGTCATACTTATGCTAAAGCTGTTGATCTACTTGACAGAATCACTAAAACCAACCGCACATGGCACACAAGAGAGTTAGAGACTCCGGCTAGTTCTTATGCAGTAGGTATGACTGTGGAACGAAGAAGGAAAGATGAAGAGCGAGATCAGGATATTGCTGAAATAAAGACCACAATCAGGATGCTTGCTAAGCATTTGATGGGAGCTGAGGCTAAAAAGGTGAATGCTGTGGGTCCTTAGGGCACAACCCTAAGAAATGATAGAGGTGAATTAGAATTTGAGGAGGAAGCTGATTATCTAAATGATCAAGGGGCGGTTTTCCAGACTAACACCCAAGGGTCTAACCAAGACTCTCGGCATCAAGGTCATGGGAACCAAGGTCAGAACTACTACGGATATAACAATTACAACCGAGGCCAATACATAGACAATGGAGACTGGAAAAAGCGGGAGAAGTATAAGAATGACAGAAGCGGTGTATATGTTCCTCCAAGGAACCGTGAGCCTGAGTGTAGTGGTTCAAGGGTGGAAGACATGTTGTCCAAGGTACTTAAGAAGATGGAGGTGACATATGGCCATTTCAAGGAGCTCCGCGCTGATATTTCTTGTATGAACCAAAAGGTGGAATCACATGTTGTGGCCATTAAGTAGATTGAGTAGCAGCTGAGTCAGATGTCTGTTGCGATGAACCAGAGGCAGAAAGACACACTTCCTTGAAATACAGTTCAAAATCCAAAAAATGACAGTCATTGCATAGCGGTCACTACTAGGAGTGGGAAGGCGACAGTTGATCCTTTGAGGCCGGTTGTGATTGATTAGACAGTAGAGCCCTTAGTGATTGACGATGATAGGATGGCAGATTCTGAGGATCAAACTTTGTTTGATGATTCAGTGAAGAAGACCACTCGTAGTAATGCAAAGGAGCAAGGATCTAGCAAAGAGACGGAGAAGGAGGTACCGCAAAAGATCACACCTATTCCTAGACCTCCTCTCCCTTTTCCATAGAGGTTGAAGAAAAAGGTCGAAGATGGGAAGTATCACAAATTCATCTCCATGTTGAAATAATTATTTGTGAACATACCATTAGTCGAGGCACCTGAGCAGATGCCTGGCTATGCTAAATTCATGAAGGACCTTGTCACTAGAAAGAGGACCGTAAGCTTCGAACCTGCATATAATTTGCACCACTATAGTGCAATAGCATCCCGTTCTCTTGTTCAGAAAAAGAAAGACCCTGAAGCTTTCACCATGTCGTGCACTATTGGAGTCTTTAATTTTGCTAAGGCACTATGTGATTTGGGTGCTAGTATTAACTTGATGCCACTAGCAGTGTTCATATAGTTGGGCTTGGGAGCCCCCAAACCGACTACAATGCTGTTTTTGATGGCAGATCGTACAGTGAAAAATTTAGTGGGAATTTTCTATGATGTTCTAGTGAAGGTGGAGTCCTTTATATTTCGGCCGATTTTGTCATTCTGTACTGTGAGGTGGATTTCGAGGTCCCCATTATCTTAGGGAAACCATTCCTCGCCACCGGACGTTCTCTTGTAGATATGGAAACCAGACAACTGAAATTTCAATTGAACAATGAGGAGGTGACATTCAACGTATGCCGATCCATGAAGCAGCCAAATGACATGAAAGTGGTCTCAGTAATTGATGTTGTGGAACCTGAGTTTTCAATTATGCCCATAAAAGAGTTAGTTATTCTTGATGATTTAGTAGCAGTTTTGATGAATGTTGGTGTTGAGGAAATCCATGGGGATGAGGAGATAGTAAATGCACTTGCTGGTATGGGGTCATACACCTATGCTCCAAAGAAGATTGATTTTGACCTTAAGAATCGGGTGACCCACCAGCCAAGCCATCTATTAAGGAGCTTCCGTCTCACTTGCAGTGTATTTCTGGGAATCGGTAACACTTTACTGGTCATTGTTTCAGTTGAGTTCGAGGAATGGAAAGTGGAGGCTTTGGTCTCCATTCTGAAGAGATATAAAAAAGCCATCGAGTGAAGCATTGCAGATATTATTGAAATTCCAACCGGTATTTGCACTCATAAGATTTAGCTAGAGCCAGATTGTATTTCGAGTATTTAGCATCAGTTTAGGCTAAATCCACCTATGCAAGAGGTGTTCAAGAAGGAAATCATCAAGTGGTTGGATGCGGGTGTGGTTTACCCTATTGCTGACAGCAAATAGGTGAGCCCAGTTCAGTGTGTACCGAAGAAGGGAGGAATCACGGTGGTCTCAAATGCTAAAAATGAGCTCATTCCACTAAGGTCAGTCACTGGTTGGAGAGTATGTATGTATTATAGGAAGTGGAACCATTGGACTCAGAAAAATCACTTTCCTATGCCATTCATAGACCATATTTTAGACTAACTTGCAGGCAGAGAATGGTATTATTTTCTTAATAGTTATTCTGGGTACAATGAAATATCAATAGCCCCTGAAGACCAACAGAAGACTACTTTCACCTGTCCATATGGTACTTTTTCTTTCAAGAGGATGCCATTCGGGTTAGGTAATGCGCCTGCCACTTTTCAGTGTTGCATGATGTCCATATTTTCTGACATGGTGGAGGACACCATTGAAGTCTTTATGGATGACTTTTCGGCAGTGGGTGATTCATTCGATGACTGTTTAGCTCATCTGAGCAAGGTGCTGAAGCGATGTGAAGAGACCAACTTGATACTTAATTGAGAAAAGTGTAATTTCATGGTCAAAGAAGGTATAGTTCTAGGCCTTAAGATTTTTGGTAATGGTATTGAGGTGGACAAGGCCAAGATTGAAGTAATTGCTAGTCTACCACCTACAATTTCTGTGAAAGGTGTTCGAAGCTTTTTGGGTCATGTAAGGTATCATAGGAGATTCATCAAGGACTTCTCAAAGATTGCACATCCTTTTTGTAAATTTCTTGAGAAAGAGGTGAAGTTTGTTTTTGATGAGGCATGTTTGAAGGTGTTTAAATTCCTAAAAGAGAGATTGACCACTGCCCCAACTATAGTGGCACCTAACTTGTCTCACCCGTTCGAGGTTATGTGTGATGCTAGCAGAGTGTCCCTGGGAGCTGTGTCGGGTCAGAGGCGTGAAAAGATTTTCCATCCTATTTATTATGCTAGCAAGGTTCTTAATGCAACTCAGAAAAATTACACCGTGATAGAACAGGAGTTGTTGGCTGTAGTTTTTGCATTCGAGAAGTTTCGGGCATACTTGCTTGGAACTAAGGTGATAGTTCATAGAGATCATGCAGCTTTGAGATATCTGATGGCAAAGAAGGATGCCATGCCACGATTAATTCGATGGGTTCTACTGTTGCAAGAGTTCGAGTTTGAGATAATAAAAGATCGAAAAGGGACTGAAAACCAGGTGGCGGATCACTTATCAAGATTGGAACCAGATGCAGCACTTCGTGATAAGCTTGACATAGATGATGCATTCCCCGAAGAGCAGGTTTTAACTACTTCACAGGATCTCATCCCATTGTTTGCAGACTTCGCTAATTATCTGGTGAGTGATGTTTAACCAGAGAACTTATCTTTTCACCAGCGGAAGAAGTTCATGTCTGATGTGCAAAAGTTTTTTTGGGATGAGCCTTACTTATTTGGCATATGTGCTGATGGGGTTATTCGGAGATGTATGCCCGAGGTGGAGATGTTAAGCTTACGGGAGGCTTGCCACTCATCCCCTATTGGGGGTCACCACAGCGGGATTCGCATAGCCCACAAAATTCTGCAATGTGGGTACTATTGGCCAACCACTCATAGGATACGCATGATTGTTCGGGGTTTGTTATACGGGTATATAACTACACGCAAGTGCACGTGGTCGAACAAGTAGTAAGTGGCTTTAGTAAGCCAAGTATCGATCCCACAGAGACTTGGATGAAGTGCAATCTGCTCAAGTGTACTATATTTTACTTCTAAAAATGCAGACAATAGTGTAACCAAGAATTTGATAGTTTGTTTTATAATTTTTATACTACAGCTAAAACCATTATCTACTTTGAGTCTGAACTATGAATGAGAGCATGCTGAGGTTAAACGAACATGTAATGAAATTAATTATCATCATACTTTGGTTAATCTTTTCCTCCAGTTGCTAGCCAAGAACATTAGCCAAGGGATTAAAACTCTCGTATTTAACCTCACTTAAGAATCATGAACCATCCACCTACATTTCTGTGATTAAATGCAATTCATGTTCTAGCCATACAAACCCGGTTCCTAAATTGACTAATACGACTTTCAGGTATATTTCTATCCTGAAAGAAAATCAAGACTCAATTTTTCCAAACCAAGTAAAGAACATATCCTATTAATTCACAACTTTCCAATTTCTTGCTCTCTCGAGTGAAATCGGACTTTTTAGATATACATTAACGTAGGCCACACATTAATGCAGTAAGAACAAGAATTAATAGAACAACATGGAAGAAAAGATGAAAAACCAAAGAATCAATGATCACATTTCATCACAATTGTTCATAACCTCAGCAAGAAGAGGAATTAGCCACTCATTTGTGGATTAAACATCTTTAAATGAGTGTTAATCATACAAGCAATTTAATTAAAGAAGAAAGAAAGAGAAAAAAAACCCTGATATTTTCGTCCCTCAACTGCCTGTAACCCACGTTCTTGCTCCACCAAGTCAGAATTATGAAAAATGAACCTAAGTGTGCTATTTATACTGCTGGGAATTTTTCCCGGAATAACGAGCAACGTGTCACAGAGTGCATCGCGGAGCACTGCCTCCGTGACACGCTACGGACGCGGACCCTCACTGGAATTGGGGGTCCAGGAATTAAGGCCCAACATGGCACGACATGCAACGCGGAGCCAAGCCACCGTGCCACGGACCGGACGCGGACCCTCTCTGGAATTTGGGCGAATTTTCCCTATCCAGGCAGAAGGCCTCCGCGATGGCAGCGTGACACGGCTCCATCGCGGAGCCCCTTTAATTCATGCTGTCCAATGCCTTGTTCCTTGCTCGCATCCAAGTCCACCCCCGATATCCTCCAACATGCATTTAAGCTTCCCAAAATTACATATTACCTGCAAAACAATGGTAATCATGTTGGTTAGTATAAATTCACATTTTATTACCAATTACATGAGAATGTATACACATTGATAGATAAACAAGGCTAAAATGGTACTTTTTTGAGTATCACTTGGGCATATAAATTTTCCCAAGATCACTTACCCCACACTTAAATCCTTGTTCGTCCTCGAACAACAATCCTACACTTCATGCAATTTACATCCCAACCTCGCTATTTTGGTTCGACAATTTAGGCTACGGTCATACCGATTATTCAATACAGCAAATCATCAAGAAAACATGCATGGTCTTATCAATGCAATGACCTTCAATACATCAAGACCTCTTAGACTTTAAGAATCGACTCTCGATATTAGCAAACTCATGCAAATCAGCTGATAAAGATATCCGACACGAAAGTTAATCTCTCATCAAGCATGTGCCCTCACAACACAAGAGAATCTTCCCCTTTTTGCTCATATGACTCACAAAAATTCAAGCAGGAGCATGTAAAAACAATTTTGCTCTCTCTCCCAAAAGAATTCACATGCATCATGTCATGACCCATAAGCTTGCCCTTAGTGTATTACTCCACTAATATAAAGAAGTGCGATGTAAGATCACGTAGGACTTTAACTGGTTGTACTGGAAGCTACGGAACTAGTAAATATTGGGTTAGCCAATAATAGCCACTAGCATCCTTAAGCGCCTTTTCAACATATTCCATCAACTCATGGACATTGTTTCTTCTTTTTTTTCATCATCCCATTCTTGATGTTTTTCTTTAGTATGGCCCATCGTATTAAGCACACTTGACACAACAACAAAGATTATTCATGCACCTTCATTATAGTTTATTTATAGCAAGTGCACCTTCACCCTTTTCTTTTCTTCTCTCACTCTGCTTTTCTTTTCTTTTCACCATTCTCACTCTTCGACACTTCGGGAAAATGATTTTCTCTTCTTAAGCGCTTAAGAGTTTTGTATAGACTTTGCGGCTAATGAAAAGAAGGAATTAAGCTCGGTTTACACTTTATGACAAAAGAAAAAAATAATAGGCTAAAGGCTCAACGGGCTGACTAGGGTATATCTCGGTTAAAACAAAGAAATGCCTACATCCTTTCCTACAATACACCTCCTTCATTTCATTTTGTACACACACCAGGCAAGTTCTAGACACTTCACAATAGCATGGAATAACAACACCTCACTTCACACTTTTTGCACATGCTCAATTTAAGATGTATTCACAGACTCTTCAATCAGCTAATTACAGGAATTCAAACATTAAGCCTCAATCACACTGAATCGAACTCTATGGCCTAGGTATCTCAACATATTTACAAATTTGCATGCTTTCATACGAATCACCTTTGCATTTTAAATATCATGTACAACACGCAACCAAAATTTCGCAACCATATAGTAACTACAAGTTTTGGGATGCAACCCACCAAAGAAAAAAACTAAAAAATAATTGAAAAAAATCTACTCCTAACGACTACATTTCCCTTAAGACGGTCGTCATCCATCCATCATAGGGAACGGTCACTACTATGACTTTGGTTCAATGGGACCATTCTCGGTAAAAGAACCGAAAACAAACGCCGAGAAACCCAAGAAGTAAAAAAATGTTGAAAATATCGATCATTTCGATAGAAAAAATTATGTACAAAATATTTTGAATTTTTTTTAAAAATATCGATCATTTCGATAACAAAAATATGTACAGAATCAGCTAGCAACATTCAGCAACACACATCAATTTAACATAAATTTACAAATACAGAACAACACTTTAACAATTCACAGATCACAGGGAACACAAAATGTCACATGCACGACAACAGAATAGAGCATACATACAAAACAGCCCAGCCCAGCACCTAACTACTCCCACCCCACACTTAGTTCGAACACTGTCCCCAATGTTCACAAAAATTAAAATAACACAAAATCGGGTGGTGGAACTCCCTGATCAGTCAAAGTATTCCACTTCTTCGTCGGGTGCTGCTGCTTCATCTCCCATGTCTGAGTCGCCCCCATCGTCATCATCGGACTCCACATCGGAGTCCTCCCGACGTGTCTCCTCGACTGTGGGGACATCATTATCTGTGGGCTCTACAAATGCTGGCCCCACTCGGCATAGAGCCCTGGCGTTTTCGCCGAAGGGGTAGTCTAGCTCGAGCTGCCATAGCTCCTCCTCTGTCGCTGGCCTCCCGCCTATCCTCAGCTGGAGCATCTGCATCCCATACATTCGAGTCATATACTGATCATCACGAGCATGTCGCTCGCCAAGTGTAAGCACTGGCCCGTGGGTGGTGTTGGGAGCCTTAGTTTTAGTAACATCTAAGGCCCACCGCTCCATCTGCGAGATATAATCAAGGGCCTCCCCCTCGACATCTAGGCCCCTGAGGAAGGTGGTGAGTAGTCCACCAAAGCCATACCTGTGCCCCTGGTGCAACCGAGCTCTCTTCATGGCGGAGATAATTACCGCCCCCACGTTGATCTCCAGCCCTTTCATCAGGGCGTACACCAGGCATACACGATCTCGGGTTACATCTGTCATGTATACCCCCGGGATTAGGCATGAGCAGACTATCTTCAGCCAGATTCGGGCTTCCCTGTTCATTTGTGAATATGGCAGAGTCTGGTGGTAGCCCCTCTCTTTGTGTCTGCTCCATCTAGCTGTCGATCGGGTCCCACACAATATGCGTCTGATGTCAGCATACGGTGGGGTAATGTTCAGCTGTCGGAGTACGTGGGCGTCTGTGTCCCACGCTCCTATGATGGCATTGAGGTGGTGGGGCTCCAAAGTGACTATTTGCCCTCTGATTTTGATGGTGTGGCTTCTGATAGTCGGGTTCCAATTGGCATAGAACTCCCGAACCAGGTGCAAATTACATTCCTTGGGCTCCTCAAATATGAAATTGAGCCCAGCTGCCTCGATCCGGTGGACCATCCTAGGGAACTCCTGTGCCAATGGTTCCCGTGCTATATGCTCCTTGGGGAAATATTTGTTTTCTTTGTGCTTCGCGTACCACTTTTTCCACTCATCAGTCACCCATCTCGTTCCATATTGGCGGCGTTGGCCGCGTGGAACTGCTGGTGCTGCTGGGACTGCTGTGCCCAGTCTGATTCGCTTCCTTCCGGCGCCTGAAGTTGATGCGCCTTTCCCTTTCTCTTGCCGGCTTGCCATTTTACCTGTCAACCTAAGTAGACAAGATCAATGTTAAGCTAACGGATATTAACTTCAGCTAAGGTCGGGTTAAGCTAGGTTACCCCACACTTAGGCCTTAGCTACAGTTACAACAATACGGCAAGATTATCTTTATTTACACACAATAACCAACTATACAATTATGCTTAGTGCGTTCGAAAAATTCGACGGTATATCTTCTGCGTACTACTCAGACTTCGTACAGCTAATCACAATCACTACCATCGCTAACATCTTAACCATCGCACTTAGCAAGGAAAAACAAAGAAACGAAAACAACAACAAAAATTTATCTACACGAACCTATACAACCAACCAAATTCTTACAAATTTCAACATTCCCTTAACCCGAGAATCCGTCATTCTATTAACATCCTAACAATTTGTGTATCGACTCATCTCATTCAACATGTACTTCCCGGCATGAAATTCACAATTTCACTACATTTTCAACTCCAAATTCAAAAACAAGCCCTAGAATTGATATTATCAAGAAAATTCGATTAATTTATGCAATTGACAAGTTCAAGCAATCGTAACGACATTCCGAACATTCATCAATAACAATTTACTTGAATTCATGATTAATTTCTACTTAGGGCAATTTAGCTCACCTCCCATGCTCAATATCGAAGAAAATCGACAAGAATTTGAAAGGAAATCGGAAAACATACCTTGACTTTGAAGAATCGAAGAAAACTTATTGAATTTCTTGCCTTACTCCGTGTCACGTTGATGGGGGATGGGTTTCGGGGGGTTTGGTCACGGAGAGATTAAAAAATGAGGGAAAATGGAGGGTTTTCGGGGTTAAAAAGTAGGGAAATCGCGCGGGTCACCCGGCGACCCAGTGTGACCCGTCGCGATATACAAGGCAACGTGTCACGGAGTGCATCGCGGTGCACTTCCTCCGTGACACGGAGCCATCGCGAGACTGTTCTGGAAATTTTTAAAATTTCAGGATTATACCTCAATGTGTCACGGAGGTAACGCGGAGGTCCACCTCCTTGACACGGAGCTGTCGCCCCAGCTCACTGTTTGCCACTTTTTATTAATTTTCATACCTCGACTTTTCCTTCGCGATTCCATGCATATTTTCCTCCGTTTGACCTGAAATTCATCTCACTATACAAAATTGGTTAGAATTATAGGTTTCACTCTAAATACAAATAAAACAAAAACTAACACAAAAAATTTTGTAGTCAATCAAGAAAAAGAAAAAGAAAAATCTATTTACACTTTACAGAAAGAAAGAAAATTTTTTTCCCACGGGTTGCCTCCCGTGCAGCGCCTGGTTTAACGTCGCGGCTCGACGTCGTTAAGCTCATTTGTCCTCTAGGGGGACAGACGATTTCTCTCGATCACCGTCCTCCCCCCAGTAGTGCTTACACCAATCCGGTGGTTTTTTCCATTAACTCCCGTGAATCCTTAATCTGCTTATCATCGCCTTGATCAATCACATTGATCACCGAGAGTTCTTCATGCACCATCGGGAGCTTGGGTGCCTTGTACACATCGAACACCTCCACCTTGTCATGTGCTCGTATTGTTAGCTGCCCCGCAACTACGTCAATTAGTGCTTTCCCGGTTGCCAAGAAAGGACATCCCAAAATAAATGGGACTTCCGCGTCTGGTTCAAAATCTAGCACGACAAAATCTACCAGGAAAATTAGGGAGCCAACTTGCACCAGAACGTCCTCCACAATGCCATCAGGTCTTGCTAGGGATCGATCCGCCAATTGCAAGATTACAGTTGTGGGTCTAGGACTCCCTAGACCCAACTTTCTGAATACCGATGAAGGCATCAAATTTATGCTCGCTCCCAAATCACACAATCCACGAGCTCGGATGCTCTGCCCAATAGTAATTTGGATAGTAAAACTCCCAGGGTCTTTTAGCTTTGTGGGTAGTCTATTTTGAATCCGGGAAGTGCACTCCTCCGTTAGAGCCACCGTAGCATACTCAGTCAACCGACATTTGTTTGCCATGATGTCCTTTATATACTTAGCATATTTCGGCACTCCCTGCAAGACATCAACAAGAGGTAAGTTAATATGTACCTGTTTCAGCACCTCTATGAATTTCTTGAAACACGCCTCCTCCTTGTGTTTCTTTAGTCGTTGAGGGAACGGGGGTGGAGGTCTTTCTGATTCAGCTTCCGTAGTCTTCCCCCTTTCAGTACTATGCTCCCTCTCAACTTCTGCTGCTCCCGACTGTTGAGGTGGTCTTTCTGGTTCCACCTCTTTCAGCTGCAAACCACTCCTTGTGGTCACTGCATTCACCTGCTTGGGATTGGGATCCGTGTCACTCGGCAGTCCTCCTCTAGGCCTTGTGTTTTGGGCACTAGGAAATTGCCCAAATTGATATTCAAGTGCCTTGGTAGCTAACTGGTTGTTTTTCACTTCGGCTGCCAATTTCACATAGTCAGCCTGCAATTGAGCTTGGTTAGCTATCATGGTCTTGAACATCTCCTCAATGCTGGGTGATGGTGGTGGAGGAGATGCATTGTTGTTTTTGAATTGGGCTTGATAATTCTGCTGCCCTCCTTGGTTCCTTTGCACACCCTGACCCGAACTTTTCCCCTGATGGTTGTTGCTACACCATGAGAAATTAGGGTGATTCCTCCAATTGGAATTGTAGCTACTACCATACTGTTGGTTGTTCCTTTGCGCATTACCCACAAAGTTTACCGAGTTAGGATTGGCTCCACAACACTCAGCTGAGTGCTCACTACTTCAACACACTTCACACCACATTTGCTGCACTGCATTAACTGGGGCTGGAGGCTGGTTCAATGTCATGTTGCTGAAGTTGGTGTTAAGTTGATTTTGCAATGCAGCTATCTGTGCAGCGATAGCTGTAAACCCATCCACTTCTAGCACTCCTGCTGCTTTCCTTGTCCCACCTCTTGATGAATCAGCATTCCATTCTGGATTGCCCTGCGAAATACGGTTCAACAAGGTATACAGCTCCTCATAAGTTTTCTCCAGCACTTGCCCTCCAGCTGCTGAGTCTAGCAATATTTTGGTGTGGGGTTCCAAACCCTCTATAAAAGTGTGCACCAGCACATCATTGGACTGATGATGATGAGGACAATCCCGCAACATGGATTTGAATCTCTCCCAGGCCTGATATAAATTTTCTCCCTCTCTCTGTTTGAAACTTAGAATTTGACTTCTAAGTCTTGCTGTTTTACCGAAGGGAAAAAACCGTATCAAGAATTTCCTTGCAAGATCATCCCACGTAGAAATAGAATTTGGTGGCTCAGCTTTCAACCACCTCTTGGCTTCTTCCAATAGTGAGAATGGGAACAATGTAAGCCGGACATAATCTGATGACACTCCAGCGGGGATGTAAGTGTCACTTATCTCCAAAAAATTTTGGAGATGCTGTTGTGGATCTTCATGAGGGAGACCGGTAAACTGCCCGCTAGTGTGCAACAACTGCACCATATTCTGTTTAAGTTCAAACCTCCCTCCTGGCTCAGGTTTGCAGATGCTAGATGTGACATTATTAGCATGTGGGATTTCCACCTCGCGAACCGGCCGAGCTGCTACTTCTTCGGGCACTAACACTGCCCGTACTACCGGTGGATTCTGTTGTTGCTCCATGATCGTCTGTCTGAGCAACTGCAGCTTTCTTTGTAGAGCTTCTCTCCGTTTACTGTGAAATATTCTTTCTGGCTCTATATACGATTCCACCAGCTCCTTGTCTCTTGCCAGTGTTCAACAGAAATTAAGTCTGCAAAATACGGGCAAAGACCAAGTTGTCAACACTAAGAAAATAAAAATACAGTAAATTAACACTTAAAACAAATTCACCAATTGCCAAGTCCGCGGCAACGACGCCAAAAACTTATTCGGGGTTTGTTATACGGGTATATAACTACACGCAAGTGCACGTGGTCGAACAAGTAGTAAGTGGCTTTAGTAAGCCAAGTATCGATCCCACAGAGACTTGGATGAAGTGCAATCTGCTCGAGTGTACTATATTTTACTTCTAAAAATGCATACAACAGTGTAACCAAGAGTTTGATAGTTTGTTTTATAATTTTTATACTACAGCTAAAACAATTATCTACTTTGAGTCTAAACTATGAATGAGAGCATGCTGAGGTTAAACGAACATGTAATGAAATTAATTATCATCATACTTTGGTTAATCTTTTGCTCCAGTTGCTAGCCAAGAACATTAGCCAAGAGATTAAAACTCTTGTACTTAACCTCACTTAAGAATCATGAACCATCCACCTACATTTCTGTGATTAAATGCAATTCATGTTCTAGCCATACAAACCCGGTTCCTAAATTGACTAATACGACTTTCAGGTATATTTCTATCCTGAAAGCAAATCAAGACTCAATTTTCCCAAACCAAGTAAAGAACATATCCTATTAATTCACAACTTTCTAATTTCTTGCTCTCTCGAGTGAAATCGGACTTTTTAGATATACATTAACGTAGGCCACACATTAATGCAGTAAGAACAAGAATTAATAGAACAACATGGAAGAAAAGATGAAAAACCAAAGAATCAATGATCACATTTCATCACAATTGTTCATAACCTCAGCAAGAAGAGGAATTAGCCACTCATTTGTGGATTAAACATCTTTAAATGAGTGTTAATCATACAAGCAATTGAATTAAAGAAGAAAGAAAGAGAAAAAAAACCCTGATATTTTCGTCCCTCAACTGCCTGTAACCCACATTCTTGCTCCACCAAGTCAGAATTATGAAAAATGAACCTAAGTGTGCTATTTATACTGCTGGGAATTTTTCCCGGAATAACGAGCAACGTGTCACGGAGTGCATCGCGGAGCACTACCTCCGTGACACACTACGGACGCGAACCCTCACTGGAATTGGGGGTCCAGGAATTAAGGCCCAACATGGCACGACGTACAACGCGGAGCCAAGCCACCGTGCCACGGACCGGACGCGGACCCTCTCTGGAATTTGGGCGAATTTTCCCTATCCAGGCAGAAGGCCTCCGCGATGGCAGCGTGACACGGCTCCATCGCGGAGCCCCTTTAATTCATGTTGTCCAATGCCTTGTTCCTTGCTCGCATCCAAGTCCAACCCCGATATCCTCCAACATGCATTTAAGCTTCCCAAAATTACATTTTACCTGCAAAACAATGCTAATCATGTTTGTTAGTATAAATTCACATTTTATTACCAATTACATGAGAATGTATACACATTGATAGATAAACAAGGCTAAAATGGTACTTTTGAGTATCACTTGGGCATATAAATTTGCCCAAGATCAATGATTTTTCAAAGGCATGTGATGCATGCCAAAGGTAAGGAGGAATATCACGGAGCCATGAGCTTCCTCTTACTCCTATCCTTGTAATTGAGTTGTTTGATGTGTAGGGAATTGATTTCATGGGCCCATTTGTGAGCTCTAACAAGATGAAGTACATACTGGTTGCTATGGACTATGTTTCAAAATGGGTGGAGGCAATTGCGCTTCCAAATAATGAAGGGAAGAGTGTCACAACATTCTTGAAGCAGAATATTTTTTCTAGATTTAGGACTCCTAGAGACATCACTAGTGATGAGGGTTCGCACTTCTGTAATCGGTTGTTTCGGACATTATTGGAAAAATATGAGGTGTAACACAGGGTGGAAACACCCTATCATCTGCAATCTAGTGGGCAAGTTGAAGTCTCCAACCGGGAAATAAAGACCATCTTAGTTAAGATCTATAAATGCTAACCAGACAGATTGGTCTAGGAAGTAGATGATGCTTTATGGGCTTATTAGACCACATTCAAGACTCCTATAGGTATGTCTCCATATCAGCTTGTATATGGGAAAGCATGTCATCTTCCAATTGAACCTGAGCACAAAGCTATGCGGGCGCTCAAGAAGCTGAATTTGAACTAGAGCGAAGCTGCAAACTTGAGGATTGATTAGTTGAATGAGCTAGATAAATTCCGTTTGAAAACCTATGAGAGTTCTGAAATTTATAAACTAAGGATGAAAATTCAGCACGACCGGAAGATTGAGAAGAGAGAGTCTAGCCTGGGTGATATGGTGTTACTATTCAATTCTAGGCTTTGCTTGTTTCCTGGCAAGTTGAAGTACAAATGGTTGGTGCCTTTTCGAGTGGTTCAAATATTCTCCCACGGGGAAATTGAACTGGAAAACCATGAATGAAAGCGATTCAAAGTCAATGGTCAACAAGTGAAAGCATATCTGGGGAAGAGAGAAGAAATAAAGCTGGTGGATCTTTGGGCTCTGGGTGAAATCTAAGTAATCTAGGGATTTGTGTCGTGCTACGATGTTAAATTAGGCGCTGCATGGGGGGCAACCCATGGAGGTGTTTTGGTGAAGTCTGAGTAGTCAAAATACCCGCGTCGTGCCGCGACGTTAAATCAGGCACTTCTTGGGAGGCAACCTAAGTTGTAATTGTAACAAAAATTTAGTGTTCACGTGTGTTGATGTGTGCAGGTGATTAAGATGGGAAATTTGAAATTGAAACCAAAAATCTAAACTTAAGTTACTGGTGCCCAAAAGCACTGAACGAGTCGTCATCAGACATAACGACTCGTTAAGTGGATCGTGGTCACTGCCACATAAAATAGTGAAGACAACGGTTGACCAAATGAGTCATTTCCAATGACAATGAATCGTGGGGTCTTCCATCAAGTCTACTAGATTAAAAAGGGATTTAAGTTATAAAAAGAAGCAACGATAGATTTAACGAATTGTGGGTACACCCAATGATTCGTCAAGTGACCTGTCAAGAAGCCACTTAATGCCATCAGAGTTTCAGGACCTACGACTCATCACACGACTCGTTGGGTACACCACGAGTTGTTAGGTCCCAGGTAAGATTTTGATCTGCGTAATTGAATGAAAGACCCACACAAATCATGGCCACGACTAACGACCCCTTACGTGGGTCTTGTCTTACTGTAATTAAAATGTTCCACCCAACCTGACCCGTGTACCAATAGGGAGTAATTTAATTTCAAATCGTCTAAAAAAACTCTAATTTTTCCCACTCAAACCCCTCAAAAAATCAAAACCCAACACTCTTAAGCAAGTTTCTCACCTCCTATTCTCCCAAAACATCACTCACAAGAAATAATTCAAAATTGCACTCAAGTTCACACAGGCACGATCACTCTTCTCAACATTTATAGCTTACTCTACATCTTCATCCTCATCCTCAAACATTGTGAGTATCTAAATTCTTAAAATATAATTATTTCCTGACCTATGCATCTCTGTAGACATCGTACTGTTTGATCTATGATTCATACCGGCAGAAAACCTTAAGTTGCTTTGATTTTTGTTACTCATGATTAAAATTTAAATCATTGTTATATGAAATATGGTTGTTGTGCTGTTGGGATTGAAAATTCTAAGTGATGATGAACATGGTGTGAGTTATTTTAAACCATTGGAAGTAAACTCTTGAGCACGAGCCATGTAACGAGTCATGGTATCACCTCAGGACTCGTTGTGTAGCTCGTCCTAAGTGGGAAATGGGATATGCAGACCAGTGTACCTCACGACTGGTATAAAGAGTCTTTTCCACAAGTAACGACTCATTGTGACCAGTCGTTAAGTCCACTGGTCCAACAAAGAAAAAAATAACCTGCAGACAACGAATGACCTCACGAGTTGTGGCCAGTGGCAACGACTCGTTGAGTCCCTCGTTCTGCCTGCAGGGACAAAATTAAAAGTTGATTTTGTTTCATCTCATTTTGCATATTAACTGTTATTCCACAGGTAGAATGGCACCGGAAGGTACACCAAAGAAGGGTCCAGCCAAGAAACGGGTGTTGGAGAGGAGTCATCCATCATATCGAATACTTAGGGACGTGCCCTCCTCCTCCGAAGAGTCAAGTGGCTCGGTGGAGGAATATGAAGTTTCAGAAGAGCAGCTTTAGAGGAGATCCACTAGGGCTAGGAGACAACACCCTACAAATCCGACAACCCTGGTTGATTCTCCTACCCTACTTGCAAGAGACCCACCAACCCGAGCAGAAGAGAATGCTGGGGCCACAGTCCTGATTGCTCCCCAGGGCACCACAGCTGTGACAAAAGTAGAAATTGTTGATGAGTCACGTGTTCAACAGGGGAGCACATATGATGAGTTGACAGAGATATCAAATACATCTAATGATCAACAGGTGAGGCGATGGTGCGCTCGAGGTATGCAGACCATTTACAACAGGGACATTTCTCCAAATGAAAAAGGCCATCCAAAGAGGAGCATCTACGAGGAGCCCAGACTGGTCACCATAGGGCTCAAGGACCTCCCCGAGCTGCAAGCATTGTTTGATAGATACAGGTTTTTGTGGTTAATTGAGCCATCGGGGAGCTATAGCCCTTTCCTGGTTAGAGAGTTTTATGCCACTTACGCAGCCACATTACAATAGCTGGCTTTGGGAGGCCAAGACTGTAAGAAGAGGCCCGCGTTGACACAGGTGTTGGTTCGGGAGACGCCTATAGACATCTCTAAGAGGACCATCTCTAGACTTCTCTATGGTCCAGACTATCATGCTCCGATGAATACAACCGAGTTCGATCATAGACTGTTATAGCTAAAGAAAGTCAGAACCAAGAAGCTGAACAGTGAAGAACGAATCAGGCAGTACACTTGGTTGTCACGGGTCATTGCCACAAGGGGTCCGCTGGTTGAGTGGTTACATGGAACCAAGTCACAAATAAAAAAGGCCACATTGAACTTTCAAGCTAAATTCTGGTGGTCATTGGTTCAGCATAGGCTGGTACCGACCAGAAATGACAATGTGCTTTCACCTGATAGAGCTGCACTGGTAGCTAGCATTATGGAGGGGTACGCCATAAATTTCCCATGATACATTGCTGAAGAGATTCAAGAGCGGGAGATAGTAGACATCACTACTATTCCCTTTCCATGCCTCATTGATCGATTATGTCAGGAGTCAAAAGTGCCAAAACTGCCGTCGATTGATCAGCGAGTGGTGGTCCATAAGATCACCGATATCGGGCTGATCAGAGATGAGACAAACCCGATATCAAGAGTGAGGAGTCAGTCTGTCGCATCCACTGGAGAAACTTTATTGGCGGAGGCATTGAGTAGTAGTATGTAGACTGAGGCTGCATTGTTTACTGAGATTGCGGCAGAGCCCATAGAGGCCAGAGAGAGTGGTAGCTAGCCTGAGGCTATAGAAGCAACCAACATTCCCGCACTTGCTGAGGTTCTATTGTGCCCCAGAACATGCGCAAGCGTACGCGATCGTACAAGTAATACAGTGGCCCTTTTACAGAGCCGGTTGTCGAACCCACAGGGCCAAGACTAATTCAGTGAATTATCAAGTTCAACTGTTAAATTAACCTTCACAAGTGTTGATTGTAGAAATTTTAGAAAATTCGAATTAAATCTATGGGTGATCATAAAATAATCGAGAAACAATACAAGAAGCAACTAGAGTTAAGGCCTAATAATCATGCAATGCTGTAATTCATAATGGTTCGAGTATGAAAACTTCAGTTGTTGTCTCAAATAGTTAAAATGCAACTTTCATGGTCTTTTGATCCTCTAGACACAGCAAACTAGTCTCACACCTACAGCGGAGATGTGGCGTCCTAATTCGTGAGCAATTTAACTACGTGGATGTGGTTTATGGAGTTTGTGCCCTTGGTTATGGACTTTAGTACAAATCATTTAACCTGACATAGCTTCAAAACTACTTCTACAAGCGGTGGTGTGACAATTCTAAGTCGGTGTCTAGCTCATCCCATTTTAGTAACCAAGCAAGGCAAATTAGGTATAATTTCTATCCTAAACGCTAATCCTATCGTAAAGATAAGAACTTGCTCCCTACATTCTTGTGTTCTAGCTTAGGGTTACTCTTTTGAGCATTTACCTAAGCGTGACGAGTTTTTTTTCATGGTGATAAAGCATAAAAACAATAATAATAAAGAATGTAAGGCAACACAACAACTAAAAACACAAACCAACGAAGAATTCCTACATTTACAATCATATCATGTGGCGTCAACCCTAGAGGAAAGGTTTTATCCACTCATGTTCGTAAAAATACTTAAAAACATGATTAAAGTAGAGTACTTACAAGAATAGATAAAAGAGAATGAAAATTAGTGAACCCTAGGTAGAGTTCTTCCTTTCTCCCTTCGCTCCTTTCCGTTGTTCTCAAAATATTTCGTGATAAAATGATTTTTGGAGCTAAGTGTCCTATTTATACTAAGTGAGAATTTACAAAAATTGGTCGTGGTTGAACTAGCTCCGTGTCACTGACTTGGTCGAGCCAATCTTGCTCCGTGACACAGAGCAAACGCGCATGCACACTGGAAAACTCGGTAGTTGCATGTTAAGGGAGCAAGCTATGCGCGATGCCTGGCGTGGCACAACCCATCTCGCGCGCGACGCTCAGCATGACACGTCCACTGGCGTGCAGTATGGCATGGAGTGGCATGGCGCCAAAACACAGGTGCACTACTCAGCTGCTTCTCGCGCGCACTCCTGCCTACGTGACACGGTGCCAATCGCGGCAATCTCTTGTCGTGGCACGCTGCAGGTTGTGATCAAAGCACTTCCATGTTTTCTTCATGCCATCTTCCTTGCACTTAATCCCGAACTTCCTTTATCTTCATGCATCATCATATTAAGCTCATATTTTGCATTTTTCACCTTCAAAACAAAGAGCTAATCACATTGGTTAATTATGCATGAATTTATGCAAAATCACATGAGAATATAATTAATTAAATTGACAAACACGCCTTAACTAAGTTATAAAATAGCACTTGGGAACGTAATTATGCCCAAGATCACTACCCCACACTTAAAGCCTTGTTCATCATCGAACAACTTTATTACATCTCATGCACATGAAGAACTTACACATAACTAATTGAAGCAAGACAATTCAAGCAAAGGGTACAACGATTGTTTTTAGATGGCAAGTTAAAAATGTAGCATGCAAGATATAACCATTAAAATAAAATATAACTATGTTAAGACTTCCTAGCCTCAAGAATCGACTCTCAAACTCGACAAACTCATGCAAATTAAGCAATCAAGAAATCCGACATGAATTTTATCCTTCATCAAACATGTGCCCCCACACAAGAGAGTTACCCATTTTCGCTCATATGTTTTCAAATTATAACCTGTATGGGTATATGAATAAGAAATACGCTCACTCTCAAAAAGAGTTCACATGCAACATGTATTGACCCATAAGCTTGCCTTTAGTGTTTTACTCCACTAATTTAGGAATGTTTGAATGTAAGATCAAATAGGACTTAATTGTTTGTAATGTAAGCTAAGGGATAGGTAGGTACTATTCTTTGAATGGGTAACTATCTTCCCTAAGAGCTTTTAATACATCACACTTTCATTATGAATATCTATCCTCTTACTTCTCCTTTATTCTTTTCAACTCTCATTTTTCCTCTTTGTTTCCCCATTTCTTTAGGCATACTTAAGCTCTTAGTAAGGAATACTTAAGCAATTTTTTTGCTCTTTTCTTCTTTTACTCCCTACTAACTCTTATTCATTTTTAAACAAGTGCACCTATAGTCTTTTCTTCAACTCCCACACTACTCTTTTCCTTCTTCTTCCAACTCCTCACTCCTTAACTCTCTTGCATTTTTCACTTAAGCGCTTAGGGGTTTTGGATAAAATTCAAGGCTATTGAAAATAAGGGGTTAAGCTCATTTTGTGGCTAGCAAAGAATAGGCTAAAGGTTCAATGGGGCTAACTAGTATTAGACATTCAACGTAGGTAAAGGGAGGAATAAAAATTAGGCTCATTAAAAGAAATGCCTAAATAATTTCCTATAATTGAAATTCCTCATTTCATTTTGTATGCACACCAGGCAAGTTCTAGACACTACACAATAGCATGAAATATTCAAAAACCTTACACACATAGCACATGCTCAATTCAAGACAAATTTAGTAGACTTCTTATCTCCGATAATCACAAAAATTCAAAATTAAGCTTTCAAGCACATAGAGTCATATTCAAGAGCCTAGGTGTCTCAACAGAGTTATTAAATTGCTAGCATGCTTCAAAATTTACAACACTTGCATCTCACAATCATGCATAGTACATAGAAAGAACATCAAGCCATCAATCAGCTAAGGGTTCAAAAACAAAAATCTATTGACAAATTTTCCCTCAAGACGGTCGTCATCCATCCATCGCTGGGAAAAGTCCCTAACTATGACTAAAAATAGCTATGTACAGACAAAGAAATATTTTATTCATCGGTTCAAAGTGCCCCCCTTCAGAAAAGAACTGAAAGAAAAACCAAAGGATGGGTGAATTATGGTCAACTTAACTTTTTGATCAAACAATATCATAACAAGCACCAATTTCACCCGAATTCATTAAGCATAAAATTTTGAAATTCCCCTCACCCTATACTTGAATCATGCTATGTCCCCAGATCATTGAACAAGAATACTACAAGGGTGAGAAATACTCCCTGAGGCCTCTTAGGCCTAGCTAACAACATGTTTCTCTTTATTTTTGCACAGGTAGGTCATCAACCCCACACTCATCCTCTTTTATGCTCCTTAGCTCTTACTTCCTCGAGTACTCAGACTTCCCCTTCTTCTATGCTTACCAAAAAAACAAACAATAACAAGTGAAACATAACAAAACCTACACAAACTAAAAAGAACAGGTACCTGCGGTACTCTTGGGTTGCCTCCCAAGTAGCGCTAATTTTACATTGTGGCATGACGTATACTATCCTTCTTAGGATATCCTAGAAACCAGTGTTCCCTTTCGAGAACCATGTTTTTCTCTTTTTAATTTTTGAGGGAACAACCTCCACTCTATCCCTCTCTTATTCCAACTTCTTCTTCAACTTAAGCCCTCCATCAGATTCGAGCTGAAATATGATCATCTCCTGCGGTAGTGGACTCATAGAATCTGCCACCCCACGCTTAGCATCTGAAAACACACTAACCTTACAAAGGTCTCTATAGTGTGTGGGTGGGTTGATTTCTTAGTAGACTCTGAATAGCTCTTCTTCATTATCGACCCTCATTTTAAGGGTCCCTGCTCTTATATTTATAATTGCTCCTCCAGTGTCCAAGAATGACCGTCTCAAGATCAGGGGTACCTTGTCATCAACTTTAAAGTCAAGTATGATGAAATTAACGGGTATAATGAACTTACCCACTTTGATGATTAGGTCCTCAATTATTTCCTCTAGTGCCACTGTGGACTTATTTGCCAGCCATAGCATTACTCGTGTTGGCCTCGGCTGACCCAACCCCAAGGTGTTAAACAAAGATAGGGCATTAGATTTACTGTTGCCCCTAAGTCATAAAGAGCTCTTATCACTTTATCTTTACCAATCTGTATGGGGAGGGAAAAACTCTCTGGGTCCTTGAGCTTTTCCGATATCTTGCTTATTACCCTGTAGTTGCACTCCTCAGTCAGTGCCACCGTTTGGACATCCCCACCACATCTTTCAAGTACTTAGCGTACTTTGGCCCTACAAATCATCAAGTAAGGGAAAATTGATGTGAAGTTCTGTGAAAATATCAAAGAACTTTTTAAAACATTCCTCCTCCTTTCTCTTCTTGAGTCTTTATGGGAATGGTGGTAGTGGTCTCTCTGCTGGCTGCAATGATGATTGTGCATTGTGTTCACAACACTCTGATTATATCCCTTGTCGGTAGATGGGCCCTGTCTGACCAGCTCTGGCTGCACCTCATTTCTCTTTTCCTTTGGTGGTGCATTAGCCAATTACTTGCCACTCCTCAGACTGATGGCAATGAACTATCGGGTGTTTGTATCTGTGTCGCTGGGTAAACCTCCCTGAGGTATGGTGTGCTGAGAAGCTGCTAATTGATTCATCTGCATCTCTAGATTGCGGGTGGACAATTGCTGATTTTTCAAATCTGAAGCCATCCATGCCTGATTCTCTACCAGTTAGGTCTGAGTAGCTATAATCTTTTGCATCATCTCCTCAATTTTTCTGCTGCTCGACTGGCCACCATTCTGCCTGTTCTGCTGCTGATACTACTGTTGCTGAGGTTGCTGGTAGCTTTGACTCTGATTGCCACCCCAAGAAAAATTTGGGTGACTCTGCCAATTCTTATTGTAGGTTTTCCCATAATTCTAATAGTTTCTCTGAACATTCCCCACAAAATTGACAGATTCCGGATTTGCCCAGAAAGATTTTGCATTGTGCCTATTATTACCTCAAATTTCACACTAACTAGGAGCCTGCTGAACTGCATTCACCTATCCCTGCAGTTGGTTCATACTCAATTTGTTGAACTGAGTCATCATCTGATGTTGAAATGATGCTAGCTTTGCTGCTAAGGCATTGACACTATCGACTTCTATTAGCCCTGCTACTCTCTTACCTACCCCTCTCAATGATTCGCTGTGCCACTCTAGATTTCCTTGAGCAATCTTGTTCAACAGAGCGTACAACTCATCATAAGTCTTCTCCAATGCTTGCCCACCCGATGCAGAGTCTAACAGAATCTTCGTATGTGGGTCTAGACTCTGTACAAAGGTTTGAGCTAACACCTCATTGGATTGCTGGTGATGGGGGTAGTCTCTCAACAATGACTTGGGTCTCTCCCAAGCCAAATATAAGTTCTCCTCTTGCCTGTGGTTGAAGCTTAATATTTCACTCCTGAGCTTGGCAGTCTTGCTTGAAGGGAGGAATCTTATGACGAACTTCCTTGCTAGGTCGTCCCAAGAAGTAAGAATTAGGTGGATTAGCCTTCAACCACCTTTTTGCCTCTCCCAACAATGAAAATGGAAAGAGTGTGAGGCGGACATAGTCAGTTGACACTCCGGTGGGGACAAAAGTGTCACTGATCTCTAAGAAATTTTGTAAGTGCTATAGTGGGTCCTCATGAGTCATTCCAGTGAACTAGCCACTAGAATGTAATAGCTGCACCATGTTTTGCTTAAGCTCAAAGTTCCCTCTGGGCTCCGATTTTCGGATACTTGAGGTCACATTCATCACTAGTGGGATTGCCACTTCGTGAACTGGTCGAGTTGCCATCTGATTAGGTAACAGCTCTGCTTGCCCCACTGATGGATGTTTTTGCAATTTCTCTTGTAATCTTTTCAAATTTAATTCTAGAGCTTCCCTCCTAAGCAAATGAAGTTGGCGTTCGCATTCCAATAAAGGTTCCACCAGCTCTCTATTCCTTTCCAGTTTTGCAAGGGCAACCTATTACCTGCAATATAGCAGACTAAGAACAAGTTTTTCAACACCTAAGGAAATTAAAATCACACAAAAACTAACAATTTACTAAATTTCGCAGTCCTCGGCAATGACAATAAAAACTTGTTGCACCCCAGCGTACGCGGTCGTACAAGTAATATAGTGGCCATTTTTTTCAGAGCCGGTTGTCGAACCCACAGGGCCAAGACTAATTCAGTGAATTATCAAGTTCAAGTGTTAAATTAACCTTCACAAGTGTTGATTGTACAAATTTCATAAAATTCAAATTAAATCTATGGGTGATCACAAAATAATCGAGAAACGATACAAGAAGCAACTAGAGTTAAGGCCTACTAATCATGCAATGCTGCAATTCACAATGGTTTGAGTATGAAAACTTTAGCTGTTGTCTCAAATAGTTAAAACGCGATGTTCATGGTCTTTCGAGCCTCTAAACACGACAAACTAATCTCACACTTACATCGTTGAGCAGGGATGTGACGTCCTAATTCGTAAGAAATTTAACTACGTGGATGTGGTTTATGGAGTTTGTGCCCTTGATTATGGACTTTCGTACGTCTAATCATTTAACCTGACTTAGCTTCACAACTACTTCTATGAACGGTGATGTGACAATTCTGAGTCGGTGTCTAGCTCATCCCTTTTACTAACCAAGCAAGGAAAATTAGGTATAATTTCTATCCTAATCATAATCCTATCATAAAAATAAGAACTTGCTCCCTACATTCTTGTGTTATAGCCTAGGGTTACTCTTTTGAGCTTTTACCTAAGCGTAACGAGTTCATTTTCATGGTGATCAAGCATAAAAACAATAATAATAAAGAATGTAAGACAAAACAACTAAAAACTCAAACCAATGAAGAATTCATGCATTTACATTCATATCGTATGGCCTCAACCCTAGAGGAAGGGTTTTATCCACTCATGTTAGTACAAATATTTAAAAACATGATTAAAATAGAGTACTTACAAGAATAGATAAAAGAGAATGAAAATTAGTGAACCCTAGGTAGAGTTCTTCCTTTCTCCCTTCGCTCCTTTCCATTGTTCTCAAAATATTTCATGATAAAATGATTTTTGGAGCTAAGTGTCCTATTTATACTAAGTGAGAATTTAGAAATATTGGTCGTGGTTGAACTAGCTCCATGTACGGACCTGGTCACAACAATCTTGCTCCGTGACACAGAGCAAACGCACATGCTCACTAGAAAACATGGCAGTTTCATGTTAAGGGCGTCGGCTATGCGCAATGCCTGGCATGGTACGGCCCATCTCGCATGCGACATTCAATGTGACATGTGCACTAGCGTGCAACACGAAATGGCATGGCACGACGCCAACGCACAGGTGCACTGCCCGGCTGCTTCTCGCGCACGGTGCCCATCGTGGCAATTTCTTGTCGTGTCACGCTGTAGGTTGTGATAAAGAACTTCCATATTTTCTTCATGCCATCTTCCTTGCACTTAATATCGAACTTCCTTTATCTTCATGCATCATCATATTAATCTCATACTTTGCATTTTTCACCTACAAAACAAAGAGATAATCATATTGGTTAATTATGCACAAATTTATACAAAATCATGTGAGAATATAATCAATTAAATTGACAAACACGCCCTAACTAAGTTATAAAATAGCACTTGGCCACGTAATTATGCCCAAGATCAGGTTCCAGATTTGCATCCCTAGCTCAGAACCCTGTTGATCCCTTTCCAGGAATCCAGGAGTCAAACAATGAGTCGTCGTTTGATATAACGACTCGTGATGTGACTCGTTAGTTAGGTCTCTGAGGTATTTTTTTGCCAACTCCTTCAGTGATAATGAGTGGCAACAAAAACCCATTGTATCACACAATGATTCATTGTATCCACTCGTGGTGTCAAGCCCCAAGAATCCTTCAGGATTTCCAGTAGCCAGGATGAGAGGTGACAACATCTCATTGTTCCAACCATCGAGTCGTGGTGTCATCCATTAGATGAGGGGGCCCAATACGCGCCCAGGTTTCTAGAACTACGTTGCCGCCGTAGGTTATTTTTATTGTCCCTATGGCCCAAAATTTGTGATCACCTAGTTCATGCCTTTATACCCTAGCAAGGTATACTAGGTCCTATCGATGGGCGTATACATCGAACTCCACGTATAGCTCATGTGGTTATATGTCGGTTATAGACTCTCCTACTAGTTAGTAGAGTTTCAATTTTGCTCAGCTCAGCTCAGTTCAGTTCAGTTCAGTTTAACTTAGCTCAGTATTTCAGATTTAGGACATGTCTATGACCATCAGCTAGGGTCATTATCGATCATATCAGTTATATTTTGGTTGTTCAATCTTCAGTATTCCAGTTGGTCATTTCATGTCATTTCAGTTCAGTCAATTATTCTTTTATGCATTATTATATCTCTCACTTACTCGGGACATTGAAAGTACTAACGCGTACTTTCTATGCTATATCATATCATGATACAGGCACATGTTCTCAGCCTCAGTATCGTTAGTAGATTCCTTCAAGCGATATCAGCAGCAACAGTTGGTGAGTCCTCATTTTTCGAGGAAGATATTTATTTTCAGTTAATTCCTTTTAGTTAGACTTTAGAGTTAGGTGGGGGGCTTTTCCCAGCAACTCATCATTAGTAGATGGCTTTCAGACATAGACTCAGACATTTAGTATTGTTTTTTCATATGTATGAACTTTTATCACATTAGCTTTCTTAAATGATTTTATTATTTACAGCTTCCGCTTGTGATTACTCAGATTACCAGTGTTATATAGACCATGGGTTGGCCTTGGATTACTTGTGACTCCATGTACCGTGTCTCGTCTAGGGTATAGACTTGGGTTGTGACATGATCCCCTAGTTTAATTCCCATGGTTGAGTGAAAAAATTCATGACTCTGGCCATTTTCCAAAATAGAGTACTAATTATTAGCAAGTAGTCTCCAAATTAAATCTATAAAAAAATTTGAAAATTCCATTTTTCTTAAGACTTTTGATAGATATAGGAAGCATACCCTGTCATAAGCCTTAGCCATATCTAATTTGATAACTAAAAAATCTTATTGCTTTAGCAACTATCTCTGGTTCTTCCTCCAACCAGTGTCCTACATTCTGAATCCTCTTGATCTACACTCTTTTTCTTTTTTCCGTTTACCAGATTATAAAAAAATCCTAATATTTATGTCCCTTTCAGAATAGCATGTTGGTCCAACCTTTTGTTTTCAATATTCTTCTTCATAATGAATATATTCATTCATTTCTTCTTGGGCCTGTTGCAAGATCATTCTATTATTTAGAAAAGAATTTTCTTTTAAATAATTTCTCCTTGATTTTTATCAATTCTTCCGTAATCAATAGTTGCTTGAAAATATCTCCAAAGGTGTATTTACTCCACCTAGACAAAGCCTTCTTAATATTCTTCACCTTATGCTTAAATATTAGGAAAGGATGTCCTTCAAAGTCTGCTACCACTGCTGTTTCACCACTAATTGGAACTCCTCATGCTCTGTCTAGAATTTTAAGAACCTTTAAAGTCTCTTGATATTAGAGAAGTCATCTCCTAATATGACTAACAGAGGGGTATGGTCAGGCCTAGTTCTTCTCATATGTTCTACTTCAATGGTAGCATATTTGTCCTAAAGAGGTTGATTGATTACAACTCTATCTAATCTTTCAAAGATGCATTCATTATTAATCCTCCCATTTCACCATGTGAAAGGACTTCTTTTGAACCCTGCATCAAATAGTTTAGAGGAGTTGACACAATAATCAAAGTCTTCACTATTATGGAGATTAATGGGATTGCATCTTAATTTTTTCCTTCTAACTGAGAATAACACTAAAATCACCTCCCACCAACTATGAAAATGACATATCATCAGCAAACTGGTAAATATTATCCCATAAGTTGAGTATTTCTGCTGCTTCACACTTTTGCATAAACAAAATTAGTTATGATAGTGATCCTTTCCTCCTCAAATGTCAGTTTCAATGTTATCTGTTGAGTAAAGTCTAGTAGAATCTCCACTTCAATGTTGTCTACCACAAAGAATCAAAAATTTCCACTAATGTTAGCATTAGTAGTCTGCATGTTTAATCTTTTCCTGTATTTTTGAATATATCTTGCCTATTGGAAAGGATCCATTAATAGTAGGAAAAAGTGATGATTCCTGTGAAGTATCTGTATTCTACGAAACGCTTGATGAGTTTTAACTGATCTTATATTCCAAAAAACAATCTTCTTCATTATTTAACATTATATTTAGTAGTTTTTCTCCTTTTAACAACCCTAGGTGGTTGCTAGATGTCTAGAGATTGTTCTTTCCTCCCCTTCTTGCCTCTTTTTTAAGTAGATTGTGGAGAGACATCAGCTTGATTGTATGCATTCTCTAGATTTTGACTTATGAATTCCTCTAAATCAACCTCCTCCTGACTACTGCTGCTATTCTATATTTCTTTATGAGTGCATATATAATGTAATGATCTCTTAGGACACTCTTTCCTTATTTCTTCTACTGTGTTAGATTTACTTGCTATGCTAGTAAGATCTTTTGTAACATATGATAGGGGGTAAGAACCTATGATTATTGGCTTTTTCCCCTTCCCACTCACATAGTCTCCTTGAACCTCCATTAAATTACCATCATTTGTAACCTCATATTGCTGCTTCTCCTTTGTATACTATTTTCCATAATCTTTTAGGTAATCATGTGGCTGCTTTTCTTGACCTTGCAACAATAAAGCCATAACCTCCCTTTGCACTCCTTCCTCATATAATTCTTCCTCAGTTTCCTTTTCTACCATATCACCCCATATCACAGATCCCCTTGCTTTGCTAGTCGATCCTCCCACTGGACTTCTGGAAGAGATCTGAAAATCATTCCTTGTTTCTCTGTAATTTTGATATTATTTCAAATCTTTAGACAAAGCTTCCTAAATTGGGGTCATATGATCTAGTTTATGCTGAGGAATTTCTGTTGTTTGCAATATCAGAGAATTAAATTTATTAGAAGTTTTTATTTTAGTATTAGGAACTGTGACTAGCTGCTTGTCTTTCTTGCTCTTATCATTGTCATTATTGATATTGGTTCTAGTTCTTGATCTTTTTCCAGACTGCTTGATCTCCCACTATTCTACCACTTGTGGACATCTTTGGTGGAAAGTTGTTAAGCTCATTGCTCGATATTTGCATCAAATTCTCCACTACATTGCGTGCTTCATATTTTGAGACCTTTTGTGTTTGTCTATGTTTTGGATGAAGTAATCTGCACTCAGTTACATCATAAGGAAGATTTGGTGTATATTATCCAGAAGAAATTACACATTTTATAGCTTGCACTCATGGAATAATTACAAGGAGAATGGAAACCAAAATCATGTTTATTTTAATCTTTAACTATGGCTAAATTAATTATTTTTGGATTTGGTCATAGTTTAACAGTAATGAATCTCATGATAACTGGTTGACCTAAAATTTGATTAATTCATCAAAAATGAATTGGTAAATGATGCTCACAGCTTTGCAATGTCAATGTTGTTTTCATTATACCGAAGTTGTTTAGATGGGTTTTAGATAGTTTGTTAGATTAAAATTCGATGAGTTATGAAAATACTATTCTATATTAAATCTAGAACATGCTTACACTTGATGATTTAACATGAATTAATATATGATAAAAATATAGATCTGATTATTTTTTCCTTTATCCATTCATAATGAATAGAAAATTATGATGGAAAAAGAACTACTCATGCAACATACATATGTGATGTCAATTTATTCACTCTAATAAATCAAATTAAAGCTAACTTAGATGGAGAGTATATTATTAATTTAAGCCAAGTGAATATCATTATTATCATCCCTAGTTTCATTGATCCAACATGTAATTCAGATGGAGATTTAATATAAGTTATCAATAATAAGAGACTAAAAATACAGTAATTCACTGCAATGAGTCTATCTAACGGGGAAAGAAGACTAATATCAACATGTAAACTCATTATATTATTGTTCTATATCAGTGAAGACCATAGAGATTGAACTCTACCACCACTGGTTGAATGAAAAAAAAATATTTTCTTATTTTCAATTTTTTAGAAAATAGAAAAATGCCCAAAAATTCATCAAAATGACTCCGAATGGCCAAAAAACTACGTTAATCATAGCAAAGTAGATTATTCAGTGGGTCATTTTTCAATGAACCTACCAAATTTCAAGTCAATTAAAGTTCATCAAATATCTGATCTCCAAATCCATGACCAAATGCAGAAAACAAATAAGTTTGGAGAATTATATATATATATATATATGGGGGGGTGGAGGGGTGGGTGTGTGTTTTCGATTTTAATATTCGATGATACATTAAGTTATTTCACATTCATATTATATTATTTGAATAAGAATTCATGATTAATAAATAGCTTCTGATAAAGTGATTTATTTATGGGATCATTGAAGATTCTTATTTTATTTTCATGTGAAATTATATTATGCATGGAATGAGAATTATAATTAACAAAGACCTTCCATTAAGCGGTTTATTTGAGTAAGTCATTGATATTCTCAATGTACCATGTATAAATTATTTATGTTCAAGTGGTGATAGGAATCAATTTCTTTGGTATTCACTATTAATTACAAGTGAGATAATAAACTTATGCATTGACTTTAGGTCTTCCTCCATATCAGATAAATTTATTGCAAGTTCACTAGGTAAAATTTTTAGTAATCGATAACATGTATTAACTCTCCATATAAGTTTATATGCTAGGTCAATTTTGAAATTTTAACACGAACATGTGAAGTGGTGATCTATATTAATTCATATGGCAAGTGAGATAATAAATTTATGTGCTGGTTTAAGTCTTACTCCATATCGAATAAATTTATTATGGGTTGTCACAAGGTAAAATAACTAGTTATTGATAACTTATATTAACTCTCCATCTGAGTTACATGTTGGACCAATGGAACTAGTGTTCAAAAATGTAATGCCCCAGAAACTCAAAGACTAGACCCGAAACTTAAACAAGAAAAATTGGAAAACTTGCACCAGGTCACAGAACGCGTCTTTCTGTGACCCATGAGAGGTGACCATGAGTTGTTAAGTGACTCGAGGTGAGAACTGGGAACTTAATTGAAAATTTGGAAAAAATGA
Organism: Datura wrightii; assembly: GCA_035772735.1. Classification (NCBI taxonomy): domain Eukaryota; kingdom Viridiplantae; phylum Streptophyta; class Magnoliopsida; order Solanales; family Solanaceae; genus Datura; species Datura wrightii. The sequence goes on from JASDFA010000023.1 coordinate 42,062,751, forward strand.
GGTGACCACGGGGGTGACCACAAATCGTGGTCAACCCAACTAGTCGTGATATAACCCGTGGTCAAGGTAAAATTTAAGGCTCGGGAGAAGTAAGGCAGTACACCTAACGGAAGAACCCCACGAGGCATGGTCAGTCACCATGAGTCGTGGGATGGGTCGTGGTCAGCCAGATGGAATTTATATGAAATTGGGCAGTTCACTTAACGGATGATCCCTTAAGTTATGTCTTGAAGTGACGAGTCATTAGATCCCTCGTGGGGGAGCCTGACAGTCAGTTTTCCTATGAATTTTCTAAGGGTGTTTCAGTAATTTTCTAACCTCCTAGACCCTAAACTACGTCTTTTTAAGCATATTCTCAGATTATAAGAGGGGTTAAACGGTTTCTTTCCTGATCCTCCCCATTCAGACTCTCAGAAAACATCGAAGAGTTTCTCTCATGATCTTTCAGAGAAAGAACTAGGGTAGTCTATTCCTCCTCAGTTTCTCAAGGAAATTCTTTGGGCTTATTCACCAGGTATGTAGGAATTCAATAAGGGAATAGTTCTTCCCTTGTGTCCCCAAAATCCTTCTTGTTTTCTCTATCAGTTCTAGCCCTGAGATTTTCAAATGTGATGAAATTATCTGTCAGACCTCACTTAAATCATGTGAAATACCATTTATGTTAATTGATGATGTTCTTCCACCAGTTGTGACTTAGTCTTGAATACAGAGAAACTAGAATCATGTGATAGTGTTTACATATTGAATTTTTGCTTGATTTTACCAGTGTTGGAAACTCCCATGTTGTTGATTGCATTTAAAATTAGTCTGACTATTTTCAGTTCGGTTTCAAAGTGTTAGAATATCCATTTCAGTCAGAAATGTCAGCTGGTTAGTTTAACTACAGAAATTCCTGAGGTATCAGTAGTACCTCCCAGTTATCATAATCAGATTCAAAACTCAATTTTTAGTGGTTCATTAGGCTGTCATGCCACTTTTAGATAAGCAGCTCTGACCAGCCTTAGGACCCCGGTTATAGATTATAGCTTTTTCTTTAGACGGTTACGACGCTTCCAGATAAGTAACTCTGACTAGTTTTAAAACCCGATTCTAGAATCCGGTCCGATAAGACTCTCAGGGTACTTCCAGATAGGTATTCCTGACTAGTTTCGAGCCCCAGTTTCAAGCTATCAACTTGGTATTCAGTCTAGGAATATCCAGAGGGAGTAGGACTTAGCACTGAGCGGATCGGGGTTCTAGCGCACCCAAGTTCCCAGAACTACATTGCCATCGTAGGTTACTGTTTTATAGGCCTCATGGACCCAGACTCTTGTGATCACCTAATTCATGCCTCTATACTCTAGCAAGGTATATTGGATCCTACCGGTGGGGTGTACATATCGGACTCCACGTCCAGCTCACATGGTTATATGTTAGTTATAGACTCTCCCACTAGTCAGCTTAGTTCAGTTTCATATCTGTTCAATTCAGTATCTCAGAAATAGGGCATGTCCTTTACTATCAGACAAGGTCTTTTAGACCATCTCAGTTATTTAGTTCAGTAGCTTTAGTTGGTCATTGCATGACTTTTTAGTTCAGCACTGTTATTCCATTGTGTTATGTTTTTTCCCACTTACTCAATACATTCAAAGTACTTAAGCATACTTTTATGTTGTATCATTTATGATGTAGCTGCAGGATCTCAGTCTTAGCCTCGCTAGTCGGTCGCTCTTCGAAGACTTTCGTTGTTCTAGTTTGTGAGTCCTCATTTTTCGAGGACAGATATTATTTGATTTAGTTACATTTTCTTTCCTTTTATTTATATTTGGAGTTATCTGGGGGCTTATCCCAGCAACTCATCAGTTGTAGTGGCTTTCAGACACAAATTTGGTTTTTCAACTCATCAGTTGTAGTGGCTTTCAGACACAAATTTGGTTTTTCAGACTTGTAGCTTTGTTCAAATATTTCCAAATATTATGAAATAGCTTTACTCTCTCAAATGTTTATATTATTTCTTTAAACTTCCCCTGTATATATTTATATGTTACTCAGAATGTCGGTGTATGATAGACCAGGGTTTGACTTGGGGTTACTTGTGACTCCAAGTACTGTGTCCCGTCCAGGGTGTAAACTCAGACTAGACAAACTTGGTATCAGAGCCCTAGGTTTTGAGTATCCTTGGATGACTACAAGACGCATCGAGTAGAGTCCTTTTCATGGGTGTTAAGCATGCCACACTTATGACAGGAAGGCTACGAGATGTTATTAGGAAAACTCCCTTTATTTCATATTCCTTATCGTGCGTTGAAATTCAGTTTTAGAATCATTCTCCTAACTCGTTCTCTATTTTGTTTTAGTGAATCATGCCTTCACGACGTGGTAATGGAAGAAGGGCCGATAATGCTCACCGACCTACCCCACCAGCTTCGGCAGCTCCTCAGGATGACTCAGTGTCTACCGTAGAGTTCAGGGCGGCTATTCAGCTGCTCACTCAAACTGTTACAACCAGGTGAACCAGCAGGTGGTTCCAATCAATAACAATGGTCCACAGCAACTGCCCGAGTGTGGGACTTCACTCGGATAAACCCTCTAGATGTTCACGGATCTAAGGTGGGAAATGACCCACAAGCATTTGTACATGAGATTAAAAAGATCACCTGAATTATGGGTGTCAGTCCCTCAGAGAGTGCTGACTTGGCTACCTACCAGCTAAAAGGGGTTCCCAGGTTTGGTACGAACAGTGGAAGGAGGGGAGGCCAGCGGAAGCAGGACCGATGAAATGGGAGAAGTTCACTATAGCCTTCCTGGAGAGTTTTTTCCATCGGAGCTCAAGGAGGCAAAGGTAGCGGAGTTCATGAATCTGAGATAGGGAAATCGAAAAGTAGAAGAATATGCTCTGGAGTTCACCAGGTTGTCTAAATACGCTCCAGGATGGTGGTCGAGCCAAGGGATCACATGCTGAAGTTTGTTAATAGGGTGTTGAACTGTAACACCCCAGAAGGGCCTACGAATAGATCCAGGAGTTGAAGTCAAAAACTGCAGAAAACATGGAATTTGCACCAGTACGACTCGAGATACGAGTCGTGGTGAGAACCTACAACTCGTGACTCGAGTCGTGAGGAAACCGGGAGCCTAAGGTTGTGTCACGAATAGTCCTACGAATGGTAGTGATAAGGTACGACTCATGGTAAGGAGTTGTGGTGAATGTCTCAGTGGTGCCAGAGTGAGTCGTCACGGGTCATGGTACGACTCGTACGATGAAGCAACGAGTCGTGGTGAGGAGTTGTGGTTAAGTCGTATTGGTTTGGGTGGATGGTACTAATAGTACGACCCGCAGGATGGTGGAACAAGTCGTGGTATACCAGTCGTGACCAAATTCAGAAAGTTAGGAGAAAGGGTGAAGTGACCACAAGAGGTAACCACGAGTAATGACTTGATGGTACGACTCGTGGCACGACTCATGGTCGGGGCTAGAACTGCTTTTCATGGAAATTTCAGTAAGGGAAATTTCAACTTTTCTACATTTTTGGACCCTAAACCACATCGTCTTGAGGTCACAATGGGTCTTCAAGGGATGAAAACTCTTGTTAAGTTCATTTAGCAGTTACAAGTGTTAGAGAAGGGAGTAGGAAGGGTTTCGAGCAACTTTCTTCAAGATTCAAGTTTTCACTTAGGGTTCTTCAAGGGAGTAGGAAATCATGAAATTTTCAAGTATGTGCGGTTTTGAATAGGTATATTAGACCCTACCCATGCCCATTTTTTTCCATTTCCTACGATTAAGTTACCAAATTCTTGTGCGTCTTAACCCAATTGCATGATTTCTCACAAGTTTACATGAAAGTGTGGTAGTGTGTTTAAATTACAGATTTTGAAGTATTTGGGCTGATATTGCTTGTATATTTTATATTTCATGATTTAAAACTCTAAAAGTATGGACGCCCAATTATGAAGGATTTTTAGTAAAATTCATGTTCATGATGATTCTGCAAGCTTAATACGAATTTTTGAACTTTAAGCATGTCTTCAAGTTTTGTATTTCTTATGTTGTCATGATTATGTTTTGCATTAACTAAGCATTTCAAGCATGATTAAGAATTTGGGCCATGCCCATATGTTGTGTATGATTTATGGACTACGTCTTTGGTCGACTCACGGGCCCAAATTCCATGGCTAGTATTATGAACTTTCAAGCATGGTATGATTTTCACGATTAAACTAGTCTTGCATGTTACGTATGAATTTCTATGAGCACGTTGCATGTTTTGGGAGTAGTACTTAACATCGAGTAGGTTCGAGGCCCAGGTTACGTGCCGAATCTCAAAACTACGTGCCACCGTAGGATTATGTTTGGGACCTCCTCAGTGACTGTCCCCTATGCCTTACAGGGCCTTCAGGAGTGATATCACACTTTTCATGGTTCATACCCTTGGAAAGGTATGAACGGCCTCCCGACTAGGCGTACAAGTCGAACTTTATGTGTGCTCATATGGAGTATGTCGTTTATAGAAATCTCCCATTGTTCTTCATGGTTTTGAAATATGCATGATTATGTTCTTTTGACTCAAATTATGATTTATGAAATGTTTTTATCGCACGTTATGCTTTGATGGGTTTATGAATATTTTTGAAAATATTGAGCCTTACGATATACTTACGATTTCAGTCTTATAATCAAGATGTCCCCACTCCTTTAACTTTTATATTTTTAAGAATTGCTTTGCATACCTTAGGTTTAGGTGCTATAACAAAACTTCGTAAGAAAATATCTCGAGAACTCCACTCAGTACTATCCAAGTACTTACCCACATATTTTCAGGATCCGGTTTGCAGGTTCAGCATCGTCCTTAGCTTGCTCTCAATTCCGCTCAATCTTCAGTGGTGAATCCTCATGATCCGAGGGCTTCATGTTCAAACTTGTTTAATTGTCTTATGTTCTCAAAATGTTTGGGTTAGTTGGGGTCTTGTCCCTTCAACCCGTCTTTTATAATTAGAGGCTTTCAGACTTTTGTGTAGTATTCATCCGTTTATGTTTGGATTTGGTATTGTTGTTTTCTTTATATCTCATGATATGACTTTCAGCTAGTTCATGCTTGATAAGTTAAGTTTTCCGCCTTATATGAATGAATTAGTATTATGCTCACGCCATGGGTTGACTTGGGGTCTCTCAGGCTCCTTGTCCCGTGTCTACGATCCGGGTGTACTCTCCAGTCGTGACAAACTTGGTATTAAAGAAATAGGTTTAGATGTGTCCTAGGGAGTATGAAAGCCGCGTTAGGTAGAGTCTTTTTCATGGTGTGAAGCGCACCACAGTTATGACGAAGAGGCTATTGAACGTTTTACGAATATTCCCTTCTTTGATGATCTATGTCATGCCGTCAAAATCTCTCCCTCTTTATAATTTGTGTTGTTCACGACTATAGAAAATTTATGGCTCACAGAAGTATAATCAAAAGAAGGAACAGAAATTATGAAGGCCACAGGGGTGGCAATGATGATGGGCGTCAACAAGCCCCAGGCACCCGAGCCAGCTACCCATGTCGAGTTTAAGGCGCCTATTCAAATGCTGGCGCATGCCTTGACTGCTCAGATCAACTAGCAGGCTGTTGTGCCTATTCCTCAGAATGGCAATGCAGCGGCAGCTCGGATCAGAGACTTTTTGAGGATTAACCCTCCCGAGTTCACAGGGGCAAAGGTGGATGAGGATCCAGACGAGTTCATCGAAGGGACTTTGAAGGTCACTCAGGTCATGGAAGTGACAAGTGAGGAATGTATGATTTGGCCTCTTATCGGCTGAAGGAGGTCGCTTACATTTGGTTCAAGTAATGGAGGGATAGCAGGGCAGCGGGAATAGGCCCTATCAGTTGGGATGAGTTCCACATAGCCTTTCTCAACAGGTTCTTCCCTCGGGAGATGAGGGAACTAAAAGAAACTGAGTTTGTCAACCTTAAGCAAGGAAAGATGATGGTGCTGGAATATGCACTTGAGTTCACTCGCCTGTCAAAATACGTCCCGGAGTTAGTGATGGATCAAAGGGCGCGGGTGAGCAGATTCGAGCAGGGAGTAGCTGAGTATCTGGATAAGGACTGCAGAATAGCCATGCTTCATCAGGATATGGACTACCCCAGATAGTCCTCTATGCTCAAAAGATGGAAGCAACTCATATGAGGTAGAGAGAGGCCAAGAGGGCCAGAACAGATAGCCACAGGTTCTCCCAGGCTAAGCCAAGGGGTGAATTTCACCAGCAGTCCCAGCACAGGCCCACTGCACCAGCACCATTTATCCAGTACTCCATCCAGGCCACAGGATGGTCAGAGGAGTAGGGCCTCAGGTTTGAGGAGTCAAAACAGCATGCGCACAGAGCGCACATTCCCATCTTGTTCTACTTGTGGCAAGAACCACCCAGGGAAATGTTTGGTGAGCTCAGACGCTTGTTTCAGGTGTGGCAAACCCGGACATAGACTTAGGGATTGCCCTGTAGCTAGGTTAGGGGGTAGTGGAGCCTGCACTTCAGCAGCCAGTTCAGCCGTCCTAGTAGCACGTCAGACTCAACAAGGTTCTCCGACTGGCTCAGTTGGCGGCCAGCACCAGAATCGGTTTTATGCACTTGGCTCTCGGTAGGAGCAAGAGACTTCTCCCGTGTGGTTAGGGGTATGTTGCGAGCTTTTCCACATTGATGCTTATGCTTTATTAGATCCGGGAGCCACACTATATTTTGTGACACCTTACATTGCTAGTCGCTTTGGGGTCAGTCCTGAAATCTTGTCAGAACCATTTTCTGTCTCTACCCCGGTTGGTGATTTAGTCATAGCGAGGTGGGTATATAAAGGTTGCCCTATTATGGTGTTACATAAGGTTACCTCCGCAGACTTAGTAGAATTGGCTATGACTGATTTTGATATCATCTTAGGCATAGATTGGTTGTTTGCATGTTATGCTTCTGTTAACTGTAGAACTCAGGCAGTGGAGTTTCGGTTTCCAGGTGAACCGGTTTTAGAATGGAGGGGTGGTTCAGCGGCACCTATAAGTCACTTTATCTCCTATATCAAGGCCAGAAAAATGATTTCCAAGGGTTGTATTTACCACTTGGTTAGGGTTAAGGATGTCACGTCCGAGATCTTGACCATTCAGGCAGTCCATATGGTGGGTGAATACCCCTAGGTATTTCCAGATGACTTCCCAGGTTTTCCTCCCGAGAGGGAGATTGATTTTGAGATTGACCTTTTACCCGACGCGCAGCCCATATCAATTCCTCCCTACCAAATGGCCCCAGCCGAGCTAAAAGAGTTAAAGGAGCAGTTGAAGGATTTGCTGGATAAGGGTTTCATTAGACCGAGTAAGTCCCTATGGGGTGCCCCAGTGTTGTTCGTCCGGAATAAAGATGGTTCCTTGCGGATGTGTATTAATTATAGACAGTTGAACAAGGTCACCATCAAGAATAAATATCCCTTACCTAATATTGATGACTTATTCAATCAGCTTTAGGGTGCCAAATACTTCTCAAAGATAGATCTCAGGTTCGGTTATCATCAGCTCAGAGTCTCGGAGAGTGACATCCCAAAGACTGCCTTTAGAACCCAGTATGGCCATTTTAAATTCGTTGTTATATCTTTTGGATTAACCAATGCCCCTGCAACTTTTATGGATTTGATGAATAGAATATTCGAGGCATATTTGGATATGTTCATGATTGTATTCATTGACGACATATTAATATACTCCCGGAGCGAGGAGGAACATGCCGCACACCTGAGGGTGGCACTCCAGACCCTCAAGGACAACCAGTTATATGCCAAGTTTAGCAAATGTGAATTCTGGCTGAAATCAGTTGCATTCATGGGACATGTAGTGTCAAGCAAAGGTATAAGGGTGGACTCCTAGACAATAGAGGCAGTAAAGAACTGGCCCGGACCGGTAAACCCTTCGGAGATCAGAAGCTTTTTGGGCTTAGCAGGTTACTATCGGAGGTTCGTGGAAGGTTTCTCATCCATTGCAGCCCCATTGACTAGGTTGACTTAGAAAAAGGTGAAGTTCCAATGGTCGGAGGCTTGCGAGAGGAGCTTCAAGGAATTAAAGGCCAGGCTCACTTCAGCACTGGTTTTGACTTTACCGGAGGGTACCGATGGCTTCGTTGTATATTGTGATACTTCGAGGGTCGGACTAGGATGTGTATTGATGCAGCACGGTAAAGTCATAACATATGCATCCAGACAGTTGAAAACTCACGAGAAGAATTACCCGACCCATGATCTTGAGTTGGCCAGGGTGGTATTTGCTTTGAAGATATGGCGACACTACTTGTATGGGGTTCATGTAGATGTATTCACAGACCACAAGAGTTTACAATATGTGTTCACACATAAGGAACTAAATCTTCGGCAATGGAGATAGTTGGAGCTACTTAAGGACTATGACATAAGTATCCTTTATCACCCGGGTAAGGCCAACATTGTAGCAGACGCCCTTAGTAGACTTTCTATGGGAAGTGTCTCGCATGTGAGTGTAGACAAGAAGGAGCTGGTAAAGGAGGTACATCGACTTGCACGGTTGGGAGTTAGATTAGTCGGCTCGACCGATGGTGGGGTAGTAGTTCAGAACGGGTCAAAGTAGTCCTTGGTAGCAAAGGTGAAGGCTAAACAAGATGAAGATCCAACATTGGTAAAGTTGAAAGAAGCTATTCCAAGTAGGAAAGTAGAAGTCTTCTCCAAAGGGGGAGATGGTGTGCTTCGGTACCAGGGTCGCTTATGTGTTCGAACGTGGGGGATTTGAGGAGTCGGATGTTGCATGAGGCTCACGGATCCAGATATTCTATCCATCCAGGCGCCAGCAAAATGTATCATGCCTTGTGGGAAATCTACTGGTGGAATGGCATGAAGAGGGATATTGCAGAATTTGCAGCCAAGTGCCCGAATTGTCAACTTGTGAAACTCAAGCATCAGAGACGGGGGGGTGTGCTTCAAGACATCAGCATTCCTACATGGAAGTGGGAAGAGATCAACATGGACTTTGTAACAGGTTTGCCCCGCACACGTAGACAGTATGACTCCGTCTGGGTTGTGGTGGATAGGTTAACCAGGGCTGCTCATTTCCTACCGATCAAAACCACCGATTCAGCAAAAGACTATGCAAAGTTATACATACGAGAGTTGGTTAGACTACACGAAGTGCCCTTGTCCATTATATCAGACAGAGGTACCCAGTTCATCTCTCAGTTCTGGAGGTCTTTTCAAAAAGGACTTGGCACCCAGGTCAAGCTTAGCACGACATTCCATCCGAACAAATGGTCAGGCGGAGTGAACTATCCAGACTCTCGAGGATATGTTGAGAACTTGTACTATTGACTTCAAGGGTAGTTGGGACGAGCATTTGCCCCTTGTTGAGTTCGCTTACAACAACAGCTACCACTCCAACATACAAATGACATTGTTCGAGGCCCTTTACGGGCGACGGTGTAAATCACCCATTGGGTGGTTTGAAGTTGGTGAGACTTCGTTAGTGGGACCCGATTCAATCCATGAAGCTATGGAAAAAGTTCAGTTAATAAGAGAGAGGCTGAAAATGGATCAAAGTAGCCAAAAGTCTTATGCAGATGTGAGGAGAAGGGAGCTTGAGTTCAAGGTCGATGATTGGGTGTTTCTGAAGATATCTCCCATGAAGGGAGTGATGAGATTTGGAAAGAAAGAAAAACTTAGACCCCGCTATGTTGGCCCATATCGGATTATGAGAGTGGGTAAAGTAGCCTATGAGTTAGAGTTACCTTCAGAGTTGGCTTCGGCTCACCCCGTATTTCATGTATCGCTCTTGAAGAAGTGTATGGGAGATCCGGCCTTAGTGTTTCCGGTGGAAAGTGTTGGTGTGAAGGATAGCCTCAGTTACGATGAAATTCCTGTTGAAATCTTAGATCGTCAGGTTCGAAGGCTGAGAAACGAGGAAATAGCTTCAGTAAAGGTTTTATGGGGAAGCTAGCATGTTGAGGGAGCTACGTGGGAAGCTGAAGCAGATATGATGGACAAATACCCCCATTTGTTCCCTATCGGCCCAGTTTCAATTTGAGGTATCAGTTTTGTCCTAAAACTTCCATTCAACTTTTCATATTCTGTTCATGCGTATAAGTTTGTTTTATGATATGATGTACGTAAGTGATGTCTGAACTCAGACCAGCTATGTGGTTATTTTCGGGGGTAGGCATTCCGTCAGTTTTCGGCTTGAATGATTAGCATCTATATATAGTTATTGTATGTTTCCGTTTGCTGCTTGTTTCCCTGCATTCAAGGATGAATGTTTCCAAGAGGGAGATATTGTCACACCCCAGAAGGGCCTACGGATAGACCCGGGAGTTGAAGTCAAAAACTACAGAAAACTTGGAATTTGCACCAGTACGACTCGAGGTATGAGTTGTGGTGAGGGCCTATGACTTGTGACTCGAGTCGTGAGGAAATCGGGAGCCTGAGGTTGTGTCACGGGTAGTCCTACAAACCGTGGTGATAAGGTACGACTCAAGGTTAGGAGTCGTGGTGAATGTCTCAGTGGTGCCAGAGTGAGTCGTCACGGATCATGGTATGACTCATAGGATGAAGCAACGAGTCGTGGTGAAGAGTTGTGGTTAAGTCGTATTGGTTTGGGTGGATGGTACCACAGTAGACAGTATGATCCGTAGGATGGTGGTACGAGTCCTGGTATACCAGTCGTGACCAAATTCACAAAGTTAGAAGAAAGGGTGAAGTGACCATGAGAAGTAACCACGAGCCGTGACTTGATGGTATGACTCGTGCTCGGGGCCAAAACTGCTTTTCAGGGAAATTTCAGTAAGGGCAATTTCGACTTTTCTACGCTTTTGGGCCCTAAACCATGTCGTTTTGAGGCCAGAACAGGATTTTTAAGGGATGAAAACTCCTGTTAAGTTCATTTTTGCAGTTACAAGTGTTAGAAAAGGTAGTAGGAAGGGTTTCGAGCAACTTTCTTCAAGATTCTTCAAGTTTTCACTTAGGGTTCTTCAAGGGAGTAGGAAATCATGAAATTTCCAAGTATGTGGGGTTTTGAATGGGTAGATTAGACCCTGCCCGTTCCCGTTTCTTTCCATTTCCTATGATTAAGTTACCAAATTCTTGTGGGTCTTAACCCAATTACATGATTTCTCACAAGTTTACATAAAAGTGTGGTAGTATGTTTAAATTATGGATTTTGAGGTATTTGGGCTGATATTGCTTGTATATTTTATATTTTATGATTTAAAACTCTAAAAGTATGGATGCCCAATTATGAAAGATTTTAGTAAAATTCATGTTCATGATGATTCCGCAAGCTTAATATGAATTTTTAAATTTCAAGCATGTCTTCAAGTTTCTATTTCTTATGTTGTCATGATTATGTTTCGCATAAACTAAGCATTTCAAGCATGATTAAGATTTTGGGTCGTGCCCATATGTTGTGTATTATTTATGAACTACGTCTTGGCCGACTCACAGGCCCAAATTCCATGACTAGTATTATGAACTTTCAAGCATGGTATGATTTTCACGATTAAACTAGTCATGCATGTTATGTATGAATTTCTATGAGCACGTTGCATGTTTTGGGAGTAGTACTTAACACCAAGTAGATTCGAGGCCCAGGTTACTCCCCGAATCTCTTAACTACGTGCCACCGTAGGATTATGTTTGGGACCTCCTCAGTGACTTTCCTCTATGCCCTACGGGTCCTTCATGAGTGATATCACGCCTTTCATGGTTCATACCCTTGGCAAGGTATGAACGGCCTCCCGACTAGGCGTACAAGTCGGACTCATGTGTGCTCATGTGGAGTATGTCGGTTATAGAAATCTCCCATTGCTCCTCATGATTTTGAAATATGCATGATTATGTTCTTTTGGCTCAAGTTATGATTTATGAAAGGTTTTTCCCGCATGTTATGACTTTGATGGGTTTATGAATATTTTTGGAAATATTGAGCCTTACGATATACTTACGATTTCAATCTAATAATCATGAAGTCCCCACTCCTTTAAATTTTATGTTTTTAAGCATTTCTTTGCATACCTTACATACTCGGTACTATCTGTTGTGCCCGCACGTGTATGGGTCGTACAAGTAATATAGTGGCCCTTTTTAAGAGCCGGATATTGAACCCACAGGGACTAGACCAATTCAGCTAACTATCAAGTTCAAGTGTGATACTAAATGCCGCAAGTGTTGATTATAGACTTTTTCGAGAAATTTAATTAAATCTAGATGTGGTCAACGAAACACTCTAAATTCATTCAAGGAGCAACTAGAGTTAAAGCCGGATAATCATGTGATACTACGATTTGCAATGGTTTAAGTATGAAACTTTCAATTGTCGTCTCACATAATTACAATTGCATGTTCATGGTCTTTCGAGCCTCTAAACACGACAAACTAGACTCACAACTACATCATTGAGCAGGGATGTGACATTCTAGTTCGTGGGCAATTCATTTACGTGGATGTGGTTTACGGAGTTTATGCTCTTGATTAGAGACTTTCGTACCTCTAATCATTTAACTGAACTTAGCTTCACAACTACTTCTATGAGTGGTGATGTGATAGTTCTAAGTTGGTGTCTTTCTATCTTCCTATTTTATCAACCAAGCAAGGTATTAGGTATATTCCTATCCTAACCACAAATTATATCGTGAGATACAATCTTGCTCCCTACATTCTCTTGTTCTTGCCTAGGTTATCTTTCTAAGTCATGTACCTAAACTTAAAGCGTGTGTTTTCATGGTGATCAATCATAAAAACAACCATAATTAAGAATGCAAGACAAAACAACAATCAATAACTTAAAACCAAAACAAAATCGCAAAATCACAATCATATCTTGTGGCTTCAACCCTAGAGGGAGGGTTCTAGCCACTCATGTTCGTATAATTACAAGAAAACATAATTAAAGTAACATACTTACAAGAATTGGTAGAAGAGAAGATGAAATTGGTGAACCGTAGCTGAGTTCTCCCACCTCTCCCTCACTCCTTGGCAGTTTTTCAGAAATAAATCATGAATAAATGTTTTTAGGAGCTAAGGGACCTATTTATAGTAGATGAGAATTGTGAAAAATTATGCTTGTCGTTGAACAGCTCCGTGTCACGGAGCTGAACGCCCTAATTGACGGAGGTAACGCGTACCCTCACTGGAATGTGCCAAAAATGCAATTTTCTGCCAAGTGTTGCCGCGTTGGCAGCGTGCCACGGCCCCTATCATGCAGGGTGCCAGTTATTGCATGTTTTCTTGTTGACTTTCACGTTTTGTTCTTGATTCCATTCCTCCACTTCACAAAATCATGAATTAGTTCCTCAAATGCATAATTAACCTTCAAAAACAAGGACTAATCATGTTGGTTAGTATATATTCACATTACATAAAATCACATGAGAATGTATATAAATAAGTAGATAAACAAGACTAAATTGAGTTATAAAGTAGCACTTGGGCATGCAATTATGCCCAAGATCACTATCCAAGTACTTACCCACAAATTTTCAGGATCTGGTTCGCAAGTTCAGCTTCGTCCCTAGCTTGCGCTCAGTTCCGCTCAGTGTTCAGTGATGATTCCTCATGATTCGAGGGCTTCATGTTCAGACTTGTTTAATTGTCTTATGTTCTCAAAATGTTTGGGTTAGTTGGGGTCTTGTCCCTTCAAGCCGTCTTTTATGATTAGAGGCTTTCAGACTTATGTGTAGTATTCAGTCGCTTATGTTTGAATATGGTATTGTTGTTTTCTTTATATCTCATGATATGACTTTCAGCTAGTTCATGCTTGATAAGTTAAATTTTACGCCTTATATGAATAATTAGTATTATGCTCACGCTGTGGGTTGACTTGGGGTCTCTCAGGGCTCTTTGTCCCGTGTCTATGATCCGGGTGTACTCTCGGGTCATGACATGAACCTGGTCCTCAAGGAGTGTAGGACAGAGATGCTGATTAAGGATATCGACCTCTCCATCCTTATTGTCTATGCCCAGCAGATTGAGGCATAAAAATTGAGCGACATGGAGCAAAATAACAAGCAGGCAAGGACTGGACAATCAGATTATGGCCACCAAAGGTCTGGCGGTGCCAGTCGCCCACAGCAGCAGTAGTTAAGGACTCCAACACCCAGCTCAGCAAGCGCCCCTACCTTTCGGTCCCACCAGGATCGGAGGGGTGGAGCATCTGGATCTCAGTCCCAGAGTTTCGGTGCTGGTAACAGGTATCCAGCTTGTCTCTAATATGGTAAGAACCACCAAAGAGAGTGTCTTTAGGGTTCGAGAGGGCTGTTTTGGTTGTGGATAGCTTGGTTATCGGCTTAGAGAATGCCCATCGGTAGGATGGGGAAGGTCACAATCCACTACCTCAGCAGTTCCAGTAGGACGACCAGATCAATAGGCCAATACCTCAAGTACGGATGGTGGTCAACACCAAAACCATTTTTATGCTTTATGTCACACCCCGCCTTGGGGGATATGACTGGCACCTGGTGCCCTACTGGGACCTGAACTGCTGGACTGCTAAGCCTTGGCACATCTGGTGCCTGGCCGGCTCTAACTCACATTTCTGGACACAAAGGGCTACATAACGGCTGTAAACACAGCCCCCGGCCCATTGGCCTATAGCCTCCTGTACCTGTACTAACAGCTGACCAGAAACATGTCAATATAGGGAAACCTATGCGGGCCGACAAGGCCACCATGCTGTCTAGTTATCTATAACTTAACCATGAAGTACTGGATAGCTACGTGACCGGCAAGGTCACCACTACTGTCGAACTATGGCCCCACACGGCCAACATAAAGGAAACACAAGTTCTAACAGCTATACAACTGCACGGCCTCACACGACCGGCTCATCTGACCACAGGGAAGTATATACAGACTGCAAGTCTCTAAGAATAACAATAGAAATGATCGGGACAGGGCCCCGACCTACCCGTACTGCACAACAAAAGATAACGGAATACACCTCTGGGATTCAGTCTCCGGATGACAGGAGCTGAATGCTCTATCGCTGACAGGAATCATGTGGTATCGCCTGCTCGTCTATGAGTACCTGCAGGCAAGTAATGTAGTGCCCCACCGGGCGTCAGTACTGCTGGTACTGAGTATGTAAAGCCATAACTGAAAGAGATTTCTGAAAATAACAATACAACCGATGAAACTGAAGTAGAAAGGAATGGATTAACTGTCTGACAATGTAAATCATACCTTCTTTTAATTATACTGGAAGGAGTAGGAGTCATACCTGGAGACGTATCGCTCTACTGCTGATCTACTCGTATCTAACATAACATGGCATAACATAACATAGCACACACAAACCTTACCCGGCCCCCATAAGCCGAGAGGTACAACCAGCACAGAATCTATACCCCTACCCCGGTCATCCCATCTCCTATAATAACTATAAGCATCCTGCCGGTCCCCTAGGTATGCACTTGGGCTCGCTGAGCCCCTGACTATAACTGTACCTGAGTCCGGAGGACTCCTGAATCAACACCCGGGCGTATCCGCTCGACAGGGGTGTGTAAAAGCCGACCAAGGCACAATATGGGGAAAACTGGCATCCCATCTTCGTCCCCTGTGGGACGGCATGCCACTCCGTAGAGCGACGTATCCTCGTCCTCTGGCGAACGAGTCGATACAGCTATCAACCCTGGGGAGGTCATGGATGCTAGGTAATCCAACCCCAAACAATACAACGGTCTCAACTAATAATACTATCTGCATGTCCCACATGCTGAAGCTAATAGTGGTAAAGTATTGTATACACTATATACTGGACTAGTGATAGTAATATATACGTACTTAATACATGTTGAGGCTGGTAATAGTATATATATGTAGAAATATAGTCTTCTGCCAGACCGTACTGGGGCTAATGCTGAACAAGATATAATGTTTCTGCTGAAAACTATGCTGTATACTGAGTTTCTATAGTAACATGATTTACTATTCCTAACATGCTTTCCAACTCCATTTTAACTTATCATTTTATTTCTGAGATGCCTTATAGATACTACATTACTCTACTGGGTTTCAACTGAATACAATGATATCCTAACATTCTGTGTCAGATCACATACTGAGCACGCTGTGCAGTTCCTAACACTTATATTAGAATCTATATCGTGCTAGCAAGTCTCACGCAAGTTATAACTCGATGCTTCTAATATCGTACCAACATTCGTAATAAACATAACACATGACTTCTGAACATTCTATTGGCCTTTAAATTACTGTACTGTACCGAGATTACTTAACTTGCCGAGGAAACTAACTTTACATACCTTATCCTCGAACTATCCATCTGTCGGACGACACTCGGCCGCTACTTCAACTATTTTCTCCCAACTGCATTCATAAACATGTCAATCAATACTAAATACAGCTTTATTGTAAAGAGCAACGTCACTTTCGATATAGTTTATAGCCTAAACTTAGGCTTATCGAAAGACGGTCGAAAACTCGCTATTTTCCAGCGTTCCAGAAGGGAGAAATATTCACTTCACAGCTAGGAACACATAGACACTAGTTTAGAGCAATTCCACTTACCTTAGCTCGGTAGCTCGATGATTCGTCGGTCGTATTTCACGAAACTAAATCCGTAGGAATGCTCTCTGCTGCTAAATACCTCGGTATCTGAGGTTAATTTGAGTTTGGACAACGTTTAGCAGCGTAATCGGACGAAAATTATATTATCTCTTCGTTCCTTTTTCCTTTTCTGCTGGTTTGCTCTGTTTTCTAGAAATTACATGGGTGATTAATGATTTAAAACCGAAGTGGGGCTTTATATACTTGGGCCTGGACAAGGCCAACGTGTCACGGAGCCAACGCGGAGGCTCCACCTCCGTGACACGCTGCCATCGCGGTGGGGCTCTGCCTCGGCTCCTTCCGTGATGGTTCGACAGGTTTCTCATCCGATATTTTCCCGGGCCTTTCTCTAGCACGTATGGCCTTCAAATATGCTTAACCAACGTGCGAATAGGTCACTCAAGTGCCGGGAATCCTACAGGGTATAACACTTTATCATCTCATCAAGATTAGGATAGCTCACCTGATGTGGTCACGGGTATGTTACGTCTTTTCCATCTGGATGTATATGCCCTACTAGATCCAGGGGACACACTATCATTCGTGACTCCCTGCATAGCAGTCCAGTTTGATATCAGTCCAGAGGTCCTCTTATAACCATTTTCAGTCTCCACCCCAGTTGGCAAGTCAGTTAGAGTCAGCTGGGTGTATAGAAATTGTCCGGTCTCAGTCGTCAATAAGGTTATTCCAGCCGACCTTGTAGAATTAGACATGGTTGATTTTGACCTCATCCTTGGTATGGATTGGTTACACTTCGGTTGTGTCTCGGTCGATTGCAAAACCAGAGTTGTCAAATTTCAGTTCCCAAATGAGCCAGTACTAGAGTGGATGGGCAGTAGTACAACGCCTAAGGGTCGGTTTATTTCCTAAGTTAAGGCCCAGAAGCTTATTTCTAAGGGATATATCTATTATCTAGTTGGGGTCAAAGATTTCAACTCTGAGACCCCAACTATCCAGTCAGTCCCTGTTGTCCACGAATTTCTTGATGTGTTCTTTGAAGATCTTCTTGAAGTTCCTCCTGAATGAGAAATCAACTTCGGTATAGACCTTCTCCTAGATACTCAGCCCATCTCTATCCCTCCTTACAGAATGGCTCCGACTGAAAGTTAAGGAGTTGAAGGAGTGGCTAAAAGATCTTCTTAATAAGGGTTTTATTAGACCTAAAATCTCTCCCTAGGGTGCTCTATTGCTATTCGTGTGAAAGAAAGACGGTACCCTCAGAATGTGCATCGATTACCGTCAGTTGAACAAGACCACAGTCAAGAATAGGTATCCCTTACCCAGAATTTGTGACCTGTTCGACCAACTTCAGGGATCCAGTTATTTCTCCAAAATAGATCTTAGGTCGGGGTATCATCAGCTAAGAGTCAGAGAGTGTGACATACCAAAAATAGCTTTCAGGACTTGGTATGGTCAGTAGAAATTTCTAGTTATGTCCTTCGGACTAACAAATGCCCCTGCAGCCTTTATGGACCTAATGAACAGAGTCTTTAAGTGATATCTAGATATGTTCATCATTGTGTTTATTGAAGACATTCTGATATACTCCGGAAATGAGGAAGAGCAGGCTAATCACCTGAGGATAGTGCTTCAGACCCTCAGAGTCCGCCAGTTGTTCGCCAAGTTCAACAAGTGCGAATTCTAGTTGAAGTCCGTCACTTTCCTATGTCATGTGCTCTTGATTGAGGGTATTCGGGTTGATCATCAAAAGATAACAGGCGTTAAATACTGGCCCATACCTACCTCCCCAACTGAAATCAGAAGTTTCTTGGGTTTGGCTAGTTATTACCGATGCTTTGTGGAAGGCTTTTCTTCTATAGCATCTCCTCTGACTAGGCTGACTTAAAAGAAGGTGAAATTCCAGTGGTCAAATACATGTGAGAAGAGTTTCAAGGAGTTAAAAACTCGACTCACTACCGCTCCAGTGTTGACCTTACCGGAAGGACCAGATGGGTTTGTAGTATATTGCGACCCTTCTGGAGTTGGACTCAATTGCGTTCTAATGCAGTGGGGTAAGGTGATAGCCTACGCCTCCAGACAGCTCAAAGTTCATGAGAAGAATTATCCAACTCAGGATAGTTGGTAGCGGTGGTGTTTGCGTTGAAGATATGGAGACACTATCTTTACGGGGCTTACATGGATGTTTTCACCGATCACAAGAGCCTTTAGTATGTATTTAGTTAGAAGGATCTAAATCTTCTTCAGAGAAGGTTGTTAGAGCTCCTGAAGGACTATGACACGAGCATGCTATATCAATAGGGCAAAGCCAATGTTGTGGCTGATGCCCTAAGCAGAGTGTCTATGGGGAACGTGACTCGTGTGGAGGAAGGAAAAAAGGAACTGGTGAAAGATATTCACCGACTAGCTCAGTTAGGAGTGCAGTTGGTTGACTCAGCTGAGGGGGAGTGGTAATGCAAAGTGGGTCAGATTCCTCTTTGGTTGTTGAAGTTAAGTACAAACAGGATGAAGATCCCATCTTACTTAAACATAAGGAAGCGGTTCTCAGGAAAGAGGTTGAGGCTTTCTCCAAAGGGGGAGATGGTGTGCTCCATTACCTGGGTAGATTATGTATACTAGACGTCGGTGATTTGAGACAACAGATATTGGTTGAAGCACACAACATGAGATACTCCATCCACCCTGGTGCTACTAAAGTGTACCGCGATTTGTGGGATATTTACTGGTGGATTGGCATGAAGGGAGACATCGCCGAATTCATAGCTAAGTGTCCGGACTGTCAGCAAGTCAAGGTAGAACGCTAGAGACCAAGAGGTATGACCTAGGATATCAACATATCCACGTGGAAGTGGGAAGAAGTGAATATGTACTTTGTTACGGGCTTACCTCAAACTCATCGGCAACATGATTCTATCTGGGTAGTAGTAGACTGGATGACTAAGTCAGCACAATTTCTCCAAGTTAAAACTACAGGTTCAGCTGAGGACTATGCTAGGATTTATATCCGGGAGTTGGTCAGACTTCATGGGTTGCCATTATCCATTATTTCAAAGAGAGGCACCCAGTTCACCTCGCATTTCTGGAAGTCTTTTTAGAAGGGACTTGGTACCTAGGTCAAGCTCAGCACAGCTTTTCACCCATAGACAGATGGGCAAGTTGAGCGGACTATTCTGACCCTAGAAGATATGTTGAGAGCATGCGCGATCGATTTCAAGGAAAGTTGGGATGACCACTTGCCTCTTATCAAATTTGCGTACAATAATAGCTACCACTTCAGTATCCAGATGGTCCCGTTTGAGGCATTGTATGATAAGAGGTGTAGGTCTCCTATTGGGTAGTTTGAGGTTGGTGAAGCTACTATAATCGGGCCAGACTTGGTTCATGAAGCTATGCATAAGGTACAGCTCATCATGGAAAAATTGAAATCAGCTCAGAGCCTTCAGATATCTTATGCTGATGTGAGGAGAAGAGAATTGGAGTCTGCTGTGGATGATTGGGTCTATCTAAAAATTTCACCCATGAAAGGGGTGATAAGGTTTAGGAAGAAGGGAAAGCTCAGTCTAAGATATGTTGGACCCTACAAAATTCTGAGATGAATTTGTAGGGTAGCTTGTGAATTGGAATTACCTTCAGAATTGGCATCTGTGCACCCGTTATTCCATGTGCCACTATTGAAGAAGTGCATCGGTGATCCAACTTCAATTGTGCCATTGGACAGTGTGGGAGTGAAAGATAGTCTTTCATACGAAGAGGTCCCAGTCCAGATCCTTAACCATTAGGTTCGTAAGCTAAGGAACAAGGAGGTAGCTTCAGTCAAGGTCTTGTAAAGAAATCAGCAAGTTGAGGGAGCTACGTGGGAGGTCGAAGAAGATATGATGGCTAGATGCCCTTATTTGTTCCCTTCCGGATCAGTTTCGGTTTAAGGTATCAATTTCCTCCCCAAAACTGCTTTTAGTTCGTGTGTTTCAGTTTCTTTCATGTAAATGAATATGTGTACAATTAGTGAATTCAGTTTAGACTTGTGATTCAGTTCAGAGGTAGTCATTCTGCTAGTTTTTGGCTTTCATCATCAGTATTTGTGTATAAAGATTGTTATTCTCTGCTTTCCTGTGTGTCTTCCAACATTTGAGGACAAATGTTATTAAGGGAGAGATATTTTAATGCCTCAGAAATTCAGAGACTAGACTCGGGACTTAAAACAAGGAAAACTAGAAAATCTACACCAGCTCAAAGAACAAGTCGTTCTGTGATCCGTGAGAGGTGACCACGAGTCGTTAAGTGACTCGTGGTGAGAACTGGGGACTTAGTTGAAAATTTGGAAAAAAAATAAGGTGACCATGGGGGTGACCACGAATCATGGTCAACCCCATGAGTCGTGATATGACCCATGGTCAAGGGCAAATTTAAGGCTGGGGAGAAGTAAGGCAGTACACCTAATGGAAGAACCCCACAAGTCGTGGTCAGTCACCATGATTTGTAGGGTGGGTCGTGGTCATCCAGATGAAATTTATGTGAAATTGGGGCAGTGCACTTGACGGACGATCCCACGAGTTGTGGCCTAAAGTGACGAGTCGTTAGGTCCCTCATGGGGGAGCCTGACAGACAGTTTTCCTATGAATTTCCTAAGGGTGTTTCAGTAATTTTTTAACCTCTTACACTCTAAACTACGTCGTTTTAAGAATATTCTCAGATTATTAGAGGGGTTAAATGGTTTCTTTCCTGATCCTCCCCATGCAAACTCTCAGAAAACATCGAAGAGTTTCTCTCAGGATCTTTTAGAGCAAGAACTAAGGCAGTCTATTCCTCCTCAGTTTCTCAAGGAAATTCTTCGGGCTTCTTTACCAGGTATGTGAGAATTCAATAATGGAATAATTCTTCCCTTGTGTATCCAAAATCCTTCTTATTTTCTCTATCAGTTCTAGCCCTGAGATTTTCAAATGTGATGAAACAATCTGTCAGACCTCGCTTAAATCATGTGAAATAGTTTTTCCATCAATTGTGACTATGTTGTTCCTTATTCCTGTAACATGAAATCTAGCCCTAGTCTTGAATACAGAGAAACTAGAATCATGCGATAGTGTTTACATATTGAATTTTTGCTTGATTTTTCCAGTGTTGGGAACTCTCATGTTGTTGATTGTATTTAAAGTCAATCAGACTATTATCAATTTGATTTCAGTCAAACTGTTAGAATATCTAGTGTTAGTCAGAAATGTCAGCTGATCAGTTTGACTACAGAAATTCCTGAGGTGTTAGTAGTACCTCCCAGTTATCAGAATCAGATTCAAAACACAGTTTTTAGTAGTTCACTAGGCGGTCATGACACTTTTAGATAAGCAATTTTGACCATCCTTAGGACCCCAGTTATAGATTAAAGCTTGTTCTTTAGACGGTTACGACGCTTTCAGATAAGCAGCTCTAACCAGTTTTAGAACCCGATTCTAGAATCCAGACCGATAAGACTCTCAGGGTGCTTTCATATAGGTATTCCTGACTAGTCTTGAACCCAAGTTTCGAGCTATCAGCTTGGTATTCAGTCTAGGATCATCCAGTAGGAGTAGGACTTAGCACCAAGCAGACCAGAGTTCCAGCGCATCGAGGTTCCCAAAACTACGTTGCCACCGTAGATTATAGTTTTATTGACCTCATGGCCCCAGACCCTTGTGATTACCTAGTTCATGCCTCTATACCTTGGCAAGGTATATTGGATCCTACTGATGGGGTGTATACATCGGACTATACGTCTAGCTCATGTGGTTATATGTCGGTTATAGACTCTCCCACTAGTCAGCTTAGTTCAGTTTCAGATCAATTCAGTTTAGTATCATAGAAATAGGGCATGTCCTTGACCATCAGATAGGGTCTTTTAGACCATCTAAGTTATTTCAATTATTCAGTTCAGTAGCTTTAATTGGTCATTGCATGTCTTTTCAGTTCAGCACTGTTATTCCATTGTGTTATGTTTCTCCCACTTACTCAGTACATTCAAAGTACTGACACATACTTTTATGCTATATCGTTTTATGATACAGCTGCAGGATCTCAACCTTAGCCTCGCTAGCCAGTCGCTCTCCGAAGACTTCAGTTGTTCTAGTTGGTGAGTCCTCATTCTTTGAGGATGGAGATTATTTGATTTAGTTACCTTTTCTTTTCTTTTATTTAGATTTGGAGTTAGCTGGGGACTTATCTCAGCAACTCATTAGTTGTAGTGGCTTTCAGACATAGATTTGGTTTTTCCAACTTGTAGCTTTGTTCAAATATTTTCAAATATTATGAACCAGCTTTATTCTCTCAAATGTTTATATTGTTGCTTTAAACTTCCGTTGTATATATTTATATGTTACTCAGAATTCCAGTGTATGATAGACCAGAGATTAACTTGGGGTTACTTGTGACTCCAAGTACCGTGTTCCTTCCACGTTGTAAACTCGGGGCGTAACAAATAATTATATACAATTAACTAAAAGTAATAATTTACTCTCCAACTGAGTTGGTTTTGTTTCTTTTTGAATTACATAAATCTTGCATAATTTATATACATTGCATGAGTAATATTTTTTTCATCGAAATTTACCATTCAGATGCATGCATATATGTATATATATTGATGAATGCAGTCTGAATTTAATTATTCAGGTCATCGGCTCATTATGATCTATTTAATATGTTATATCTCAAATTTTCAATAGACTTTATCCGTTCCACTTACTACTATTCAAGAATATATTTTTTCAAAGATAAGACATTAATTTTAAAAATGCATTGTATATATACCTTTTTTTAGAAAGAATTTAATTTTAGTTTCTAAACAATTAAGAGATAGATATTCATTTTATTTTTTTTACAATTTTTATGTTATTGAACTTGATAAATATTTTATCTTTTGTGGTACATAAATGTGTGGACCCTTTATTATTAGTATCTCTCTTGAAATGAGTAATATTAATCTATCCCATACGAGAAAATATTCTTTAATATTGAATGAAACATATCTGGTCCACTAGCTTTTAAGTCACTTATTCTGGATAGGACTTCAAGGTTGGTTAACTTATGGACATAAAGGTTCATTGAAAATGAAGACACTACCAACTTTTGAATCCTATTTAGAAGGAAAAAAACTAAAATGTATTCCCTTTAAAAGGAAATAAAGTTAGTGATAATTTTAAATTAATCTGTTTCGATTTGTGTAGTCAAATAATTATCTAGGAAAGAGGTGATTTTGAGTATTCTATGTCACTCACAGAAGATTATTCAAAATGTGCATATATATATTTGATGCTTTGTAATTCTGAATGGTTTGAAATAGTCAAAGTATTTAAGGCTCATGAAAAAGCGTCATGAAAAATATATTAAGTCACCGCAATCTGATCGTAGTGGCAAGTACCTTTTTAGAGAGTTCATTAATCACTTATCAGATAGAGGGATTGCGATTCAATTTTCTACATCAGGTACTCTACAATAGGCTGGTGTAGAAGAGGAAAGAAATAGGGCTCTTATGGAGACTATAAGATTAATAATTGACTTATTTATTTTTGCTTTTTTAGTCTTGGAATATTTCTTACAAACTCAAATTAAATTCTTAATTTAATTCCTTCTAAGTCAGTATCTTTGACGTTTATAGAACTGTGGATTTGATGTAAGTTCAATCTGTGACATGTTCGTATATGAAGTTGTCTAGCACATGTGTTGAAAGGGAAAACGGCTAAGTTAAAATTAAGAACGAATTTGTGAGTGTTTATTGGATATCCAAAAAATGAAAAGAGGTTTATAAAGAAAATAAGGTAATTGTTAATACAAATATCAGATTTTTAGAAATGACCATTTAATAAATTATGTTCCTAAAAGTAAATTAGTTTTACAGGAACTAAACAAAGAAATAATAAATGGGTCATCTATAAATTCAGAAGTTCAAAGATATCTAACCAAGAAGTCAGAATTGACGTTCCATTGCATTTATGTAGTGGGAGAAATATTAATAGACGTAAAGAAATTCTCTACCTCAAAGTAGTGGGAGTGATGTTGAGCAAATAACACTATACGGAGTCATTAATATTTCAATACTGAAAGGTAATGAAGAAAATATTAAGACTCAAGAACATTATATTTTGACAATAGAAGTGATAGTGCTTAGTCATAGTAGGAGAATGATAAACTAGATCAGTTCGGTGTATACTCTTGGGAGAGTTTAATAGTTGAATCCCCGAAAATACTAATACAGAACCAGTCAGTTACAATGAATTACTACTAGACAAATTGCATTCGAAATAAGTTAGCAAGTTCCTTTTGGAAAGAGCTTATTGGCTAAATAGTCATGTAAAATGAATACCTGTAAAAGATGCATGGTTAAGAGTCTAAGTGGGAGATTTTTGGGGTATATACTATTGATCATGCGTTTAGATATAGTATATTCTAACAATTATCATGGTTAAAAGTCTACATGGGAGATTATTGGGAGATATATTATTAACCATGGATTTAGATATAGTATTTATTATAGAATAATTATTTATTTAATTATAACAAAGATTTAAATAGATCATATATTTGTCGATGTGTTATTTACTTATATAGTATATGATTTACTACATAGAGTTTAACTTATATACGGAAGATTCAATCATAGATTATTATAAGTATAAAGTTTACATATGTTCACAATCTAAGATGAAAATTGGACAAATTCATCAGTATGATTATAGCACAAGATTAAGTATAATTTATCTTGATTATGAAAGTGGTATAATTTCAACTTCTTGTGCTAGTACACTTTGTGTGTATTAAACAGACCAAAGAGAGATGATTGTTTATGTTCTAAATTTTATGAAACAATTTCTTTAGATCATTAAATGTACTTATACTCTTAATCTTGATATAATTATTATGATCAATGTAATTTATTTGTTATTTTGATCTATCAAAGTGTGAAACTCTTTCATTTGTTAAAATGTTTTTGATATGTTGGATGCTAACAAATGACATTTGTGAAATTATAATTAGTTGATGAAATCCATGTCTTGACCTTAAGATTGACGATACCCTTTTATGATTTCTTATAAGTTTATATGTGAAAACTCTACAGGTGAATTTTGTATCTGTCACGCGAAATGAGTTAAGCGTATGAATAAAAAATTAAATTAATCAATGAATTAAATAGTCAAAAATTTAATTTGGTTGATTGGTATCTGTAATCTTAACATGGGATTTAAATAAGATTTAATGAATGATTTTGAAATTATATCAAGGAGTGAAATTATGAATTTTTAGTGAAATAATTTATAATTTATTATGGTAGGTTAAGAATCAATACCACAGTTGAAATTCTCACTTATTAAATCGGTGGTCCCTGCTATGCCTAATTCATTAATGACTTGAAAAGGAAGAAATCAATTTTCTAGAAGCAATAAAATCCTACAAGATTTTGGTAAAAATAAACTGGTTTTCTAGAAGGAAAGTTCTGAAATTACTTGGAGCGAAAGAATCTTATATGTTATGGGACTAGGATTTTACACCCTAAAACGTGGTTATATATAGGATCTTCTTCCAACATGGAATAGAACTGAGAACTTTTGAACTTTTTAAGAAGCAGTACTTGCCCACATAAGTATTTCCTACTCAGAGATTTTTGAGGCTATAGCAAAAGATCGCAGACCTGGAGGACACATTGGACGATTTGTGTTATAGCTTAAAGAGGTTTGATTTGCAGTCATTATTCAAGAGATAAGTATTGATTTTATATTTAATTAAAATCTATATTTATGTTTTTTCTATATTACATGCAAGTATGATCATGAATATTTGCTTCCGTAGCATATGCCTCTATTCAAATAGTTACTCGTAGCCTTTTATATGGCTACCAAATCTTTTGTGTCTCTTTATGATAATATTAACAACTCTTTGTATGGGTGTTCGTAATTCTTTATATAGTTACCATTCATGTTGTGTCTCATTATGGAAAAAATTAGTAATCCTTTGTGCGGTTACCATTTTATATTGTGCGTTATTATAGCAAAATTAGTAATCCGTTATACAGTTACTTGTAACCTTTTATACAATTACCATTTTATTAATGTTTAATTTTAAATCTTTCGGCTTTTAACTTTAACATAATTATGAAACTTAAAAAGCACGTAATAGAATTTCGCTTTAAACCACAAAACTCAAATCTTTACGCATTTAATAGCAAGATTAAGAAAACTTCAAACTTACATAATTTCATCAATAACCGTGGGCACGGAGATATGACTTTGAAAACTTAAAAGAACACTTTTTCATAAACTTTTATTAACATTTAAATCTTAACTCAAGAATCATGAAATATTGTGAGCCTACTCATTCTAATTAAGCTTACATTATCATTTAAAAATATTTAATCAAAAACCTTATCTTAACTCACCTTAAGATTCTTCCTTTCTAGCAAGCTTAACTTTTATACGTGCCAACAACAATCAACAAGTCAATTTACACTAATATTAGGGGTTGGATCATCAAAACATACTCAACAAATTTAATAATTCTGATAATATGAAACAAATATGCCCTAAGACGTTTTTGATAGCTTTGTCTATCACTTAAGAAAAGAATCTTTCTTTTATTTAATATTTTTTTAATCTTAATCCCAATTTATAAAAATCTGGCAACAAATTTAAATAAGTTATCCATGTCCACTTTTTTCTTTATGATTTTTCCCCAAACTTCCTATCATCATCCTAAGGAATTGTATTTATTTTTTTACAATATTTCTCCTAGTTTATCTAATAAGCATAAATCACAAGATTAAGAGAGAATTGATTCTTATAATCAAGTATTTTTTTTCATGTATTACTTTGCCATATAGGGGTCGTGTTGACCAGAACTGGATCGGTTGTAGCCCGGACCAGACCGGTCCATCACCAGTGGGCTGGGCTGATTTGGTTCAGTGTGAAATCAAAATAAGTCCGGATTCATTTCATGTATCGGTTAATCAAAATTGATCTAATTCGTAATGTCAAATCATGTTTCAACCGGTAACAGGACCGGACCGGTCTGGGCAGACCCAGTTCAACGGTAAAAATTTTTTAAAAAAATATATAAATTTTTTAATTTGACCATTGGGCCAATGGCTAATTGGACCCAAATGGTCCAAATATTAAATTGTGGCAGTTTTTTTGCCCCCCCCCCCCCCCCCTCTCTAAAATATCCAACCCTTTTTAAAATCTATAAATATCCCCTTATTTTTTATGTTTTTCCCGCAACTCAACTCTCCTACTCTTTATTCTCTAATATTTCT
This sequence comes from Datura wrightii, assembly GCA_035772735.1. NCBI lineage: Eukaryota > Viridiplantae > Streptophyta > Magnoliopsida > Solanales > Solanaceae > Datura > Datura wrightii. The sequence continues at coordinate 42,090,537 of JASDFA010000023.1, forward strand.
CAATTCTCTATTTCTCTTATATCTCTTATAATTTTTAAAGTGCTAGCAAGATTTATAATTTATTAGTTATCTTAATTATTAGTTTATCATTATTCCGGTTATTATTTAAAATATTTGGTAAGTCAAAACTCAAAGTAGCAATGAGCAACAAACAAGTGTTAGTGTGCTATTGTCCCAGTCAAGTATTTCATTAATCGTGGAAATTTGGTACACTTGTTTCACTTCTTTCTCTTATTTTAATTAATTTTTTATTATCGTATATTCAATTTTTAGTTTGTTCATATTTTTTCTTTAATTTTAAAGTTGCACAATGGATAAGTTGATTAACAAAGCTAACAAATTTGTTCGGGGTAGCAGTAGTACTAGTAATACCAATACTAATATTAATATGGGTAAAGGAGCTAAGGTATAAATTCAAGAGGTTCTTCTTCTAATACTACTAGTTTTGAAAATTAATTATTTATATATGTATCTGAAACATTGCCGGATAATCTTATGGATTATGTAGAAATGCAAGAAGATTGAATAGAGAATTTCTTTGCTTAATGGATAACAATAAATTATCAATAGAGAATTTCCTATCATATTAAATTCAGGTAATTGAATTTACACCAACAAAAATCATAAACTTCATATGATAATTATTTTTCACTTATCCTTCAAATAATAAAAAATAAGTAAGAAATCACTTATTTTATAGAGAATATTTTTCATTATAACAAACACACCCTAGAAGATATGTTGCGATATCTATATAATAACTAGGTTTATAGTCACTTGAAGTTTGCTTAGCTTAGGGCTCTTGTATATGTATAGTCATCCCAAATATAATACGCTTAGAATATAAAGTGTACTAGGAGACTACTTGGCCCAGTGTGTTATAGTTAGAACACTAATGTATGTGCATAAGGACATCGATGTATTGATTTGATTATCGAGTAATATACTATTCTTATCCCTCTTTAAGGATGTGTACTTCTACATGGTATCAAAGCATACATATGTTGCATAAAATAGTTCAGACAATAGCCTCAACCTCTCTCTCTCAAAATTATTGTCCCTCTTAATAGCCTCACTTCACCATCTCATGGTTGCTTATCCTGTCAAGCTCAAACCTACTAACTACTTTATTTGGAAGACTTAAATTTATAATTAATGCAAGTCATGCAGGTTACCAAACTAATTCATGAAGACAGACCAAAGAAGGCTGAAACAGAAGCTAAAAATGACACTGGAAAGGACCAAATACAGAAGTAAAGGACAAGCTGCTGACACTAATTGGGATGAACAAGATGTGTTGGTGAGGAGATGGATTTTAGGAATTTTGATAGAAGAAACTTTTACTTAATATTGGGCTGCTCAACAGCCAAAGAGATGTGAGAATTTTTGGAAGAAACATATCTTCAAGCTACAAAGGATAAAGAATTTCAGCTTAAACAATAATTGCAAAGTGTTAAGTCGTCCTCAAAGAAACTTAATGAATACTTGAAGGAGTTTAAAGGCATATGTGATGGGATTTGCTGCTATATACAAGCCAGTGGATGAAGACAACAAAGTCATAAACTTTTCTAGAGGACTAGGTTCTAAGTATAGAACCTTCAGGACTGTTTTGTTGGGAAAGGCTCCCTATCCTATTCAAAGCTAGTTTTTTCAATGCTCTTAAAAGATTTAACATGACAGAAGAGGAAGAAGAGGTGCCTCAACAAAACTATAATGTGGACTTTACTACACAAAGAGGTAGAGTAAAAAGAACTATAAACAAAGGAGAGGAAATCCAAACTTCAATTCAAGAGGAAAAGGATTTAGACCTGCAGGACAAAACAACACAAATCAAAATAGTGAGAATTTTCTTTCTACAAATACTGAAAAAGGAAAAATCTCTAATGAAGCATACCAAATATGTGGAATGAATAACCACTCTACTTTAAAATGTTTTAAAAGATTGGATTACTCCTACCAAGTTGAAGAAGATCTTCCCAAGGCACTGGCTGTTGTCAACCTCCAGAATCCTATAGGTGAAGATGTTTCTATTTATGTTGATGCTAGTGCAACAACTCATATGACAAAAACAACAAGTAACTTATCTAACCCTCACACTTATAAGGGAACAAATAAGATAATTATTGGGAATGAATCCCAGTTAGAAATCACCCATGTTGGAAACTTAAAAAGGCCGAACTAGATAATTAAAGATATATTGTCGAATTTGATAATTAAAGATATATTGTTTGTTCCTAATATCAAGAAGAATTTTCTCTCAGTTAATAAACTTTCAAAGGACAACAATGCAACACTTGAATTTGATGAGTTTGGTTTTCTTGTAAAGGACAAGAGTTTAGGGACACCACTGGGCAAGAGATCTAACACATGAGGACTCTATCAATTGGAAGATGACAACCTATTTTCCTTAACAACAATATAAGACTAGAAGAAGTTAGAAAATATTTAGCACTCTAGATTAGGTCATCTTAGTTTGAATTGTTTAAAGTTTTACAGAAGAAATAACAATATTGATGTTAGAAGTTGGAATAAGGTGTCTGCTATCTGTACTAGCTATTAGTGATGAAAAAGTTTTAAGCTTCCTTTTGATTCAAGTAATAAGATTGAGAAATTTCCTTTACATAACATACATCGTGAACTTTAGGGACTAGCACCAGTTGACTCCTCTCAACATATATGTTATGTGATTATTGTTGATGATCATACAAGATACACTTGGCTTTATCCCTTAAAGAAGAAGTCTGAATTATGTGAGTCCTTTCTTAAGTTCCAGAAAATGGTAAAAAAAGTAGTTTTCCAACACTATTAAGATTTTTCAGTGTGACAGAGGTGGTGAGTTCATCCAAACTCAATTTGTCAACCACTTAGAGAACCATGGAATCACTAAACATATAGCCTAACCATATACTCCTGAATAGAATGGTATATTTGAAAGGAAACATAAACATACAGTGAAAACTGGTTTGACTCTATTATTTCATGTTAAGCTGTCTCAGTTCTTATAGGTTGAAGCTTTCTTAACTGTTGCATTCTTGATAAACAGGATGGCTTCTTTAGTTCTAAGGAATGAAGTTCCTTTTGAGAAGTTGCATGATGCACCTCCTAACTATAACAACCTAAAGGTCTTTGGTTGTAGATGTTATCCTTACTTAAAAGGGCAGCATAAATTCTCACTAAAGATATCCTTGTGTGTTTATATTAGCTATAGTAGCTTGCAAAAGGGATACAAGTGGTACCATCCTCAAACCAGGAGAGTTTATGTCTCTAGGCATGTCATCTTTGATGATCTAAATTAGCCCTATGTTCAAGCAGATCATCCTAGTCTCAACTTGTCCTCACCTTATCTAACTACTTTCCTTGGTGTCATGACCCAAATGGTTGTGATTGGCACCACACTAATTCCCCATCCCAAACTGGCTCATACATTTTCTATATTCAAGCCATTTAAAAAGCTCTCATAAAATAAAATGGCAGAAGTAACATAAAAATGAAAGAGTTACTAGCAACGTGTTACATAAATATCCGAAGAACTAAAAGTCATTGTATCAAGGACATCTACTTAGACAAAATCTAAGAGGAATAAAAAGAGATAAATAAATCCATGTCCGAACAAAAGACATTTCATCAAAAGAAAACTGTATCAACTCGAAGAATCATCTCACCCTCGGGTGCCTTGCAACTGCAACTATAAATGAGGTCGAGCGGAACTTCCTGAATCTCAGTCTGCACTCAGAAAAAAAGTGCAAGAGTAGCATCAGTACGACATATTATACTGATATGCATCATCCATTGACCTTAAATAATATTGAATATGCAAGTGAAACAGTAATACATATTCACGAACACGGTTAATCATTGTATAATTCTCTTTATACTATTATTCAGAATAAAATCTAAGCTAACCTACTCACTAGATTAGGACCCACTGCAGCAGAGATGTGACAGCAACGGTGGTCTCGCTGTAGCGATAAAAGTTCCGCTGTAGCGGTACTGCGAAGGCAGTAGCTTGACCAAGCTGTAAATCTTAAGCTTCACATATAGCAATTTTTCTTATTGAATCCATCAGCTCCAAATGAATACATTGTATAGTTAAAATATCACAGCCAACTCATCAACTTATCATATTAATTCACACATGATTTCTCAACACTTAATTCATCGACTCTCCATGGATTCACATATAATTTGGTAAAGATATGGCAGTTCATAAAAGATACATCAACATTGAAGCCACAAGTAACTACTCATTCAAGAATCACAGTCTCAAACGATTCTTTTATCTTCGAACCAACCCTCACTCCTTAGATTTCCTTTGATACCATGCCATCGATAATGTTCCAAGAACAAGCCTTCATCACATCTCCGTACACACTCACACGGAATATCACTATACACACATGCCAGAGGATCTTATTTCTGCCCTTCCAGTCATGACCTGCATGGGACTCTAGAAATTCATGTACTGTACACCCAGCCGTATGAATCCGTCAAATCATACATGTTAGTGTACTCTCTCAGTACACCCATCCATATGACCTCAGCGTATCATCCCTGTCGGTGTACTCCTACCACTACTGAGCCTTCATCACCCCTTTCTTTCACTCTCATTAGTTACCCTTCCTCGGGCTATCACTTTGTCAACTCAAGTGACAATCACAAAGACATAACACTCCATAATGACCATATCATGCACACAATGTAAAGGTAAAAACATCATGTCAAATTTCACTCCACCAAATTAAATTTTACATGGGTATTATAAATAATGATTAGTGTACGAGGACAAATCAAGAACATTATCATTCCACATACACACACACCATTATATAGGGTCTAACTCCTTATAAAACCATAATATACCTCAATTGCTGGAAGAAAGAATTCATCTACTCTGTAGGAACCTTGCCTTTTCGTAATGTCTCAGAACGTTCAAAATCTAAGTACAAAAAAGAATCCATATTCAATCATCTAACACTTCATTTGATATACAATTTTGATTCTACCCCATTCTCCCCTAAATTATGATGAAAACAATATCTCAAGAGTCAATTCATCAGTTATATCCCCTACTAGGAAATTTCTACCTATTCCATGGAGTTTATACTCCTAAACCCTTTATTAGGCAGTTAACAATGGTAGAAATCCCAATTTTATCAATACTTGGGTCTCAAACTACCCCGAAATCAACATACTTTCACATTCCCCTAAGAAGTGATCATTCCCCACTTTTAAGCTTAGGAATCATTACATAGTCCTTCTTCTAACCCTGACCCTAGTTTTCACAATCCTAGGGTTCTTGGCTAGGATTCCACCATTAGAGGCTACCCACGTGTTTCTAGGGAGTTAGGGAATCGAATGGAAATAAAGTTAGCTAGGAATCTTACATTGGAAAGGAGAAATTGGGTTATCTTCTGAAAATCGCCCTCTGCTTTCATAGTTTGTGCCTTAGTGTAATGGGGTGAAAATCTCAAAATTCTAACTTAAACGTTCATTCTACCTTCCATCATCCACTGCAATGGACCTGTTATGGTGGCTAGAGCCACGCCATGGCATACTTGATGGTTATTTTCCTATCCCACTATGGCGGACCTTCGACCATCATAACAGTCTCGCTGCAGTAGAATTCCCACAGCTGCAGCGATCCCCCATTAACCAGTAGCCCACATTTCACTGCACATATTCCATTACTCAATTCCAAGTTCAATTATCCCTCACTCAACACTTTCCACCATGTATTTAGGAAAAATAGAATATTCTAGACTTAACTTCCCTATAACGACGGACGGGTTGTTACATCAGATATCGATTAAAATATTGTTCATCCCCAAATGGCCCAAGGAAGCAAGGAAAGGAAAATCCCTGATTCCACAAACAACTGGGTGTGTTTGTCTCGTATATCTACTTTGGTCTCATAAATGGCCTCCTCTATTGGGCAGTTATTCCACTGGAACTTCACTGTCGCGATCTCCTTTGACCTTTACTTGCGGACTTCCCTATCCAGTATAGCCACAAGCTCTTTCTCATAAGACAGGTTCTCATCAAGTAGAACCAAATCCCATCTAATAATATAAGATCCTTCCCTATGGTATTTCTTCAGCATTAATACATGAAAGTTCAGATGTACTCCGGACAAACCTGGCAGCATGACCAATTTATAAGCTACTTCTCCCACCCGTCGAAGAATTTCGAATGGCCCAATGAACCTTGGGCGAAGATTTTCCCATTTTCCAAACCGCATTACCCCCTTCACGGGAGAAACCTTGAGCAAACCTTTCTCTCCCACCATGAATTCCACATCCCTTACCTTTCTATCTGCATAATTTTTCTGCCTACTTTGAGCGGCCACCAGTCTTTCCTGAATCACTCTGACTTTCTCCAAGGACTCCTTTTAAAAAATCAGTGCCCCATGGTCTCACTTCGAACGCGTTGAATCAGCCGATAGGGGATCTACATTTCCTCCCATATAAGGCCTCAAATGGTACCATGTCAATGCTTGAGCAATGGTTGTTATTTTATGCAAACTCCGTCAAGGGTAAGAACTTATCCCGATAACCCCTATAATTAATTACATAGGCCCGAAGCATGTTCGCTAAACCTGGAGCACCCTCTCCAACAATCCATCCATCTGCAGGTAAAAGGTCGTGCGCAAATCCAACTTGGTACCTAGTTTAGCCTGCAAGGTCCTCTAAAAATGGGGAGTGAACTATGTACCTTGATTTGGAACGATCGATACTAACACCCCGTGCAACTGAATCACCTCCTTTACATACAATTTGGCCAGTCTCTCTACATTGTAATTCACCTGAATAGGCAAGAAATAGGCCGATTTAGTCAGTTAGTCAATAATGACCTAGATGGAGTCAAACTTCCCCAATATCTTCGCAAGGCCAACCACAAAGTCCATTGTTATCCACTTCCACTTCCATTCTGGAATAGGCATTCTCTGGAGTACTCCCCTAGGTTTTTGATGATCATATTTCACCTTCTAAAAGTTTAGGCATTGGGCAACATGCTCAACAATGTCCCTCTTTATTCTATTCCACGATCGTGGTGCATCAAGTCATGATACATCTTGGTGACTTTGGGATGTATAAAGTACCTAGAACTATGAGCTTTTGATAAGATAACCTTGATTAGCTCACCAACCCATGGAACACACATATGCCCCCTTATCCTCAAAACTCCTTTATCATCTATTGTCACCTCCCCTTGCAAGACCTAGTCATGAATCTTACTCAACCTTGCATCCTCAAACTGCCTAGATTTAACTTCCTCTAGCAGCGACGATCTAACTTCCACACTGGCTAATAGTCCACGTGACTCCACCAGCGTAAGTCTCACAAACTGCTGTCTAGGGTCTGAACTTCTCTGGCCATTGGACATCAGGCAGCTTCTAAACAAACCAAGCTACCCATACTCATTACTTTTCGGTTCAAAGCATCTGCCACCATGTTAGCCTTCCCTAGATGATATAGAATCATGACATTGTAGTCCTTAAGAAGTTCCATCCATCTACTCTATCTCAGGTTGAGGTCCTTTAGGAAAAACACATATTGTAAATTGCAGTGGTCCGTGAACACCTTGCAATGGACCCCATACAAGTAATGCCTCCAGATTTTTAGGGTGAATACCATCGCTACCAATTCTAAGTCATGAGTGGGATAGTTCTTCTCATGCACTTTTAGCTATCTTGAAGCATAGGCAATGACCTGTCTTTCCTGCATTAACACAACACCCAAGCCAGACCGTGAGGCATCACAATAAACCACAAAATCCTTACCTTTCACCGTAGAGCAAGATAGATGTCGTAGTTAACAAATTTTTGAGCTTTTGAAAGCTTTCTTCACACTATTCTAACCATTGAATGACACATCCTTCTGGGTCAGCTTTGTTAACTGAGAGGCAATGTCCGTGAAACCCTTCATAAATTGGCGGTAATAAACTGGCTAACCTCATAAAGCTTCAAACCTCTATCACTATAGTGGGCCTGGCCCAATTTTGGATCGTTTCCACCTTTTGTAGATCCACCATAATCCCTTCTTTGGAGACTACATGCCCCATAAGTGTTATCGATTCTAGCCAAATTTCACATTTACTGAACTTTGCATAAAGTTGCTTCTCCTTTAGCAGCCCCAACACAATAATCAGTTGATTCTCATGTTCCTGCTTAGTCTTGGAATACACTAAGATATCTTCAATGAAATTTGTTACAAAAGAGTCCAGATAAGGTTTGAAGATACCATTCATCAGGCTCATGAATGCTGCTGGAGCATTAGTGAGTCCATACAACATGACCAGAAATTCATAATGCACATATGATGTGTTGTGAGTTTACAACACTTTCGATGCTTAAAACTGGGGAATAAGCATGGACTTAGATATGTTTATATAGATATAAGGTACTTTTACTTTGTTTTCAGGGAAATAGATGTTGGAGTTGAATTGTTCAAAAGATGGAGAAAATTACAGAAAAGTGGCTAAGTACGGACCTCAGTACAAGTCGTACCATCCTGGTACGAGCCCGTACTGAGAGTCATGGAAAAGTACAGGACAAGAGTGTTAAAGAAAAGAAAACTTACGGCTCATGGTATGAGTCGTACCATCCTGATACGAGCCATGTTGTGGTAGTCATAGGAAAACCTCAGAAGATGTTACACAAGCTAAGTCTCCTGGACAGGTAGCAACCACGAATCATAAGATCTACCTAAGGCCCATACTGAGGAGCCGTGGAAAAGTTCAGAAGAAGTGAAGACCGGAAGATCTCAAGGTACGAGAAGGAGTCACGGGTCGTATAGCTGAGGTATGAGTCATACTAATCCATCCATGATAAAGTTCAGAAGATTTCCAGAATTCTCAGTATCAAACAATGACTGATTGTTCGACTCGTAGGTTCATGGTATGAGTCGTATGGGTTCACAACACTTAGCCAGATTCGGTAGAGGCCAACCAATGTATGGGTCAAGGTACGATCCATACAATCCTTCTATGGGTCGTAGGTTGAAGTCGGCGATAGTTTTTAGTAGTTTCCCTATTTACTTAGGAGAAGGTTCCAAATATTTGTGTAAATACTTTTTAGGTTATTTATAGTAGAGAGAGGCGCAGATTGAGTTTTCTTACACGAAACACATTGAGAAAAAAATTGTTGTTAACTTTTAATTCAAGTCAGGGAGATTTTCTTGCTTTGATTTCTTCCTTGTTCTTGAATTATTCAACATCAATCCTTGCAATAATCAAGAAGGTTTTCTTTCAATCATTGTTGTAACTATTAACTTATGTGTTTGTCTATGAATGCTTATAATTTTTTACAATCATGAGAGGCTAAAACCTCCACAACTAGGGTTGTGGGAACCATGGTGAATTAACAAACTAGGGTTGCACGAAGTGGTTCTAAACCAATGCTAAACACTTGTATTGTATTCTCTTCATCTTTAATATTTCTTAATGTAGTGAATGTTAGGACTTTCCCAAATTCTTTACTTGCTTGAATCTAGAGAAGTAGAGATTAGGAAAAGAGAACTACAACAAAGCCTTGATATTTATGGGACATTGTATAACTTGAGCTGCGGTAGAAGGATGGTTAATTTGGGACAAATTTGATAACGGTTGAAGTAAAATCGCTCAGACCTTACTCGATAATTTAGTATAGTCATCCAATAGGATTGAACCAGTCGTTTGGATGAATCATAGTTATCAAGTTCTACAAGTAAGCATTGGAATAGATCACAAGTGTAAAACCTAAAGTAGTTATGAATCCATGCAGAACATTTACCCTAGTTAATTGAATAATATTGATAAACAACAATCGATTCTCAATCTTGTCTTATAATTGCTTTTATAAAACCCCCCTTTTTGGAGATAACAACATACCTGATCCGAAAGGCTATCTTTGGAATATCTGTAGCACAGATTTTAAGCTGATGATAACCCGATCTCAAATAAATCTTTGAGAACACTGATGTACCCTATAGATGATCAAACAAGTCATCTATTCGGGGAAGGGAATATCCGGATAGTTACCTTATTCAGTTGATGGTAGTTAATGCACCGCATGCTACTGTCTTTCTTTTTCACAAACAACACAGGGGCACCCCATCGTGACACACTAGGCCGAATGAACCCCTTACTAAGCAACTCCTACAACTCAAGGCACCCCACCCCATACAACTAGTTGGGGGTGGGGGTTGTTCGCCTTTTGAATCAAACAAAGTAAGTAGTAGGGGCATGCTCCTTGAGTTCCCTCAATTTAGTCAGTTCCATCCTATATGATGGTATGAAAATAGGTCGGATCCCTAGCTCTAAGCCTATGCAAAAATCAATGTTGTGGTCTGCCGACATGCCTGAAAAATATGTAGGAAACACCTCTAAAAACTCATGAACTACCGAAATAGACTCTATGGATAGATCCTCCAAATTGGTATCCCAAATATGGGCTAGATAAGTTAAGACCCTCGCCTAGTCAATTTTCGGGTGCGAATATATGGGATGAGTTACTTAGGAGCAGTGCTACAATCCTCCTTCCACTCTAATCGAGACATCCCTAGAATTGCTATGGTGACTATCTTAGCATGGCAATCCAAAATTGTATGGTAAGGAGACAACCGGCTCATTCCCAGGATAACATCAAAATCTAGCATGTCTAAGATCACCAAATCTACATGCGTGTCATAACCCATAAAGCTCACTGAACAAGCACGATAAACTCTATCCGTAACCACAGAATCCCCAATAGGAGTATAAATACAAATCAAGGCATTAAGAATATAACAAACAATATTCAACCCCATGGCAAAGTAAGTAGACACATATGAAAAAGTAGAGTTAGGATCAAATAAAGTAGTAGACATTCTATAACATACAAGAATAGTACCAGTGATAACTGGGTCTGAAGCCTCTACCTCAGGTTGACCGGGAAATGCATAGAAGTGAGCCTAACAACCTTCCTGAGACCTACCCCTATTGGGCTATGTACCCCTTCTGCCGGACTAAGTACCACCACTTTCTGTCTGAACACCCACTTTACTGGGTTGGGTACCACCCCTGCCTGCTAAATAAATACCCCGCCCAAGCTGAGTGTGGTCCTTGCTAAATGCGCTACCTCCCCTCCCTGCGGTAGCTGGAGCTCAGGAAGATGAATGCGGAACAATGTGCCCCCTGTCCAAACCTAAGACACTATCTACGAATATGGTCGTACTCACCACACTCATGAAATGCCTTATCAAGCACTGGCTTTTGGGTTGGAACAGCAGAGATAAGGCGAGCCCTAAAATCTGAGTGAATCACCTGGGTGCTCCCAAATGTACCTAAAGGCCACAAAATAGTTCCTAGCGGACCCTTGACTAATACCTGCATAGCCGACTAAACAGGGAACCCCGAGTATCCCTGGGGAATCAAAGCCCTAGCAAAAGAACTACTGAAGTTACCCGCCTTCTAAGTTTTCTCTTGGTATTCAATTGTGTAACCATCCTGCTTCAAACCCTCCATATTCTTCACAAACTCCACCTTTTCCTGGATGGTCTTACCTGTTGAGACCATCTGCAGGGCTGACAACTGAAGTCCCACATTTAGGCCGTTAACAAACCACTTGATCCCCTCCTCCTTGGTGGGAAATAATGGCAGGAAATACTTGAACATTGAGTGAAACCAGTCCTCATAGGCTGCAACTGAAGAGGTTCCCTGCTCAATGTTAGTGAACTTGTCTCACCTCCAGTCTCGCAGAGTACGGGGCACATACTTCTCTAGAAAAGTGGAGTAGAAATGAGTTCAAGTTAATAGTGGTGACTCAGCCGGTCTGCACTCCACAAACACTCTCCACCAGAGCTTGGAATATCTCTTCAACTAAAAGGTGACAAATTCCACCCTGTACTTCTCCACTGCCCTCATCTTATGGAGCCTCTTGTGGCAGTCAATGATGAACTGACAGGCGTCTTCCACCTGCCATAGAAGGTGGGAGGCTTCATCTTTGTGAACCTCCATAAAAAATCATGCTCATCCCCAGTCATCACCGGCCCTACCACCGATCTCAGAAACATAACAGCCTCAGAAATATCATCCATACAGAGAGCCACAGTGGCTGCATGTTGTACCCCTGAGTGATGACCTACTGGAGTTGCTAGTGCTACTCCGTTACTTATGAGGCTGCTCAGAAGATTTAATACCTAAGTTAGGACCTCGGAGGAAGTCGGAACAGTTGTCACCTCTTCCTGCGGTGGGACCTCCACTTCCACTACCACTCTTTCCGAAACTGCTGGAGGCACTGGAGATTTTGACCTCTCCCAAGTGGGACTAGGAGCCCGAGACATTCCTTTTGCAGTAGTAGGCATTCGCCCGTGACCTCAACCTCGTCCCCTACCTCAACCTGCAGTTGTTACCACTAGCTTCGGGACTTCATCTCCGGCTCCTTCTGTGCGTGTCCTCACCATCTATGAGAGAAGCAAAAAGTTATTAAATACTAATTTGGATCACCAAATACAATTAGAATCAAGAAATAGAAAAAAATAAAGAGAAAGAAAGGAGTTTTCTTGAAGTCCTGTAGCATCTCGAAAATAAGTAATGAATGTCTCTGCATCAATCCGCAAGACTCTAGTAGACTCATCCTCGTTGAGATCAATAAACCTAGAGCTCTGATACCATCTTTGTTTCGACCCAAGTGGCCTTTTTTGGCACCCACCCTATCCCCCCCGGTGGGTGAACGAACATGTCCCAAACTGGATTATACATTTGCTACATTCAAGCCATTTAATAAGCGCTCATAAAATAAAAAGGCAGAAGTAACATAAAAATGAAGGAATTACTAGCAACGTATTACATAAATATCCAAGAACTGAAAGTCATCATATTGAGGACATTTTCTTAGTCAAAATTTAAGAGGAATAACAAGAGATAAATAAATCCATGTCCGAACAAAAGACATTTATTCAGAAGAAAACTGCATCAACTCATAGAATCATATCACCCTCGGTTGCCTCGCAACAGCTACTACAAATAGGGTAGAGAGGAACTTTTTGGATTGCATTTTGCACTCAAAAAACAAGTGCATGAATAGAATCAATACAACATATTATACTAGTAGGCATCATCGACCTACCTTAAATAATAATGAATATGCAAGTAAAACAACAACACACATTTACGAACACAGTTAATCATTGTATAATTCTATTTCTACCATTATTCAAACTAAAATCTAAGTTGGACCACTCACTAGATTAAGCCCCACTGCAGCGGAGATGTGGTCGTAGCAACAGTCTCATCGCGGCGGTTAGAGTTCTGCTGCAGCAGTACTACGAAGGTAGTAGCTCGACCAAGCTGTCAATCTTAAACTCCACATGTAGCATTTTTTCTCATTCAATCCATTAGCTCCAAATGAAAACATGTATAGTTAAAACATCATAGTCAACTCATCAACTTATCACATGAATTCTCAACACTTAATTCATCGACTCTCCAAGGATCCACATATAATTTTGTAAAGATACGGCAGTTCATAATAGATTCATCAACATTGAAGTCACAAGTAACTACTCATTCAAGAATCATAGTCTCACACAGTTCTCCTCTCTTCTAACCAACCCTCACTCCTCATCTTTTCTTTGATACGATGCCATTAATTTTATGGATACACGCCTCCGCCACATCCCCGTATACACTCACAGGAAATATCACTGTATGCACATGCCAGAGGGTCTTATTTTTCCTTTCTAGCCATGATCTATAGGGACTCTAGAAATTCATGTACTATACACCCAACTGTCTGAACCCATCAAATCATACCTGTTCGTGTACTCTCACCTGTACACCCAACCGTACAAACTCATCATATCATACCTATCGGTGTACTCCTACCACTTGTGGGCCTTCATCACCCCTTCCTGTCAGTCTCACTAGTTACCTTTCCTCGGGCTATCACTTCGTCAACTCAAGTGACAATCACAAAGATATAACACTCCATAATGACTATATCATGCAAACAATGTATAGGGTAACAACATCATGTCAAATATCACTCCACCAAATTAATTTAATATAGGTATTATTAACGATAATTATTGTCCAAGGACCAACCAAGAACGTTATCATTCCACACACATATATACCATTAAATAGGGTCCAACTCCTTGTAAAACCATAACCTACCTCGATTGTCAGAAGGAAGAATTCAGCTACTCTATAGGAGCCTTATCTTTCCGTAACGCCCCTGAACATACAAAATCTAAGTGTAAGAAAAGAAGACATATTCAATCAACTAACACTTCATTCGGCCTAGAATTTTGATTCTACCCTATTCTCCCCTAAATCATGATCAAGAAAATATTCAGAGTCAATTCATCAAGTTCTATCCCCTTCATAGGCAGTTTCTACCTATTCCATGGAGTTTTTACTCCTATACCCCATATTAGGTAGTTAACAATGGTAGAAGTCCCAAGTTTGTCAATAACCCAGTCTCAAACTACCCTAAAATCAACATACTTACTTTCACATTCCCCCAAGAAGTGATCATTCCCCACTTTTAAGCCTAGGAATCGTTACCTAGTCCTTCTTCTAACCCTGCCCCTACTTTTCAGAAACATAGGGTTCTTGGCTAGGATTTCACCATTAGAGGCTACCCATATGTTTCTAGGGTGTTCGGGAATCGAATAGGAAGAAAGTTAGCTAGAAATCGTACCTTGAAATGGAGAAACTGATTTGCCTTTTGAAATCCTCCTTCTGCGCTCAAAGTTCATGTATTATAGTAATGGGGTGAAAACCTCAAAATTCCAACTTAAACCCTCATTTTGCCTTCCGTCATCCACTGCAGCATTTAGATTTTCATTGCAGCGACCCACTACGGCGGCCAGAGCCATGCCATGATGGATCCAACGGTTATTTTTCCCACCTCACTATGGCAGACCTCCGACCATCATAACAATCTCGTTGCATCGGAATTCCCACCACTGCAGCGGTCCTTGTTAAGCCCACATTTCACCACACATTCCATTACTCAATCCCAGGTTCAATTATCCCTCACCCAACACTTTTCACCGTGCACTTAGGCAAAATAGGATATTCTAGACTTACTTCCCTGTAATGATAGACGGGTCATTACAGTTGGATTCTTCTCTAATGTGTAGAAAAAGTTTGATGATAATTCTCATGGCACTAGAACTTCAGGGGAAGTGATACAACAGGTTGTTCCAACACCAACACTAGCTGAAATATTTTCTCTTGTGTATCCTATGCCAAAACAGCATTAGCTTAGTCTCTAGAAAGCTCTATATCAAGGTCTATCAGTGAAGGTGACGATAGTAGTAAAAATAGTGATGTGATGTTGTGTAAGACTTGTTGAATGATTGTCAGGAAATAGACTCAGATACAAAAGGCAACCAGGAAGTACATGAGCCTAACATGATTTCAGCAAATAACCAACAAGGTATGCAACTAGAGGTTGATCTATCAAACTGGTTTAATACTGAGAGCAACACCAATATCACCTCAGATGTGCATACGATTACAGAAGAAGATAATGATGAACATTATATGGTAATAAAGCATAAGGCAAAAAAAATGCCTATCACTCACACTTCACTAGCAGTAAAAAGATCTAATATGCAACCTACCACTGTGAGTTAAACTTTTACAATTTTGCATTGGTGTGTAGCAATGCAGGAAGAGATTGATGGCTTACACAAAAATCAAACCTAGATCCTTGTACCTAAAATGGTAGACATAAACATCGTTGGCTCTAAATGGGTATTCAAGAACAAATTAAAATGTAATGGTACTATTGTCAGGTATAAAATTAGGTTAGTTGCAAAGGGATACTCACAACTTGAGGGCATTGATTTTGAAGAAATATTTAGTCGAGTGCTCAAATCTACTATCATCAGAATTCTTTTATCAATTGCCTTAGCTTGCACTAGTCTATCAGGCAACTAGATGTCAAAAATGCCTTCTTATATAGATATCTTCAAGGAGAAGTCTACATGAGTCAACCACCAGGTTTTGTTGATCCTCAGTATGTAGATCATATTTTCCTACTCAAAAAGTCACTATGTGGTCTCAAACAGGCATCTAGGGCCTATTTTGATAGGTTAAGTCTCTTCCTCCTTCATATTGGGTTCAAGTGCTAGCAGAATCCTCTGTGTTCACTCTTCACATCCAGAGGGGAACTATCCTGCTCCTTCTATGTATGGATGACATTATAATTAGTGGAAGCTCAGGTGAACTAATCTCAAATTTCATCTCTGGCCTTGCCAAGGAGTTTTCTTGAAAGATCTTGGACCATTACATTTCTTTCTAGGGATTAAAGTGCAGTACTTCAAGGGAGCTATGCACCTAAGTCAAGGAAAGTATGCCTTTGAGTTACTCAAGAAGACTGATATGGCATATGCAAAATCAGTCAGCAGATCTCAGCCGCAGAAATATGATCCTTGATAGGGTTTATGTAGCTCTTCTGCTGATGTCTCCTACTCTAACAAGACCTAATATCACAAGCAGTAAACCTGGTTAGTCAGTTTATGCATGTCCTAAATAGTGAATACTTTCAGACTATAAAAAGAATACTCAGGTATGTGAAGGGAATCTTATTTTGGTCTGAGATTACTAGCAAGATCACCACTCAGTTTGTATGGCTATTCAATATATGTAGGGGCAAACTGCATATCTTGGGCATCCAAGAAGCAACACACAGTGTCAAGGTCTAATGCTGAAGTTGAGTACAGGGCACTAGCTTCAACAATAGCTGAAATCACTTGTACAACATATGTTCTAAGAGATATAGGTGTTTACTTGGAGTCAACACCAATATTATTCAGTGACAACATTAGTACTTTATATATGACTGTAGATCGAGTTCTTCATGATAAAACTAAACATGTGAAAATAGATTATCACTTTATTAGGGAGAAGGTGGCCAGAGATCAGCTTGTGACACACTTTTTTGGATCCAAAGATCAACTAGTAGATATACACACTAAGGCATTGACAAAGCAAGAGTTTGCTAAATTCAGAAACAAGCTAGAAGTATGCATTCCACCTCTTGCAATATCTATACAGGACTAGGTTTCTAGTCCACTTGTACTTAGCTTAGCTTAGTACTCTTGTCTATGCATAGTTATCCCAGATATAATATACTTAGAATATAAAGTGTACTAGGAGACTACTTAGCCTAGTATATTATAGTTAGAATACTAATGTATGTGTATAAGAAGGGCATCGATGTACAGATTTAATTATCAAGTAACATATTATTCTTCTCCCGCTGTGTATTTCTATAAGATATACTCCTTTAAAATAGAAATTTTTCTCAATGAATGTTTCTTGCAATTTTGATCTTTTCACTGAATTACACTAAGCATTCGTCTAATATGACTCAATTTTGAATATACTCTTAAGGGGTTGTTTGGTAGGTTCAATGGCGGATATAGAATTTTAGGTCGTGGATGCTCTTTTTTCTACCAATCACAAAATATAAGTGCACAAATTTAACACGACATAAAAAAGAAAAATCATATTTAAACACAATAGAAAAATAGCTTAAAAGAACTACAATAAATATTATCTTGAATAAAGGAAAAAGGAAAAGTTAGCAAAGGGGAAGTTAGTGAAAGAGAAAAAAGATCAATCAACATAGGCAGAAAAAATAAAAGAAAAACTAAGTGAATAATAAATAAGTAAAAAGAGAAGTTGATTTTAAATTAAAATAAGTGTGCTAAGTGGGAATTGAACTCTAGCATAGAACAAATGTCATCATCCAACTTATGTATCCACATACAAACCACCGCACCAACTAAGCTATTTGTTAATTGGGTGCTCATGGTCTAATTTTATAACATTTTTTTAAATTTCTACATAATAACATACAGCTCGATACTAGATTAATGGGTGCTCGAGCACTCGGAAGGCTCTATGTGGGTCCGGCTCTATGTGGGTCCGCCCCTAGGTCCGCCCCTAGGTAGGCTGTATTAATTAATATAGTCCTTGAATTAGAATATAGTCTAGCTAATACATTGTTTGGTTACTCAATTCAACCTAATACATGGATTACTTATACATAGTGTGTATTATTTATACCAAGGAAACAAAGGGATAACTAATCCTGAGATAACTAATCCCTGGATTAGACCCATAAATAACTAGACTACCCCTCAATCCCTTTTTCTAAATCTTTTTATACATAAATTCAAGGGTATAATTGTAAAGAAGATTTTTGTAGAGTTTTAAATGAACACAATTCATGATATATCTAATTTTTAACATAATGAACCAAACACTTAATAAAAAAATAATCTCTGTTATTACTAATTCTTATATTAATAATTTTTTTATTACTAATACCTACGTTACTTGTCTTTATACCAAACGAACCCTAACAATATGAAATCAAATACTTATCACCCCTATACTATAGTAAATCTCACACTTACACTGTCAATAAGATATATTCATAATTAAGTATATTAGAATAATTATTAAAAAGTAAATAAAATTATATCTTTTTATATATTTATTTTAATAAAATTTTCTTAATTTGAACACTTATTAAAGTTAGTATTTTTGTCTTCACTTCCTTTTTAGTCCCTTCATCGTAAAACATGTTTTCTCATTATTTTACCTTTAAATGAACCTATGCATGCATGGACAGTGGACATTTCTTTGGCCGTCTTCCTTGACTTTGACTTCTTGTTTCTTCAAACTTTCTTGACATTAATGATGCCAATCTCAAATTCATGCACTTTACCATTCACCGAGAATATTCAAGGTAATTCCCGATATCCATATATAGAAAAATAAAGTTTTTCCCTTTCATATATTTTTATTTGTTTTTTATATTAAAAATATTTACTTATTTATTATTAGATATTTATTTTATACTTTTTATTAAATAGTTTAATTTTAATGAGTGAAATAATTTATAAAAATTAGAATTGATATATTAAAATTATTATTTTATTTATTGTTATTAGGAAATTGCCAAGTGGACAAATAAGTTTGGACCGAGCCGTCATTTGTGTCTCCATGGAACCACGTGTTTGTTTACTTGTCAAACCTACCATATGAGTTTGCGGTTTCTCGTTGGATCTTTATCTTTTTGGAGATTGGAAAAGAAAGAGTCTACTCGCCCCATGAGTTACTTGGTTTCTTACTTCATTCTCATTTGGGTCAACAGGAAATCAATGTTTCCATCTAAGTTTTACGCAGTAACAGGCAGGTAAAATCATTTAAATAATTAAATTTTCTTATATAGTAATTACAAGTAAATATCTAATATAAACAGTAACGAGTAATTTGATAAGAGTAGTAACTAAATCTCCCTCGTCACAAGTCAAATAAATTAACAACCTCCCATCATGAAAATTCATTGATCATAAATAACTTAAAGTTGGGTAAAATTAGTTGATCACCAACTAAGAACACATCCCTGATTGATGCCTAGTTTGTTTATTTAATGATTATTATAATTATTATTATAAATCGAAGACGTCTGCAGTCATACCGCGCGTTCTCATTAGCCTCTATATATAAAGCTTGTTGGGTTTCAGATCTGGTACTTGGTGCTATATACGATATTCATAGGCAAAATCTTCAGACAACTTGTAACAATATTTACAAGCTATCCAACACCTTCCTTCAAATCTTTGTAAGTTGTAATCTAATCATATATATATATATATATATATATATATATATATATATATATATAGCTGTCTTATGAAGAATAATATACATTTTCAAAGGCCCTTTAATTAATATAGTGAATGTTTATCACTTCAGTTCCATTCAATTTTTTTGTTAAAAAATTATATTATATAAATTAAAATAATAATAATTATATATATATATAATTCCTTTGGCATAAAAATTTTATTTTTGAACCCCTTGTTTGAATTTCTAACTTCACTACTGCTCTAAAGATTTTTTGCATTATCAATCACCTTTATATGTTGTAGTATGCAAGTAGTTTTACTTTTTAGATTATAAATTTCATATATTAAGGAGGTTGGCTTGTAGGTATTATTTGAGTGACCTGATAGTGAAAATATATACCATTAAAAACTTATTATTTTTTAATTGAGATTTTTCATTAAAAATGTTAAGTGGCTATTCCCCCATATATTTTGATTGAATTGATGAGAAAAAAAAAATAATAGTGTTTTCATATGAAAAAATTAGGAAACTTCCCACTATTTCAGTGAGATTCTATTTCAATTTTCCCAATAAGCTGATTAAACAAAAAATGGGTGGAAAAAAAATCAGATTTTATAAGACAAATTTTTCTTTGATTCACCATGAAAAAAGTCTTTGTTTCTAATAGTGATAATTGATAAAAAGAATCTTTAATTACATTGATGTTTTTGAATACTCTTATTTGAATTTTAGGTTTCTCCACTACTCTAAAAAGTTTTTACAACATCAGGTCACGTTTAAATGTTAAAATGTAACTAGTCTTATTTTTTAGATTATAAATTTTATATTTTAAGAAGGCTTGTTTATAGATATTATTTGAATGACCTGATAGTGATAATATAAATTCTTTTAAAAAATCTATAATTACATCTATGATATATAATTTTTAAATTCTATTTTTTAAGTTATTTATCCAACTTAAACGTAAATTCATACGAGAGCAGGCTGATTTTAGGTAATAATTCGATAGTATAAAAAAGTTTTTCACTGCAAATATATAATTGTTAAATAATAAGAAAAGGTAGCTTTAATTTATTCGATTGTATCGTCATTTTGGTGTTATTCCTCGTTGTCTTCCAAATAAAGATGATAGAGAGATATATATAAATTAAAGCTTCAAATTCTTCTTTTAGTTATAAGAGCTGTCACCACATCCAAATGTCATTGGCTATGGTGATTGGTGAAAGCTAAGGGGTTAATTGCGTAGGAACATTTTTATTCGTAAAGTATAAAAAGGTTCAATTATAAATTAAGGAATAAACCTAACCGTTTTCCGTTATAAGTTTCAGGTAATACAAAGAAATTCAACAATAATATAATTGAAGGGATGGTGAGAGTATTGGAAAATGGCGTATTTGAGGCAGATGAAGATGCATATGATGGTATGAATGTCCACATCAAGGAGCCAATGGATTCTGTCCACTTCGTTGCTATGCTTAGAGCTTCAATTTCACTATGGACAAAACAGGTTTGAGTACAATTTATATATATGATTATCGACCATTAATTTTCGAATGTTTGCATATATATAGTAGGAATTGAAATCAGTGAATGTCCCAAAACTATAAACTTGGATATATATACTTGTTATTCCCTCTTTGTTAACAAAATGGAGAGATCCTATTATGAAGATAGATATATGTTTATTCAAAGTGACAATATGTATACTTTTTTGTTTCAGGGAAAGAGGGGTGTTTGGATTAGACTGCCTATAGAACATTCAAACCTAGTTAACGCTGCAGTCAAGGTAAAAAAACTAAAACTAAATAACTTTCATTAACTCACAAGGCCAATAGAGTACTATTGAATTGAAGTATTTTTCATTGGTGTCATCAGGAAGGATTTTGGTATCACCATGCAGAGGCAACATACTTGATGATGGTGTATTGGATTCCTCAAACTCCTCATACTATTCCCGCAAATGCTTCTCATAGGGTTGGTATTGGGGCTCTCGTCATCAATGATAATGGAGAGGTATACATCTATAAATCTAGTCACTATCTTTTTTATATTTCAAAATGATTTTATTTTACTTTGTCCTAAATGGGTATATGCTTTTATTAGCCGCAAAATCTAATGACATTTTTAATATTACTACTTCTAACAATTTTTCAAACAAACTACCATTATATAATTTGAAACCCAGGGACTATAATATAACTTCCAGTTCCTATTATCAGACTTTTAAAGTTTTTCTGCATCCACTATTAAAAATATTTTTATTAAAGGATGTTAAGTGGCTATTTTCACTGATATTTTAATTGAATCGGTGGGATAAGAAAAAATAATAGTGTTTTCATATGAAAAATCGTGAAACTTCCCACTATTTCAGCGAGAATCTGTTTCCTACCATACATTTTTCTAATGAACTAATTCGATGGAAAAATCATATTTTATAATATAATTTTTCATTTATTTGCGGTGGAAAAAAATCTCTATTTCTAATAGTGAATATTTAACCATAAGAATATTTGTTTAAATCATCTTTTACCTCTCTAGTAAATTAAGCATCTTGTTTAATTAATATTCTACTAATTGGAGCAACGAGCATAAATTTGAAAAAGAATAAAATAAAATAAATGCTTCTTAACTTTTTATTTATTTATTTTGGAATGTCAAATAATTAGAAACAAATTCAAATGTTCCAAAAAGACTAATAGTATTTGTGATCAAAAGGAATATTATGGTGATTTTTCAATTAATTTTTGAGCAGGTATTAGTAGTCCAAGAAAGGAATGGGACATTCAGGGGCACAGGGGTGTGGAAACTGCCTACTGGGGTTGTTGATGAGGTAATAATCAACATGACGATTTTAATGTATATTTACATTGCAACAAATTAATTCTCACTAAACCAAATTAATTGCTTCCAAACAACAGGGGGAAGATATATGTGATGCTGCTGTAAGAGAAGTACATGAAGAAGCGGGTGTAAGTTCAATACTGTATTAAATTTTTACTATTCATGTAATGTAGTTTAACTGGATACGGAGTTTAAAAAAATTAAAATTTTTTTTAAAACTTATAGTCTAAAATAAGTTATCGATATTTGTTTAGCTATAAAATTATGTCATTACGAGTGAAATGAATATTTTAAAGTTAAATTATTACTAAATATAGAAATGTATCATTTTTATTTTTGGGACCGACTAAAAAGAAAAATGTATCACATTAATTGAAATAAAGTACCAATTATTTCATATTTACAAATAATTTCCTTTTCTTCGATTAATACTTTTTGGCTTTGTTATGATTTTCATCAGATCAAAGCAGAATTTGTAGAGCTACTTGCATTCAGGTTATCAATCCCCTATGTCTTTTCTCTATTAATAATATATGAACATTTTTTTTGAAAGATGTAGCACAATAGGATGGGATTTCATGATTTTTTCTTGTGTCATTTCCTCTTTCTAAACTTAATTATTTACACTCAGATTTATTCGTATAATTACAGGCAAAGTCATAAATCATTCTTTGGGAAATCAGACTTATTCTTTGTTTGCATGCTAAAACCACTCTCTTATGAGATCCAAAAGCAAGATTCTGAAATCGAGGGAGCACAGGTGTGTAGGGTCATTTCTCATTACCAATGCGATTTAAAAGATTAATTAGTTTTAGTTATAATACTTATGCCATAAAAAAATTCCTTATTGAATAGTTTTATTACTCTTTACACTGTGTTTGGATGGTGGTTAGGTATTGTTTTGTAATATATTTTATTGTGTTGTATTATATTGCACTACAATATTTTAATAAATACATTGTTTGAATAAATTGTATCGTTTTCTGTGGTTACATAATGTAAATACATCAACGATTTGAAGTATAAACCTACAAGAAAAGTAGGGTACGGAATAGAGTTACTATCATTAAAAAGGTATGTTAAAAAATAAAATAAAATCATTAAATAATAAGTAAAGAAAAAATTACAAGAAAAAAGATAAGGTAATAATTGTGATCACATCAAATCAGTTGGCACACAAAATGAGATATTTTATCGTTACATAACAATAAATTTAACAATATAATACAGTAAAATTTTAATTAATAATATATTATATTTAAACTAATAACACAATATAATACAAATAGATAACAACCCTCAAAACTGGCTGTAAAGTATGCACATTGGATGCCTATGGAGGAATATGCAGCTCAACATTTAAAATTTAATAAAGAAATTAAAATAATTTGACATGTCATTTTTTGGTGCCAGAAACTTGATTTTCAAGTGAATTATACTTTTTTGGGTAATTAACATATAGTTTAATGACTTTAATATGACTAAAGAATAATCTTGTGGCTTTACTAACACAACACGTAAAGTATAGTGATTTTAGTGAGACAAAAATTAGTTTTATGACTTTATTATATTGATCATACCTAAGTAAAGTTTGTGAAATTATCCCTTGAATATTCCTTATTTTAGTATTTAATATGATTTAAAAGAGTAATTAATTAGTTTTAGGAGATTTTGTAGGTGAAATTTAATATGATTGACTGTTAATTTGATTATTAAACTAGATTTTAAGTTTTATTTATGCCAAAAAAGGATTTCTTATTGAATAGTTTTGTTCGTCGCAGTGGATGCCTATGGAGGAATACGCAGCTCAACCCTTTATAAAGAAGCATGAGATGTTCAATAAAATAGCAGAGATTTGCTTAGCAAAAAAGGAGAACAAATACAGTGGCTTCTCCAAAGTTCTTATGACTTCTGCTAAGAGGACTTTCTTGTACTTCAACCAAAAGCAATTTACATTACCTGGAAATTAAGGATGGAAAGTGAGATGTGGATTGTTAAATAATCAATCAACACAGATATAGAATCACATCTTAAGCTTTATAGAAGGAGATGAAGTTTGAGTATTGAGAGAAACTCACTGATGGAAAGTGAGGTATCCTGTATGTGAAAATGAAATTGTATCTTTTAAAATTATATACCGCCTCCACTTATACATCATTAATCGAATTCTAAGCTAATAAAGTTTAAGAGAAAATATTTTCTAACAAACTAACTGATTGGTGCCAGCTCACAGCTGTCAACTCAGCTTTTGTTAATATCTTTGTTGTACTCCTTAATACCCCTCTTCAATCTAGGCAGTATGAAGATGTTTTTCATCCCTAACTTGGATATATACAAGATAAACATATTGTGATAAACATATTGTACACGACCTAGGCCTTTGGCGAGCACATCTGTAGTAGGAAGTTACCTGATGTGCACAAGATCAGTCTGGATCTTTTTCCTGATAGAATCACAATCAATATCAATATGTTTAATTCTCTCATGAAACACAGGATTAGCAGCAATATGGATAGTAGCCTTGCTATCACAATGCAGTATAACAGGTAAGGTCAAAGGGATGAAAAGACCAATGAGCCAAACAAGTTTTTCTACCGTAGAAGCAAGACTTCTGTATTTTACTTTGCTAAAGTTCCGGAGATAGTTGATTGTTTCTTTGAATTTCGGAAAATCAGATTGTCCCTAAACTTGATCAGATAAACTAAAATACATCTCTTGGTATTAATGCAAGACTCCCAATCTGCATCACCATAAGTATGTAGTGAGCTACAGTCCTTAACAACTAAGTGGTCGTTTTGTAGAGTGCATTAGAAAAAATAATGCAAGCATTAACTTTGTGTATTACTAATACCTTGTTTGGTACACTTTTTCAACCTATGTATAACTAATGCTTGCATTAGTTATACACTCTATTTGGTATTAAGTTATGTATAACTAATGCATTAAAAACCATGATATTACTAATTTAATGGTTGTTAATGCATGCATTAACATAGTTAAAGATATAATTATCCCTTAAAACCTTTTTCATATCCTTTCTATCTTATTTGTGGAGGGTCTTTAATAAATAAATTATTCAATAAATATTATTTTTAACACACTAAATTAAACAATATATAAGAAATAACCTCAACATAACTAATGTAAGTGTAAAACTTCAAGGGTCCCCCAGATCAGACCCCAGAATTAGAATGAAGTTGGCAGGAAATCCAGTAAAAATGCCTCAGAACGACTCAAGAGACGGGTCGTTGGTTGCTCTAAGGGTCCGATAGATCGAGCAGTTGTAAGTCAGCAGTCCAGACTTTCCAGAACCAATGAGTCAAGTAACGGATCTTCCTGATGAGTCATAAAGTAGAGTTCAGAAAGGTTCAAAGTATGGGTCAGTAGCAACTGAAGGATGTAACAACTCATGGTGAGTACCTGTTGGAAGGATTATAAAGATTGTTCAGGTGGGGTAGTGGTGATGTCACACCCCTCTTTGGGGAGGGTATGACTGGCACCTGGTGCCCTACTAGGACCTAAACTGCTATACTACTGAGCCTAAGCACATCTGGTGCCTGGCTGGCTCTAACTCAGATTCAGGGAAACAACGGGCTATATAACGGCTGTAACTACAGCCTCCGGCCGACTAGGCCTATAGCCACCTGTACCTGCAATAACAGCTGACCAGAACGTACTCATAATCAGGAATCTATGCGGGCCGACAAGGCCACCATGCTGTCTAGTCATATGAAACTTAAACGAGGAAAATTCTAGAAAGCTACGTGACCGGCAAGGTCACCACTACTGTCAAGCTATGGCCCCACACGACCAACATAAAAGAAACAGAAGTACTAACAGCTATGCAACTGCACGGCCTCACACGACCGGCTCGTTTAACCACAGGGAATTATATACAGACTGCAAGCCTCTAAGAATACTGATAAGATGGTCAGGACAGGGCCCCAGCCTACCCATGCTGTACAACAAGAGAAAAAGGGATAAACCTCTAACTATCTAGCTCCGGATGACTGGAGTTGATGACCCTGTGAGCTGACTGGAATCACGAGGTATCGGCCCCTCGTCTATGAGTACCTGCAGGCAAGTAATGCAGCGCCCCACTGGGCGTCAGTACCACTGTTACTGAGTATGTAAAACAACAACTGATAGATATCTGAAAACAATAATACAACTGATGGAACTGAAATAGAGAAGAATAGACTAAACTTGACTGAAAATGTAAAGCTATGCCTACTCTTAGCTATACTGGAAGGAGTAGGAGTCATACCTGGAGATGTATCGTTCCACTGTCAATCTACTCGTATCTAGTGTAACATGGCATAACATAACATAACATAGCATAGCACACACAAACCTTACCCGGCCCCCATAAGCCGGGAGGTACAACCAACACGCAATCTATACCCCTACCCCGGTCATCCCATCTCCTATAATAACTATAAGCATCCTGCCGGTCCCCTGGGTATGCACTTGGGCTCGCTGAGCCCCTGACTATAACTGTACCTGAGTCCGGAGGACTCCTGAATTAACACCCCGGGCGTACCCGCTCGACGGGGGTGTATAAGGGCCGACCAAGGCACAATATGGGGAAACTGGCATCCCATCTTCGTCCCCTGTAGGACGGCATGCCACTCCGTAGAGTGACATATCCTCGTCCTCTAGCGGACGAGTCGATACAGCTATTAACCCTGGGGCGGTCATGAATGCTAGGTAATCTAACCCCAAGACAATACAGTGGTCTCAACTAGTAATACTATTTGCATATACCACATACTGAAGCTAATGATGATAATGTATCTGTACATACTGTATGCTGAACTAGTGATAGTGATATGTATGTATTTAATACATGTTGAGACTGATAATGGTATATATATATAGACATAATCTTCTACCATACTGTACTGAGTCTATTGTTGAACAAGATATAGTTTTTCTGCTGGAAACCATGCTGTATAACTGAGTTTCTATAGTAACATGATTTATTATTTCTAACATGCTTTCTAAACTTCATTTTAATCTATCATTCTACTTCTGAGATACCTTACATATACTTACATTGCTTTACTAGGTTTCAACTAAATACGATAATATCCTAACATTCTTTACTAAATCACATATTGGGCATGCTGTACAGTTCCTAACACTTGTATTAGAATTTATATTGTGCTAGCAAGTTTCACGATATACATAACATGATGCCTCCAATATCGTACCAACATTCATAATAAACATAACACACGACTCCTGGACATTCTACTGGCCTTTAAACTACTTTACTATACCGAGACTACTAACTTGCCGAGGAAACTAGCTTTACATACCTTCGCTACTGATTTCCCGACTAACTGGCGTAGCTTGGTCAGTATTCCAGCTATTTCTCCCAACTGCATTCATATATATGTCAATCAATACTAAATACAACTTTATTCTGAAGGACGACATCACTTTCGATATAATTATAGCCTAAACTTAGGCTTATCGAAAGACGGTCGAAAACTCGCTATTTTCCAGAAGTCCAGAAGGGAGAAGTATTCACTTCACAGCTAGGAACACATAGACACTAGTTTGGAGCAATTCTACTTACCTTAGTCTGGTAGCTCGACGATTCGTCGGCCGTATTTCGCGAAATAAAATCCGTAGGAATGCTCCCTGCTGCTATATACCTCGGTATCTGGAGTTAATTTAGATTTGGACTACGTTTGGCAGTGTAATCGAATGATTATATCTTCACCCTCTTCGTCTCTCTCTGTTTGTTGCGTTTTTCTGGAAATTATAATGAATGAACTTAAATTAAAACCGAAGTGGGGCTTATATACTTGGGCCTGGACAGGCCCAACGTGTCACGGAGCCAACGCGGAGGCTCCACCTCCGTGACACGTTGCCATCGCGGAGGGGCTCTGCCCCGGCTCCTTCCGCGATGGTTCGATAGGTTACTTCATCCGATCCGGGCCTTTCTTTAGCACGTATGGCTTTCAAATATGCTTAACCAATCGTGCGAATAGGCCATCTAGGTGTCGGGAATCTTACGGGGTATAACATTCTCCCCTCCTTAAGAGCATTCGTCCTCGAATGTAAACATCTATCTAGAGGTTTTCTCAATTTACTTATTTAGAAAAATTTCGGCAGAGTTTCCCTTGTAATATGGACTATCCCGAAAATCTGAAACGTAAAAAAGTCCAATACAGGTACTGCACACAATACTTTAAGATTCACTCGATAGCTAAACATCAATTTTTCTCATTTATATATACATAACCATAAGATACTGCACAAATAATAATACGGACATACCTGTCGCCTGACTAGGCCTGGAATAAGTGAGGATATCTAGTTTTCATATCTTCCTCCGCCTCCCAAGTCATCTCCTCTCGGTTCCTGTTACGCCACAATACCTTGACAGACGCAATATCTTTAGTTCTCAATCTACGAGTCTGTCTGTCTAAGATAGCTACTGGAACCTCTTCATAGGCCAACTCTTCTGTAACCTGAATATCCTGGACTGGGACTACTCTGGATGGGTCTCCTATGCATTTCCTCAGCATAGATACATGGAAGACCGGATGAACAGATTCTAGCTCTGGGGGCAAGTTTAACTCATATGCTACTCAGCCTATCCTTCGTCGAATCTGATAAGGCCCAACAAATCTCGGACTGAGCTTACCTTTCTTGCCGAATCTCATCACCCCTTTCATCGGAGATACTTTCAGAAATACCCAGTCATTCACATTAAATTCTAGGTCTCTGCGCCGTATGTCAGCATATGATTTCTGGCAGTCAGTAGGCGTTCTCTGATAAGCTTCACCTTCTCCTCTGACTGCTGAACAATATCTGGCCCGGACAATGCTGATTCTCCTATTTCAAACCAGCCAACCGGCGATCTGCATTTTCGCCCGTATAAAGCCTCGAAAGGCGCCATCTGAATAGCCGAATGATAGCTATTATTGTAGGCAAATTCAATTAATGGCAAATGCTCATCCCAGTTACCACCGAAATCTAGCACACACGCTCGCAACATATCTTGAGCGTCTGAATAGTGCGTTCAGCCTGTCCGTCTGTCTGAGGGTGGAATGCAGTACTCAATTTAATCTGCGTACCCAGACCTCTCTGAAATGACTGCCAGAATCTAGCCGTAAACTGTGCTTCCCTATCCGAAATAATAGATACTGGCACTCTGTGCAATCTAACTATCTCTCGGATATACAACTCAGCATAATCTTCGGCCGAGAGGGTAGTTCTCACTGGCAGGAAATGAGTTGATTTTGTCAATCTGTCAACTATCACCCATATAGAGTCATGTCTGTGTCTGGTATGAGGTAATTTTGCCACAAAATCCATATTTACTGCCTCCCATTTCCAAAGAGGCACAGCTATATCCTAAGTTAACCCACCTGGTTTCTGGTGTTCCGCCTTTACCTGTTGGCAGTTAGGACACTGGGCTACAAATTCAGAAATTTCTCTTTTCATTCCTGGCCACCAATAATTCTCCTTAATATCATGGTACATTTTTATCGCACCGGGGTGAAGAGAATAGCGGGCGTAATGTACCTCGTTCATAATCTGCTGGCGGAGCCCCGAAACATCTGGAACACATAGGCGACCTTTACATAACAACACTTCTTCAGTAGTTACCTGAAAATCTGGCGCTTTACCCTGCTGGATTCTGTCTTTGAGCTGAATTAGGTCAGGATCCTCATATTGCCGTTCTTTCACTTCCACAACTAATGATGACACGACGGTGTTCTGAATTACCTCTCTACCATCCTCTGTTTCTGCTACACGAACGACTAGGCTAGCTAACTGATGTATCTCCTTGACTAATTCCCGCTGCTCGGGCTGCAAATACGCCAAACTCCCCATGGACTTACGACTGAGAGCATCTGCTACAACATTGGCTTTTCCCGGGTGGTACAAAATATTTACATCATAATCCTTTAACAGCTCCAACCAGCGACGTTGCCGCAAATTCAATTCCCTCTGAGTGAAGATATACTATAAGCTTTTGTGATCTGTGAAAATATCAACATGGACGCCATACAGGTAATGCCTCCACATTTTCAAGGCGTGGATCACTGCGGCTAATTCCAGGTCGTGGGTAGGGTAATTCTTTTCGTGTTTCCTCAGTTGTCTGGAAGCATACGCAATCACTTTACCATACTTCATCAACACACAACCTAACCCAACACCTGATGCATTGCAATACACTGAATAACCTTCTGTACCTTCCGACAATGCTAACACTGGGGCGGAGGTTAATCTGTCTTTCAGTTCCTGGAAGCTCTGCTTGCATGTCTCTGTCCACTGAAACTTTGCTGCTTTCTGCGTCAGTTTAGTTAGAGGTGCCGCAATATTCGAGAACCCTTCAATGAACCTCCTGTAATATTCTGCTAATCCCAGAAAGCTACGGACTTCAGTCGGAGTGGTAGGCCTAGGCCATGATTTAACTGCTTCTATTTTCTGCTTGTCAACCTGTATACCAGCATCCGACACAATTTGCCCTAAAAAGGCTACTGAATTAAGCCAGAACTCACACTTAGAAAATTTAGCATATAACTGGCGATCCATGAGGATCTGGAGCACTGTTCGCAAATGAGTTCAGTGATCTGTTTCAGAACGAGAATACACCAGAATATCATCAATGAATACTATTACGAACAGGTCCAGGAAAGGTCTGAAAATACTGTTCATCAGGTCCATGAATATTGCTGGGGCACTCGTTAACCCAAAGGACATTACTAAAAATTCGAAGTGTCCATATTGGGTCCTGAATGCCGTTGTAGGAATATCTCTTTCACGTACTCGAACCTGGTGATATCCGGACTGCAAGTCAATCTTAGAAAAGTATCTGGCTCCCTGCAACTAATCAAATAAGTCATCAATTCTGGGAAGCGGGTACTTGTTCTTCACTGTGACTTTGTTCAATTGCTGATAATCTACGTACATACGGAGTGAGCCATCTTTCTTTCTCACAAACAGGACTAGCGCACCCCATGGCGAAGTACTCGGCCTGATGAAACCTTTATCTAGAAAATCTTTCAACTGCTGCTTCAACTCTCTGAGTTCTGCAGGAGCCATACGATAAGGAGGAATTGATATAGGTTGAGTGCCTGGTAATAAATCAATAGCGAAATCTATTTCCCTCTCTGGGGGAATACCGGGTAACTCATCTAGAAACACATCAGGGAACTCGTTCACCACCGGAACAGACTGGAGCGTCGGAGATTCTGCTCGGACATCCTGAACTCTGACCAGGTGGTAAATACATCCCTTAGAAATCAATTTCCTCGCCTGAAGGTAGGAAATAAACCTACCTTTTGGTGTAGCGGTGCTGCCCTTCCACTCCCGCACTGCTTCTCCTGGAAAGTGGAATCGGACCATCTTGGTCCAACATTCAACATTGGCAAAGCACGGCACTAGCCAATCCATACCCATTATGGCATCGAAATCTATCATTTCTAACTCAACCAAATCTACTGTGGTCTGACGGTCAGCAACCTCTACTGTACACCCCCGGTAAATTCTGCTAGCTACAATAGAGTCACCGACGGGCGTAGATACTGCAAAGGGTTACTGCAATAATTCTGGTGGAATATTAAACTTTCGTGCCACAAATGGAGTAATGTAGGACAAAGTAGATCCTGGATCAATCATTACATAAGCAGGGTGTGAGCAGATAGTTATCATACCTGTCACAACATCAGGTGACACTTCTGAATCCTGCCTCCCTGGTAAAGCATATGTGCGGCTTGGACCCGCACCTACACTGGAGGCCCCTGATCTGCCCCGACCCTTGCCTGCTGAAACTGAGGGCCCGCGCCCTACCGAGGATGTTGTAGCTCGTGACCCTGCGGATGTCCTGTCCTGTCTATCCCGATCCTCCTGACCTCTGGCTAGGAAATCTTTCATCACATGGCCCTCTTGGCCACAAATATAACATCTGGTGGAGCCATACCTACAAGCTCCAGGATGGCGTCGGCTGCATATAGGGCAAAGTGGTAGGGTATACCTACTCTGCTCCGCCCTCCTCTGTAATGGTGAGTCTGCAATCTGCGAGCCTCTGCCGGTCTCTGACTGCCCCCTGCGGCTAAATCTACCCTCTGCGGCTGTGGTGGAGGCGGGGGCCTGGGCGGCCTATCTAACAATCGTGGCCTAGGTCCTCCCCGAACCTCCCTCTGTAACTCAACTGGTCTATCCATGTGGCGCTGTTCCTGATTAGTCCTCCTGATCTCCCGATGCCGCTGCCTGATGCCCTCAATATTCTGGGCAAATGCCTGAACTCGGGTGTTATACCCCGTAGAATTTCTGGCACCTAAATGACCTATTCGCACGTTGGTTAAGCATATTTGAAGGCCATACGTGCTAGAGAAAGGCCCGGGAAAAGATCGGACGAGAAACCTGTCGAACCATCGCGGAAGGAGCCGAGGTAGAACCCCTCCGCGATGGCAGCGTGTCACGGAGGTGAAGCCTCCGCGTTGGCTCCGTGACACGTTGGCCTTGTCCAGGCCCAAGTATATAAAGCCCCACTTCGGTTTTAAATGATCAAAACATGTATAAATTTCCAGAAAACAGAGAGCAAATGCAGGAGAAGGAAAAGGAACGAAGTAGTAATATAATTTTCGTCCGATTACGCTGCTAAACGTTGTCCTAACTCAAATTAACTCCGGATACTGAGGTATTTAGCAGCAGAGAGCATTCCTACGGATTCAGTTTCATGAAATACGGCCGACGAATCGTCGAGCCACCGAGCTAAGGTAAGTGGAATTGCTCTAAATTAGTGTCTGTGTGTTCCTAGCTATGAAGTGAATATTTCTCCCTTCTGGACCTCTGAAAAATAACGAGTTTTCGATCGTCTTTCGATAAGCCTAAGTTTAGGCTATAAACTATATCGAAAGTAATGTTGCTCTTTAAAATAAAGCTGTATTTAGTATTAATTGTCATATTTATGAATGCAGTTGGGAGAAAATAGCTGAAGTACCGGCCGAGTCTCGTCCGACAGACGAATAATTCAAGGATAAGGTATGTAAAGTTAGTTTCCTCGGCAAGTTAAGTAATATCGGTACAATACAGTAATTTAAAGGCCAGTACAATGTTCAAAAGTCATGTGTTGCGTTTATTACGAATGTTGGTAGGATATTAGAAGTATCGAGTTATAACTTGCGTGAAACTTACTAGTACGACGTAGACTTTAATACAAGAGTTAGAAACTGCATAGCATGCTCAGTATGTGATGTAGTACGAAATGTTAGGATATTATTGTATCCAGTTGAAACCCCGCAAAGCGATACAATATCTGTAAGACATCTCAGAAATAGAATGATAAGTTAAAATGAAGTTAGAAAGCATATTAGGAATAGTAAATCATGTTACTATAGAAACTCAGTATACAACATAGTTTTCAGCAGAAACATTATATCTGGTTCAGCATTAGCCTAGTACAGTCTGGCAGAAGACTATATTTATACATATATACTATTACCAGCCTCAGCATGTATTAAGTACGTACATATTACTATCACTAGTTCAGCATATAGTATATACAATACTTTACCACTGTTAGCCTCAGTATGTGAGACATGCAGATAGTATTACTAGTTGAGACCGTTGTATTGTTTGGGGCTGGATTACCTAGCATCCATGACCGCCCTAGGGTTGATAGCTATATCGACTCGTCCGCCAGAGGGCGAGGATACGTCGCTCTACGGAGTGGCAAGCCGTCCCACAGGGGACGAAGATGGGATGCCAGTTTTCCCCATATTGTGCCTTGGTCGGCTTTTACACACCCCTGTCGAGCGGATACGCCCGGGTGTTGATTCAGGAGTCCTCCGGACTCAGATGCAGTTATAGTCAGGGGCTCAGCGAGCCCAAGTGCATACCCAGGGGACTGGCAGGATGCTTACGGGGTTTATAGGAGATGGGATGACCGGGGTAGGGGTATAGATTCTGTGCTGGTTGTACCTCCCCGCTTATGGGGGCCGGGTAAGGTTTGTGTGTGCTTTGTTATGTTATGATATCTTATATCGTGTTACAGTAGATTCGAGTAGATCGACAGTAGAATGATAAATCCACAGGTATGACTCCTACTCCTTCCAGTATAATTAAGAAAAGGTATGACTTATATTATCAGACAGTTAATCTATTTCTTTCTACTTCAGTTTCATCAGTTATGTTATGGATTTCAGATATTTCTTTCAGTTATTGCTTTACATACTCAGTACCAGCGGTACTGATGCCCGGTGGGGCGCTGCATTACTTACCTGCAGGTACTCATAGACGAGCAGGCGATACCACGTGATTCCTGTCAGCGATCGAGTATTCAGCTCCTGTCATCCGGAGACTGAATTCCAGAGGTGTATTTCATTTTCTTTTGTTGTATAATACGGGTAGGTCGGGGCCCTGTCCCGATCATTTCTATTGCTATTCCTAGAGGCTTGCAGTCTGTATATATTTCCCTATGGTCAGATGAGCCGGTCGTGTGAGGCCGTGCAGTTGTATAGCTGTTAGAACTTGTGTTTTCTTTATGTTGGCCGTGTGGGGCCATAGTTCGACAGTAGTGGTGACCTTGCCGGTCACGTAGCTATCTAGTACTTCATTGTTAAGTCATAGATAACTAGACAGCATGGTGGCCTTGTCGGCCCGCATAGGTTCCCCTATATTGACATGTTTCTGGTCAGCTGTTAGTACAGGTACAGGAGGCTATAGGCCAATGGGCCGGGGGCTGTGTTTACAGCCGTTATATACCCCTTTGTTTCCAGAAATGTGAGTTAGAGCCAGCCAGGCACCAGATGTGCCCAGGCTTAGCAGTCCAGCAGTTCAGGTCCTAGTAGGGCACCAGGTGCCAGTCATACCCCCCAAGGCGGGGTGTGACAAACTTGGTATCAGAGCACCAGCAGTTCACCAGCAGGATGCCTCACCCTCGTTTAGAAATAGCCCGATCAGAGGGCACTACAGAGGCATCGTCCCAGCCTTCTCAGCAGTCTCCACCACATCAGGAGCCGCTTGGGGCGACACTACCTTCAGCAGTCCCTATACCGACGCCTTTCGACCAGGAGGTTAGGAGTGTTGTAGTTATGTTAGCACAGATGATGGCTGTTCAGCGTCAGCCAATGCCATCTACAGCTGCAGAGTTATTAGGAGGGCCCGGTAGTTCGAGGGTCCGAGAGTTCTTAGCTCTGAATCCTCCACAGTTTACAGGTACGGACCGGACAGAGGACCCTCAGGATTTTCTGGATCAAATGCAGAGAATCTTCAGGGTTATGCATGCCACGCCTACAGAATCAGTTGAGTTGGCAGCATTTCGGTTACGGGACATCGCCGTGTTATGGTATGAAAGCTGGGAAAGATCCCGAGGGAGAGATGTTTCCCCTCCCACTTGGTCCAGCTTTTCAGGAGCTTTCCTGGATCACTATTTGCCGTGGGAGATTCGACAGGCCCGGGTAGACCAGTTCCTACATCTGGAGCAGGGGGCCATGAGTGTTCGGGAATATTCCTTGCGGTTTGATTCCTTAGCCCGGTATGCACCGGCCTTTGTTGATACCATGGCATCCAGAGTACATCGCTTCATCATGGGGTTGAATCCAGAATATGTTGAGACTTGTATTACAGCCACACTACGAGAGGACATGGATATTGCCTGAGTTCAGGCATTTGCCCAGAATATTGAGGGCATCAGGCAGCGGCATTGGGAGATCAGGAGGACCAATCAGGAATAGCGCCGTCGGGACAGGCCAGTTGAGTTACAGAGGGAGGCTCGGGGAGGACCTAGGCCACGATTGTTAGATAGGCCGCCCAGGCTCCCGCCTCCACCACAGCTGCAGAGGGGTAGATTTAGCCGCAGGGGGCAGTCAGAAATCGGTAGAAGCTCGCAGATGGCAGATTCGCCATTACAGAGGAGGGCGGAGCAGAGTAGGTATACCCTACCACTTTGCCCTATATGCAGCCGACGTCATCCTGGAGCATGCAGGTATGGCTCCACCGGATGTTATATTTGTGGCCAAGAAGGCCATTTGATGAAAGATTGCCCAGCCAGAGGTCAAGAGGATCGGGATAGGAAGGACAGGGCATCCGCAGGGTCACGAGCTACTGCATCCTCGGCAGGGCGCAGGTCCTTAGTTTCAGCAGGCAGGGGTCGGGACAGATCAGGGGCCTCCAGTACAGGTGCGGGCCCAAGCCGCACATATGCCTTACCAGGGAGGCAAGCCTCGGAAGCATCGCCTGATGTTGTGATAGGTATGTTAACTATCTGCTCACACCCTGCTTATGTGTTGATTGATCCAGGGTCTACTTTGTCCTACATTACTCCATTTATGGCATGAAAGTTTAGTATTGCATCAGAATCATTGCAGCAGCCCTTCTTAGTATCCACGCCCGTCGGTGACTCTATCACAGCTAGCCGAATCTACCACGGGTGTACAGTAGAGGTTGCTGACCGTCCGACCACAGTAGATCTGGTCGAGTTAGAAATGATAGACTTCGATGCCATAATGGGTATGGATTGGTTAGTACCGTGCTTTGCCAACGTTGAATGTTGGACCAAAACGGTCCGATTCCACTTCCCAGGAGAAGCAGTGCGGGAGTGGAAGGGCAGCACCGCTACGCCAAAAGGTAGGTTTATTTCCTACCTTCGGGCGAGAAAGTTGATATCTAAAGGATGTATCTACCATCTGGTCAGAGTTCAGGATGTCCAAGCAGAATCTCCGACACTCCAGTCTGTTCCAGTGGTGAATGAATTCCCTGATATGTTTCCTGATGAGTTACCTGGTATTCCCCCCAGAAAGGGAAATAGACTTTGCTATTGACTTGTTACCAGACACTCAGCCGATATCAATTCCTCCCTATCGTATGGCTCCTACAGAACTCAGAGAATTAAAGGAGCAGTTGAAAGATTTGTTGGATAAAGGTTTTATCAGGCCGAGTACTTCACCGTGGGGTGCGCCAGTTTTATTTGTGAGAAAGAAAGATGGCTCGCTCCGAATGTGCATAGATTATCGGCAGCTAAACAAAGTTACAATAAAGAACAAGTACCCGCTCCCCAGAATTGACGACTTATTTGATCAGTTGCAGGGAGCCAGATACTTTTCTAAGATTGACTTGCGGTCCGGATATCACCAGGTCCGAGTACGTGAGAGAGATATTCCTAAGACAGCGTTCAGGACCCGATATGGACATTTTGAATTTCTAGTTATGTCCTTTGGGTTAACGAATGCCCCAGCAGTCTTTATGGACCTGATGAACAGTATTTTCAGACCTTTCCTGGACTTGTTCGTGATAGTATTCATTGATGACATTCTGGTGTATTCTCGCTCTGAGGCAGATCACCGGACTCATTTGCGGACAGTGCTCCAGATTCTCAGGGACCGTCAGCTGTATGCTAAATTTTCTAAGTGTGAATTCTGGCTTAACTCAGTGGCCTTTTTAGGGCATATCGTGTCGGATGCTGGCATACAGGTAGACAAGCAGAAAATAGAAGCAGTTAAGTTATGGCCTAGGCCTACCACTCCGACTGAAGTTCGTAGCTTTCTGGGGTTGGCAGGATATTACAGGAGGTTCGTAGAAGGGTTCTCGACTATTTCGGCACCCCTAACCAAATTGACACAGAAAGCAGCAAAGTTTCAATGGACAAAGGCATGCGAGCAGAGCTTCCAGGAACTGAAAGACAGATTAACCTCCGCCCCAATATTAGCATTGCCGGAAGGCACAGAAGGTTATTCAGTCTATTGCGACGTGTCAGGTGTCGGGTTAGGTTGTGTGTTGATGCAGCATGGTAGAGTAATTGCATATGCTTCCAGGCAGCTGAGGAAACATGAGAAGAATTATCCTACCCACGACCTGGAATTGGCCGCAGTAATCCATGCCTTAAAAATGTGGAGGCATTACCTGTACGGCGTTCATGTTGATATTTACACAGATCATAAGAGCCTACAGTACATCTTCACTCAGAGGGAGTTGAATCTACGGCAATGCCGCTGGCTGGAGCTGTTAAAAGATTATGATGAGAATATTCTATACCACCCTGGAAAAGCTAATGTTGTAGCAAACGCCCTGAGCCGTAAATCAATGGGGAGTTTGGCATATTTACGACCTGAGAAGCGGAAATTAGCCAAAGAAATTCATCAGTTAGCTGATTTAGCCATTCGAGTAATGGAAATAGAAAATAACGGAGCGGTAATTCAGAATTCTGCTGTGTCATCATTAGTTACAGAGGTAAAAGAACGACAATACGAGGACCCTGATTTAGTCCAGCTCAGAGATAGAATTCAGGAAGGTAAGGAGATAGATTTCCAAGTGGCTGAGGATAATGTGCTACACTGTAAGGGCCGCCTCTGTGTCCCGAATGTTTCAGGGCTTCGCAGGCGGATCATGCATGAGGTACATTATGCTCGCTATTCCCTCCATCCAGGAGCGACGAAAATGTACCACGACATCAGAGACATCTACTGGTGGCCAGGTATGAGAGCTGAGATAGCTGAATTTGTATCTAGATGTTCTAACTGTCAGCAGGTGAAAGCAGAGCACCAGAAACCGGGTGGTTTGACGCAAGATATAATGGTGCCTATGTGGAAATGGGAAGCGATAAACATGGATTTTGTAACAGGGTTACCCCGTACCAGACGCAGAAATGATTCCATTTGGGTAATAGTTGACAGGCTGACAAAATCAGCTCATTTCCTGCCAGTGAAGGCTACCTTCTCGGCTGAGGATTATGCCGAATTATACATCAGAGAAATAGTTAGATTACATGGAGTGCCGGTATCCATCATTTCAGATAGGGGAGCACAGTTTAAAGCTAGATTCTGGCAATCGTTCCAGAGGGGTTTGGGAACGCAGATTAATTTGAGCACAGCATTCCACCCTCGGACAGATGGGCAGGCTGAACGGACTATCCAAACGCTTGAAGATATGTTGCGAGCATGTGTATTAGATTTCGGGGGTAGCTGGGATGAGCATCTTTCGTTGATTGAATTTGCTTATAATAATAGCTATCATTCAGCCATCCAGATGGCGCCTTTCGAGGCATTATAT
Organism: Datura wrightii; assembly: GCA_035772735.1. Classification (NCBI taxonomy): domain Eukaryota; kingdom Viridiplantae; phylum Streptophyta; class Magnoliopsida; order Solanales; family Solanaceae; genus Datura; species Datura wrightii. The sequence continues at coordinate 42,130,020 of JASDFA010000023.1, forward strand.
GGTCGAAAATGTAGATCGCCGATTGGTTGGTTTGAAATAGGAGAATCAGCATTGGTCGGCCCAGACATTGTTCGGCAGTCAGAGGAAAAGATAAAGCCTATCCGAGAACGTTTACTGACCGCGCAGAGCCGCCAGAAATCTTATGCAGATATGCGGCGTAGAAATCTAGAATTTGCGGTAAATGACTGGGCATATCTGAAAGTGTCCCCGATGAAAGGGGTAATGAGGTTTGGCAAGAAACGCAAGCTTAGCCCGAGATTCATTGGGCCATATCAGATTCGACGAAGAATAGGCCGAGTTGCATATGAATTGAACTTGCCTCCAGAGTTAGCATCTGTTCACCCAGTATTCCATGTCTCTATGTTGAGGAAGTTGATTCAGGAGTCCTCCGGACTCAGATGCAGTTATAGTCAGGGGCTCAGCGAGCCAAAGTGCATACCCAGGGGACCGGCAGGATGCTTACGGGGTTTATAGGAGATGGGATGACCGGGGTAGGGGTATAGATTCTGTGCTGGTTGTACCTCCCAGCTTATGGGGGCCGGGTAAGGTTTGTGTGTGCTATGTTATGTTATGATATCTTATACTGTGTTACAGTAGATACGAGTAGATCGACAGTAGAATGATAAATCCTCAGGTATGACTCCTACTCCTTCCAATATAATTAAGAAAAGGTATGACTTATATTATCAGACAGTTAATCTATTTCTTAACTTCAGTTTCATCAGTTATGTTATGGATTTCAGATATTTCTTTCAGTTATTGCTTTACATACTCAGTACCAGCGGTACTGACGCCCGGTGGAGCGCTGCATTACTTGCCTGCAGGTACTCATAGACAAGCAGGTGATACCACGTGATTCCTGTCAGCGATCGAGTATTCAGCTCCTGTCATCCGGAGAATGAATTCCAGAGGGGTATTTCATTTTCTTTTGTTGTATAATACGGGTAGGTCAGGGCCCTGTCCCGATCATTTCTATTGCTATTCCTAGAGGCTTGCAGTCTGTATATATTTCCCTGTGGTCAGATGAGCTGGTCGTGTGAGGCCGTGCAGTTGTATAGCTATTAGAACTTGTGTTTTCTTTATGTTGGCCGTGTGGATCCATAGTTCAACAGTAGTGGTGACCTTGCCAGTCACGTAGCTATCCAGTACTTCATGGTTAAGTCACAGATAACTAGACAGCATGGTGGCCTTGTCGGCCCGCATAGGTTCCCCTATATTGACATGTTTCTGGTCAGCTGTTAGTACAGGTACAGGAGGCTATAGGCCAATGGGCCGGGGGCTGTGGTTACAGCCGTTATATATCCCTTTATTTCCAGAAATGTGAGTTAGAGCCAGCCAGGCACCAGATGTGCCCAAGATTAGCAGTCCAGCAGTTCAGGTCCTAGTAGGGCACTAGGTGCCAGTCATACCCCCCAAGGCGGGGTGTGACATCGGGAAATATCCATGTCCTCTCGCAGTGTGGCCGTAATACAAGTCTCAACATATTCTGGATTCAACCCCATGATAAAGCGGTGTACTCTGGATGCCATGGTATCAACAAAGGCCGGTGCGTACCGGGCCAAAGAGTCAAACCGCAAAGCATATTCCCAAACACTCATGGCCCCCTACTCTAGATGTAGGAACTGGTCTACCGGGGTCTGTCAAATCTCCCGCGACAAATAGTGATCCAGAAAAGCTCCTGAGAAGCTGGACCAGGTCGGAGGGGAAACGTCTCTCCCTCGAGACCTTTCCCAGCTTTCATACCACAATACAGCGATGTCCCGTAACCAGAATGCTGCCAACTCAACCGATTCTGTAGGCGTGGCATGCATAACTCTGAAAATTCTCTACATTTGATCCAGAAAATCCTGAGGGTCCTCTGTCCGGTCCGTACCTGTAAACTGCGGGGGATTCAAAGCCAAGAACTCTCGGACCCTTGAACTACCGGGCCCTCCTGATGACTCCGCAACTGTAGACGGCATAGGCTGACGCTGAGCAGCCATCATATGTGCTAACATGACTACCACACTCCTAACCTCCTGGTCGGAAGGTATCAGTATAGGGACTGCTGGAGATAGTGTCACCCCAAGTGGCTCATGATGTGGTGGAGACTGCTGAGAAGGCTGGAACGATGCCTTTGTAGTGCCCTCTGATCGGGCTGTTTCTAAACGAGGGTGAGGCATCCTGATGGTGCCTTCCCCATCTGCAATATCCAAGCTCCGGCCTGTGATAGGATGTCGCTGGTCTGACATTATCTGTAACCAAAGAATACAGTAAGCTTTAGGGACTCAACCCTACACTGTACCGCTCTGCAGCACGATTGAATAAAAAGAAGAGTAACCATCCTATCATGCCTCGCAGCCTCCTGCCTATAGTATGTGGTGCACAACACATCCATAGACAAGACTCTACTTAGCACGGCTTACATACTCCCTGGGACACGACCTGCTCTGATACCAAGTTTGTCACACCCCGCTTTTGGGAGGGTATGACTGGCACCTGGTGCCCTACTAGGACCTAAACTGCTAGACTACTGAGCCTAAGCACATCTGGTGCCTGGATGGCTCTAACTCAGATTCAGGGAAACAACGGGCTATATAACGGCTGTAACTACAGCCTCCAGCCGACTAGGCCTATAGCCACCTATACCTGCAATAACAGCTGACCAGAACGTACTCATAATCAGGAACCTATGTGGGCCGACAAGGCCACCATGTTGTCTAGTCATATGAAACTTAAACGAGGAAAATACTGGAAAGCTATGTGACCGGCAAGGTCACCACTACTGTCAAGCTATGGCCCCACACGGCCAACATAAAAGAAATAGAAGTACTAACAGCTATGCAACTGCACGGCCTCACACGACCGGCTCGTCTAACCACAGGGAATTATATACAAACTGCAAGCCTCTAAGAATACTGATAAGATGGTTGGGATAGGGCCCCGGCCTACCCATGCTGTACAATAAGAGAAAAAGGGATAAACCTCTAACTATCTAGCTCCGGATGACTGGAGCTGATGACCCTGTGAGCTGGTTGGAATCACGAGGTATCGGCCCCTCGTCTATGAGTACCTGCAGGCAAGTAATGCAGCGCCCCATTGGTCGTCAGTACCACTGGTACTGAGTATGTAAAACAACAACTGATAGATATCTGAAAACAATAATACAACTGATGGAACTGAAATAGAGAAGAATAGACTAAACTTGACTGAAAATGTAAAGCTATGCCTACTCTTAGCTATACTGGAAGGAGTAGGAGTCATACCTGGAGATGTATCGTTCCACTGTCGATATACTCGTATCTAGTGTAACATGGCATAACATAACATAACATAGCATAGCACACACAAACCTTACCCGGCCCCCAAAAGTCGGGAGGTACAACCAACACGCAATCTATACCCCTACCCCGGTCGTCCCATCTCCTATAATAACTATAAGCATCCTGCCGGTCCCCTGGGTATGCACTTGGGCTCGTTGAGCCCCTGACTATAACTGTACCTGAGTTCGGAGGACTCCTGAATCAACACCCCGGGCATAGCCGCTCGACGGGGGTGTATAAGGGCCGACCAAGGCACAATATGGGGAAACTGGCATCCCATCTTTGTCCCCTGTGGGACGAAGTGACGTATCCTCGTCCTTTGGCGGACGAGTCGATACAACTATTAACCCTGGGGCAGTCATGAATGCTAGGTAATCCAACCCTAAGACAATACAGTGGTCTCAACTAGTAATACTATCTGCATATACCACATACTGAAGCTAATGATGATAATGTATCTGTACATACTGTATGCTGAACTAGTGATAGTGATATGTATGTATTTAATACACGCTGAGACTGATAATGGTATATATATATAGACATAATCTTCTACCATACTGTACTGAGTCTAATGTTGAACAAGATATAGTTTTTCTGCTGGAAACCATGTTGTATAACTGAGTTTCTATAGTAACATGATTTATTATTTCTAACATGCTTTCTAAACTTCATTTTAATCTATCATTCTACTTCTGAGATACCTTACAGATACTTACATTGCTTTACTAGGTTTCAACTGAATACGATAATATCCTAACATTCTTTACTAAATCACATACTGGGCATGTTGTACAGTTCCTAACACTTGTATTAGAATTTATATTGTGCTGGCAAGTTTCACGCTATACATAACATGATGCTTCTAATATCATACCAACATTCATAATAAACATAACACACGACTCCTGGACATTCTACTGGCCTTTAAACTACTTTACTATACCGAGACTACTAACTTGCCGAGGAAACTAGCTTTACATACCTTCGCTACTGATTTCCCGACTAACTGATGTAGCTTGGTCAGTATTCCAGCTATTTCTCCCAACTGCATTCATATATATGTCAATCAATACTAAATACAACTTTATTCTGAAGGACGACATCACTTTCGATATAATTATAGCCTAAACTTAGGCTTATCGAAAGACGGTCGAAAACTCGCTATTTTCCAGAAGTCCAGAAGGGAGAAGTATTCACTTCATAGCTAGGAACACATAGACACTAGTTTGGAGCAATTCTACTTACCTTAGTCCGGTAGCTCGACGATTCGTCAGCCGTATTTCGCGAAACAAAATTCGTAGGAATGCTCCCTGCAGCTATATACCTCGGTATCTGGAGTTAATTTAGATTTGGACTACGTTTGGCAGCGTAATCGAATGATTATATCTTCACCCTCTCCGTCTCTCTCTGTTTGCTGCGTTTTTCTGGAAATTATAATGAATGAACTTAAATTAAAACCGAAGTGGGGCTTATATACTTGGCCTGGACAGGCCCAACGTGTCACGGAGCCAACGTGGAGGCTCCACCTCCTTGACACGTTGCCATCGCGGAGGGGCTCTGCCCCGGCTCCTTCCACGATGGTTCGATAGGTTACTTCATCCGATCTTTTTCCGGGCCTTTCTTTAGCACGTATGACTTTCAAATATGCTTAACCAATCGTGCGAATATGCCATCTACATGTCGGGAATCTTATGGGGTATAACAGGTGACGACAAGTGTAATGAGCCATTGTAGCTTGTAACAACTCATCTTGTCCAATCGTTGGTCGAAGAATCAGAAGTTGTAAGTTTTCCCCAGAAGTAATGGACGGTCACCAAGAGCCTTGGTAAGGACCAATGACTCGTGTGGGTCGTGGTCACTAGGCAGATATTTTTTGGATCGAAATTCTAGGGGTATTTTAGTAAAATCCTATATTTCTAACCCCTAAGTGAGGTTGTTTTGGGTATCATATGGGTCGAATTTAAGGGAAATATCTAGCCGAATCCCTCATTCCATAAAAAACTCACCCAAACTCTTCTTCCCCTTCTCTCTCAAGGCTCAAGATCACCTAGGGTTTCTCTACAAGGTGCTGCAAGATTCAAGACCATTAAGGGAGTTTTCCTATCAAGTATGTGGGACTTCAACAAGGATTTCCTTTCATCCTTGTGTCTCAAATTTTATGTTAAACCCTAATTCCTTGATTTCAAGAAAAGCATATCTTAGGGTTTCAATCTATGCATGAATTCTCACATGTCTCCTATGGGTTTCCAGACTCTCATGGTAAGTAGCTATGTATGTTGATGAAATTGCTCCCAAACTCATGATTTACGTATATTATAGGAGAATAGTATGATCTTCTAGAATTTTACCATGAATTAGTACTATTTTCGAGTCATGGCCCTTATGGAATATGTACATGCTTTTACTATGATTTCAATATATATGTTTAAAGTATGACTTGAACCTATGAATTTGCATGAATATAGAATACATGATTTATACTATGATTTTTGGCCTATGATGTTATGAATTTCGATGATAAGCATGATCATGATTCTTCAGATTCTCGGGCCTCTTGTTCGTAGAAAGTATCCCTAATCAGATTCTAATGAATTCAATATATTATGATTAGCTGAACACTCAGGTATCTGATTAGATGAAGTAGCCTAGACTAAATAAATGATGTCAGATTGGTGTCTTCCATGTTAGTATAATTGGGATCCTCAATAGTAGAAAGTGTCTTCCCCAGTTCAACCAAGGATCCTCAATAGTAGAGAGTGATTCCCTCAACTCAGTCAAGAATCCTTTATAGTAGAGAGTGCTCCCTCAACTCAGTCAGAGATTCTTCATATTGGAGAGTGTTCCTCAGTCCAGTCAGGGATCCTCAATAGTAGATATTGTTTCCCCTCAGCTCACTCAGGGATTTTCAATAGTAGAGAAGGGTTCCCTTAGTTTATGATTTCAGTTCTAGTTCAGCTCCGTATTGCCTCAGACTTCAGTTCAACTCAGTCATTATGGAGTTCAGCCTCGGTTGTCAGCAGTTAGTTTGTATGGTGTATGATATCAGTAATAATATCAATACTCAGTGCATGTACATGACCCTTATGCATCATCTTTACCTGTATTTTATTTAAACGTTTTCAAATAAGCATATCTCATCAGTATCTATACTTTCCAGATAGGGTCATTATATTTCAGTTCAGTTATGCATTCAATTGTGTATTTAGTTTACTTTCTTTCAGTATACTTGCATGTTTTAAGTTCTTTTATGTTTCCCATATACTTAGTATATTCTAAGTACTGACCGCATATTTTATGTGCTATATCATTTTATGATATACATCAAGGTTTCCAGAATCAGCCTCGCGGTTAGACACGCTCTATTCCCATCTGAGCTGTCAGTGGTGAGTCCTCATACCGAGGACAAGATTGATGATTTTCCTATGTAATACCCCAAAAATGCTTAAGAGTAGACCCAGAAGTTAAAAGTTGAAAACTGCTGAAAATGGGAAAAATAGCATAGAACAAATTGTTGGGAGGCCCGTTAGGACTGCCCACGAGTCGTTATGTGACTCATGGGGGAGGTTAGGTGTGAGGCTTGAGGTTTCAGGATAAAGTGTCTCACGGTTGAGACCACGATTCATGGTCAGCCACCACGAGTCGTGGGAAGGGTCGTTGCTAGGAAGAAGGAGAATATTGTGGAGTTGGCGCAGTGTACTTCACGAATGGAGACCACGACTCGTGGTCATCCACAACGATTCATGAGGTCTCCCGTGACCAGCCCTCCGCGTCCAGTGAAGCAGTGTACTCAACGAGCAACATGACGAGTTGTTTCCCCTAGTGACGAGTCGTTAGGTCGTCTGTTAAGACCACCTGGCAGTTATTTTCTACGAATTAGTGAGGGTCTTTTCATAATTTCTAAATGTCCTAAAGCCTAAACTACATCATTTTAACTTATGAAAGGTGGATTTTAGAGGGATAATTTATTCTAAGTCTTCATTCATGCATACAAGAGAATAGAAGGGTAAACAAAGGGCGATTCAAGGCTTTTCTCTTCATATTCTTTCAATTCCTTCTTGGTAATTCAAGGGAGATTGAGAATAAGTTGTTTTTAGATATGTAAGGCCATCAATGGGTGTTTCCTTTCACACCCATGCCCACTCCCTATTGGTTTATGAAAATCTACTATAATCCATTAGGGTTTCTAATTCAATTCTTATGAAAATTATATGATTTGCAAATGGGATTTATGATTTATGAATCTCAGCATGATTTATGGATTTTGATCAGGTTTTACAATTTATTTTAATTTTAAAATTATCGGTTACGATTTTTATTCAATTAAGCCCAATTATGCATGATCCATGACGAATTGATTTATGATCTTCTTTCTAATTGTTGATATTTATAAATCCAGCATGATTTATGATTTGAGATATGAAATTATTCAAAAGCCCAACATGATTTAACGAATTACGAGTTATGTTCATGATTCAAGCATGCATGGGCTTTATGATTTATGAACTATTGATGAAGAAAAACATGTTTTCAAGTGACCCAATGTTTATAAACATGTTTTCGAATGAATTGAGTATTGTAAAGCATGGTAATGTATTGGGCAATTCCCACATGATTAAAAATGATTATGGTTTATGAAATGGATTTCATGATTTATCGATTTATGATGTTGGCCAACTAAAGGGTCTTTGATTCTTAGCTAATCATGTTTTTAATGGGGATAAATGAATGAAGAATGTTATATTTTAGCTAATGAATCTTAATGCATGATGTTATTGATTTATGTATGAGCCTATATGCATGTTTTTGGGAGCCGTGTCTAGCACCAAGCAGCCCGACGTTCAAAGGACTACGCCGTTGTCTCATAACCACGTGCCACGTGTGTTATTAATGATACATTACATTGATAAAGTATGTATCAAAGTATGTTTTGGGCCGAATAACCTAGTAATTCTTATTATATATACATGTGAGCAATGATCCCATTGAGGAGAATGATTTTACCCTTGTCGGATGAGATCCCTTTAAATTCTTGAAATTTTGCCATATTATGAAATTCTCCGTGTTGTTGGAATGAGTTGTTTTCTCTATTAGCTGCTTGGTAGTTTAGTTCAGTTAGAACGTAAAACCTCTTCAGAACTATTCAGAAAGTGTCAACTGACCAGTTTGACTTCAGTATTTTCCCGAGGTGTCAGTGGTGCCTCCCAGTTATTAGAATCAGACTCAATCCAGTTTATTGGTCCATTAGGTGGTCATGACATTTTAGATATATATAGATTTAACTAGCCCAGGACCCCAGTTCAGCTTACAGTTTGTTCGTAGACGGTTATGACGCTTTCAGATAAGCAGCTCTGACCAGTCTAGAACTCAGTTTCAGAATCTGGTCCGATAAGACTCTTACGGTATTTTCAGTTATATGTCCATGAATAGTCTTGGACCCCAGTTTTGAGCTATCACCTAGTAGTTCAGTTTAAGTTTTCAGTGGGAGTAGGACTTAGCACCAGCGGACCGGGGTTCCAGCGCAACCAGGTTCCCAGAACTACGTTGCCAATGTAGGTTACAGTATTACTTGACCTGATTGGCCCTAGACTTTTGTGATCACCTAGTCCATGCCTTTATACCCTAGTAAGGTATATTGGGTCCTACCGATGGGGTGTATACATCGGACTCCACGTCTAGCTCATGTGGTTATATGTCGGTTATAGACTCTCCCACTAGTAAGTCCAGTCCAGTTTCAAAATAGGCAGCTCAGTTTAGTTCCAGTTCTATCAGTTTAGCTCAGTTCAGAGCAGTATCTCAAACTCAGTACTTTCAGACTTAAGATGTGCCTTTATCATCAGACAGGGTCATTTGACCACCTCAATTTACTTCAGTAGTTCAGTTCAGTTTAATTATTGGTCATTGCATGTACGATCAGTTCAGGCATTATGTTTAGTTATATTTTCTCCCACTTACTCAGTACATTTAAAGTACTGACGCATACTTTTATGTTGTATCATTTCATGATATAGTTGCAGGTTCCCAGATTCAGCAGTGTTAGCCACCACGTTTCAGCTCCTCCTCAGTCGCAGTTGAAGTGTGAGTCCTCATCATTTGAGGGCCTTATTTTTATTTTCTTACAGTCAAATTATAGTTTTACTTTATACATAGAGTAAGCTGGGGGCGTGTCCTAGTAACTCATCATTTAGAAGACTTTCAGACTACAGATGTTCAGTTTTCATTATTTAAGTTTTATCTAAAATTTTTTTATAAAATGCCTTTATGTTATTATTTCAAATTTCCGTTGTGCATGTTTACTCAGAATACCGGTGTATGATAGACCAAGGGTTGACTTGGGGTCACTTGTTACTTTAAGTACTGTGTTACGTCCAGGGTGTAGGTTCAGGGCGAATGCACGTCCCTCGCCTGGAAAGCCAGGGCCGACTCTGCCCACTTGATGAGATAGTTGGGGCATTGTCGTGCCCCATTTTTCCTCGCAGAAAAGCGGGACTCAACATGTGACGTCTCTTAAGGGTTATTAATCTGAAGAGTCGCCACCTAATGGATTAAGGTGCGTTAGGGCACCGTCCTAAGCAAAGTTCGTTGCCTAGGTTACCAGAGTTGGGCAAGGGCTTAAATTACCTCGAAAGAAAGGTGTTAGGCACCTTTCGAGGTCCACAAATGTGGTTCCCGGACGGATTCATGAAAAGTGGGGAAATTATCTAAGTGAACAAATAAAACTGATTTTAGCTTATATTATTTGTATTAAAACGGGCGATAAAGAACTGAGAATTAAACTATGTTGAAACAAGCGAGAGGAAAGAAATTAGATGGAATAGATTTAAAGAGAATTTATCTTATTTTATTTTCTTAAACAATAAATACAAAAGTCGTGGCAAATAACAGAACCATTTATTAAAATTAAACAAACAAATAAACACTTTTTTAATTATGGGGTCGAACCTCGATGAGGCGCCTACGTATCCCTTAAGGGAATCAGGCCAAACGTAGTTCTACCCAAAAGAGAAATTGTTTGACCTAATGGGATCACCCCGTGCAACTTAAATAATATTTCGCAATTCTTTGAATTGCTCGTATTATTCAGCGAGCACGGACTATCATTTTCCATCTGCCCCTAGTTGATTATTAACTTAAAATACGTTCTATGTGATAAACTAACGTCCTAGTATTTGCGTACCCGTCTCGATCCTAAAGTCCAAGAGGCATTGGACAGCTACTTTGGATTTTTGGGTCTAAAATCCTATGGTTGTAAAAAAAACGACATGCAATTACAAACAAATTTGAAGATAGCTTAGCGAGGTTTCATATGAGCCTCTTTCATTAAAATAAACAAAGGCGATGTCTATAGGCACGATCTCGAGGATAAATCCTATATGCATATTTTCTGTTGCACAAATATTATGTTTATACATTTAGCATATAAATGCAGTATATACTAATCACATTATGTCAATGTATGATCCTACGCGATATTTATTCAGCACTTCCAGCAGTGATTAAATAAAGTTGAGACAAGTGGTAGCAGATTAATTCCTACAGGCAGGACTTTTGTTAATGCGTTATATTGAGCAAGCACACTTTAAGTTAATCAAATTATCACCTATGAATACAACATTTGTTTAATTAGGCAGGTGTGATTACAAATAAATTATAAATAATGGGTTTAAAAGAAAATTCTAGATGTGAGTACAATCTATTGTAAGTTTTGTTATTCATTTCTTATACCCATAGTTTCTAATACGAACAATACGTTACGATGGTAGATATACAATCAACTTCATTCATAATTTTTTTACATGAGTGATTAACAAGTTATTAATATTTCATTTTAGAATCTATACGCGGGATGTAAGCAAATCTTTAAACATGATAATGCCCAACGGGCCAACATTTATCGAAATAATTCCTATATGTCGATCACATGTTTCAAATTAATTTATTAATCCCTATAGGCATGGTTTCTAGCAAAACAATCATGTTCATATTAATCCTATTGAGCATGATATCTAATGTCACATATGTTATTGAAATCCTATAGTCATGACTTCTAGGTGAGATTAGTAGTTAAAGCAAAAACATACAATCCCCACACCCAAACCCCATTCCACTATTATCCGTTGTTTGTTTATATTATTACATATCGATAGAAAAATAAATACATCACCATAAAAAATAAACTAGCTGAATTATAACCCTCCAATCCCGGTAGACTCTTTGTTCCAACCTGTTAAGCAAAAACTATACAACAAGATTGTGCACCATACTCTATAATAGATTGCAATTTATAAACAAACTTCTATTTGAACATATTATATTATAGCAGATATGCACGTAAATGTAAAAAATTTATACTTGCAGAATCTGATGCAATTATTAAGTTCACATAGTAGAAATTTTAAATTAAAATAAAAGATGGACTAACCGGTTAATTAATACCAGAAGTAAAGCAACAGTCAACAATTTTTGAAAGAAGACTTTTCAAGGATCGGAACCCAAATTTGACACGTCAAGATCACGAGGATCTCTTGGATCCCGAGCAATGCTCGTGTCGAAATGGGAGAGAAGTATCTAAAAAATAGAGTAATATTTTGAAGTTAAGTATTAGAGTCTTTTTCTTTTCACTGTTAAAACTCTAAAAACTAGAGAGGAAGAGACCCCCTTTTATATAGTTAAACCGTCAAAAGGTTTAAAAGGGGAAGGAAATATTAAAATAAACTCCAAATAAATTTCTTACCATACATAACTAAATTATTCAACTTAATAAATAAATAAATAAAGAAATTACGGAAGGGAAATTTTCTTACCATAATCACAAATATTTAAAGAGAGGAAAGAATCAGTCAATTTAGAGAGTAATAAGGAAAGAATAAATTATCCAATTAATTAGTTGAGAGAATTTCTCCTAATTGACAGAAAATAATAATAATAATAAAAAATCAGAAAAATCCCCTTTTTACCGTCATTAAGAGATACTAAAAAAATAATCAAATAAAGGATCCATTCAAATAAGGCAAGGAACAAATTACCAAACAAATTGCCAAAGATAAATTAATATATATATATATTACCATAAAGCACGGGTTGCCGAAATCAGCACTAAAGGAAATTCTTGGCTCATAGTGACAAGATATTTCTAAATAAATACAAATCAATCGGAGAACTAAATAAGGTAGCATTTTCTAAATAAATACAAATCAATCAGATAATTTCTTGGCTCATGATGACAAGATGTTTTCTAAATAAATACAAATCAATTAGAGAACTAAATAAGGTAGCATTTTTTTTAACAAATTATTTAAAATGACTATATATACTCTAGTACTAGTGTTTAACGGCTAAAGAAAAATCAAATCAAATAAACTTTCCTTTACCAACTTATGCAAGCATAACCACAAAAATCTCATATACAAATACATGATACAACTGTTCTTACAAACCAGCTTATTATGGGTAAACAACTACAGGAGGCGTTTATAGAAGTACAAAGAGAGAAAACTTTACTACATTATAACAGTAAAGATTATGATATTTAATATACGGTCAGCCTAGAAATATCAAACCATTATCATTTAACCTTTTATTACAATAAATAAATAGATCACGACAAGATAATAAGCAAAAGTTACGAAGCCTAGAATGTGAAAATCATGAATAACTAGAAAATAATCACACATACTAGACAAATAAGAATCAAAAGAGCAGTAATACATATTTGCATTGACAAGATTATAAACAAGTAAGATAAAATCCTGGATCTAAAAAATGGAACTAAGGAATACCATGAAACAAAATCCTAATTCGAAAAAGACGAATTATAACATACTGAGAGCGTGTTTTAAACCAGTAGCAAAGGTCAAACATATAAACAATAAAGATGAACAGTATACGTAATCGTTTTTGCGACAACAATAATCTTAACAATGTATACGTAATTTAGGCAGAATCATCGACAAACGAAATAATTTTTTAAGCAAATCAAAATGAAAACAGATGCACAATATTAACAAAAACCCAACATTAGTCCATCGGAAAAGGGGAAAGAGGAAATGGTGGTGAGCACTGACTTTAACGCTAGTAGTGGTGGAGTCTGAGAGAGGAGGGTGGTGGTATTTCTCCGGTCAACAGCAACCGGAGATGGAGGTGAAGTTATGGTTGGTAGTTTTCGGTTATGATCTGGCCGGGAACGTGAAGATGCTGGTTTGGGCGAAGATCGGAGGGAGAAGAGAGGCGTCTGGGTGCTTTCAGCCAGTTTGGTCAGAGAAAAGAAAGTTAATGCGGCAGTGGTGCTGGTCTGGTGGCTGCATTATTCGGCGACGGGGCTATTCATGGTGGTTTCCGGCATGGATCGGAGCGGGGGAAAGAAGGAAGAAAAGAAGAGAGGGAGGCAGCCATGGTCAGGTTGGTGCGGCTGGTTCGGTGGTTGTTTTCCGACGAATGGCGAGAAGGAGAAAGGAGAGAGGGAGAGAAATGGCGACTGGAAAGAAGGTTAGCGGCCGAGGGAGAAGGGCTACTGTTTTGCGGTGGTGGCCGGTGGTTATGGAGAGAGTGGAAGAAGATGGGCAGAGGAGCTGCAACGAGTTTTGGTGGTTGTTTCGCCGGAGGCTGCGCGGCGATGGAGTAGGAGGAGGCGGCTGTTATTTGGGTGATGGCCGGAGAAACCGAGGGAGAGAGGGAGCTAGGCGGTGCTGTTGGGGTGAGGGAGAGAATGAGAAATGTGTTGTAGGGTTTGGGGGGGTAATTGGTAAATAAGGAAGTAAGGTTAGGGTTTAATTAGAGCCGTTAGATTAGGTGAGATGGACGGCTAGGATTAGTTTAGGCTAGATAGGTCGGTTCACGGGTCATATGCGGGTCGCAGATATTTAAGTTGAATAGGCTGAATTAGTATTTAAATTATGGCCAGAAATTGATCAAAGTGGCTAGAATTGACATAAATTAAATAGAAAATGGCCAAATTTGAAATAAATTGAATGAAATAGAGTAGAAAATGGCTATAATTTAAATAAATTGCATGAAATTGGATTAGCTGCTATTAAATTAATAAATTCACTACACTTTTAAATAATTTAATAAGTAGATAATAAAGTGATCTAAATTATCACATAAACATTATTATTAATATAAATAAATCCTAAACTTAAGTATACTTATGTAAATATCGTATAATTAAATTATTATATTTATAAATAATTTAATGACTAGAAAATAAAATTAAGTTATTGAGTATTATAAAAATAATGTTATTAACATAAATAATTTATAAATTCGAGTAATAATGTTAACCAAATAAATTTGTAAAATTTAGGAAAAATTATGTAAATAGTTTATTAAATAAATATATATTTCAAGATAAAGGCGCATATTAAAATGAAACACATTATATACGGCGTAATTATTTAATATCAAAACTTAAAATTAATATGAGTCATATATATGTAACTTGAAATAATTCACAACATTATGGTAATAAATTATTTTATAAATATCGAAGTAAGTCAAATATTTGCGTAAGATAAATAAATAAATAAATATTCATATAAGCAGTATATTAAGGCGCAGGAAGGTCAAAATTAGGTGTCAACAGCTGCCCCTTCTTTGCTCGGGAATGAAGAATGAATTGTTGAGCAAAGAACGTTGACCTAGTGGCCAATTTTGTCCGACCGAAAGAAAAATTTTCGGTAGGGCCAGATGAAACGAGATGGGGTTGTGGAGATTTTGTGGCCGAGACTTTGGTATCAAGTCGCCTACATATCTCGGGTCTCACGAGAATCAGGCCACGTGTAGTTCTGAATTTAGGGACGAACGAGATCCCTAAAAATTTACAACACGAGGCTTGAATAAGAATGGGGTAGCACGAATCGACACGATTTAGAATGCATTGCAAAAATAAACAGGTGGGAATACAGTTCAAAAGAAAACAGTAGGGAGGCAATATCATTCGTAGCTTGCGATTTCTTTGATATTCGCGTAAATACTAAAGCATGTGCATCAAATATTTTCGTAAAATAAACGGATGCAAAGAATTTAAACATGATGCAAGTTCCCTTTAGACAATGAAAGTTTTTTTAGAAATAATGAATGATGTCTCTAAACCATGATGTCTTGGGCCATGATACGCAAAATAAATTCCTTAGGCCATGAAATGATGTCTGCAGGCCATGAAAAATGACGCCTTTAGACTATGACGCCTTAGGAGCATGATAAGCAAAAAATAAATTCCCTAGGCCATGAAATGATGTCTGCAGGCCATGAAAATGACGCCTTTAGACTATGATGCCTTAGGGGCATGATAAACTGGAGAGTAAATCCTCAGGCTATGATATGATGTCCACAGTCCATGAAACGATGCCTTTAGACTATGACGCCTTCGGATGAGTGGAAGAAGTGCTAATTCAAAGAGAGTAAATTATTTGAGAGCCTCAATAATTCAATCGAGAGCTCCAGTTTATTTGGGCTCAATGCAAATAAGTCACGGGACTTAGAATGCAAAAACGGGCTCGAAATGCGAATAACGGCTTTGAATGCATAAACGGGCTTAAGATGCAAATAACGGGCTCAAAATGCATAAATGGGCTTAAGATGCAAATAAACGGGCTCGAAATGCATAAATGGGCTTGAAATGTAAATAACGGGCTCGAAATGCATAAATGAGCTTGAAATGTAAATAACGGGCTTAAGATGCAAATAAACGGGCTCAAAATGCATAAATGGGCTTGAAATGCAAATGACGGGCTCGAAATGCATCAACGGGCTCAAATGCAAGTACGGGCTCAATTGTATGCGTATATCATGTGCATTACGGGTTCAATATGCAAATAAAGACTCAAACGCATGTTATAACATATATCGTGGGCTCAATATGTGAATACGGGCTCAAAATGCATATGTAAATATATACCACGGGCTCAAAATGAATATGAATGTATACCACGGGCTCGAATGCATATATAAAAATATATGTCTAGGGCTCAAATGCATATATAAAATGTATATCACGGGCTTAGAATGCATATGTAAATGTATATCAAGGGCTTAAATGCATATATAAAGTTATACCAAGGGCTCAAATGCATACGTCGAAATGTATACCACGGGCTCGGATGCATATGTAAATGTATATCAAGGGCTCAAATGCTTATAAATGTATATCAAGGGATGAAATGCATATATGAAATATATATCAAGAGCTTGAATGCATACATAAATGAAATATATATATCAAGGGCTCAAATGCATATATAAAATATATATCAGGGGCTCAAAATGCGATATGGGGCTCGAACGCACAATTATGCATATATTAAAGTGTACATCACGGGTTTGATATGCAATTGAGTGCTCCGATAATAGAATAGCAAAATAATAAGTAGGGACATAAGGAAGAATGACTTAGCTCTATGTCGCCTTGTGACAAAGACATTTCCATCTCTGCTTTTTGCAATTTTTGTTATTTCTGCGTTCAAAGAAAATTTATTAGTTCGAAAAGGGGAGGTTGATCTGTGTGTCTATCCCGTAGCCTTCTTCTACTCGATGGACGTCTATTGTTGCACTCCGTCCAGGCATACGCTCGGGCACAAAGTTTAGACAAAATGTGAATAACTTAGTAAAAGTAAAGTAAAACGTAGAAAAATTGAGTTAAAAATCACGGGCCATGGCATATTTTAAAACCGTACGATGTCCTTTTGTAAATCGGAACCTCGTCTCGACCTAATTTGACGAAATTTTGAGATCCTTCTCAAAATTTCTGCCCCAGTGTAGAAGATGACATAGACTTTCTTACAAGTGGCGGAGATTTGAGAATTTTTTAGGCCCTCTCAAAAATTCTGCCCCAGTTACAGCTTGTTAACTGAAATACCATGAAAATGTAACAAAAGCACCGAGAACCTTTGAAGGGGAGAAGAAAATTTTATAAAGATATAGACCGAGTCCCACAGGGACGCCTACGTATCCCTCTTAAATGGGAATCAGGTCCAACGTAGTTCAGGTTACAAGGCAGAGCAAAAAGAAACAAAATCCCAATCTAGATATAGTATCTCTTAACCGCGTCTGAGTGATAGGTTTGGGCCAGATTTCACTATCCATCTCTGCTAGGATAAGTGCTCCTCTTGTCAGCACTCGGTGAACTATGTAGGGACCTTTCCAGTTAGGCGAGAACTTGCCTTTAGCTTCATCTTGGTTTGGAAAAATCCGCTTCAAAACCAGTTGCCCAGACATGAAAAGTCTTGGCCTGACTTTCTTGTTAAAGGCCTTGGTCATCCTGCTTTGATAAAGTTGACCGTGACAGATTGCATTTATCCTTTTCCCATCAACGAGTGCTAGTTGCTCGAATCTACTTTGCACCCATTCCGCATCGTTCAATTCTGCTTCTTGAATGATTCTCAAAGAAGGAATTTCCACTTCAGCAGGTATCACTGCTTCATTACCATACATCAACATATAAGGTGTAGCTCCAGTAGACGTTTGGAGAGTGGTGCGATATCCCAACAAAGCAAAGGGCAACTTCTCATGCCAATGTCTATAGTTGTCAATCATCTTGCGCAGAATCCTCTTGATGTTTTTGTTTGCAGCTTCCACGGCTCCATTCATCTGTGGCCTATATGATGTAGAATTGTGGTGCTTGATCTTGAAGTTCTCACACGTCGTTCTCATCAGGTCAATATTCATATTAGCACCATTGTCGGTAATGATTGATTCAGGTACTCCAAATCGGCAAATGATATGGTCGCGGACAAAATCTGTCACCACTTTCTTTGTGATAGACTTGTGAGAGGTAGCTTCAACCCACTTAGTGAAGTAGTCAATTTCAACCAGAATGAATCTATGTCCATTAGACGTTGCAGGCTCAATGGGGCCAATTACATCCATTCCCCAAGCTGCGAATGGCCAAGGTGAGCTTGTGGCATGAAGCTCATTAGGAGGAGCTCGAATCACATCGGCGTGGGTTTGACAGCGATGACATCTTTGCACGTACTTGATACAGTCCGTCTCCATAGTCAACCAAAAATAGCCAGCTCTCAAGATCTTTTTCGCCAACATGAAACCGTTCATGTGGGGTCCACAAGTCCCAGCGTGAACTTCCTCAATCAAAGTTGTTGCCTCTTTAGAATCCACACATCTTAGCGATCCCAAGTCGGGGGTCCTCCTATAAAGGATTTCCCCGTTTAGGAAAAACTGATTAGCTAGCCTCCGAATCGTGCGCTTTTGGACGCTTGTAGCATGCTACGGATAACCCCCGTTTTTTAGATACCTTTTGATGTCAGCATACCATGGTTCACCGTCCGGTTCTTCCTCAACATGAAATCAATAAGACGGCTGCTTATGTATGTGAACAGGAATGGGATCAATGTAATTCTTATTAGGGTGCTGGATCATCGACGACAAAGTGGCTAGAGCATCCGCAAATTCATTCTGTATTCTGGGAACATGATGGAACTCAATCTTGATAAACCTCTTGCACAATTCTTGCACACAATGTAGATAGGGAAGAATCTTCGTGTTCTTCGTGGCCCATTCTCCCCTTACTTGGTGCATCAGCAAATTTGAGTCTCCAATTACCAGTAATGATTGCACATTCATGTCGACTGCCAGTCGCATACCCAAAATGCAGGCTTCATACTCAGCCATGTTGTTAGTACAAGGAAATCGAAGCTTAGCTGATACAGGGTAATGCTGCCTAGTTTCTGACACTAACACTACTTCGATGCCCACTCCTTTGAAGTTTGCTGCTCCATCGAAGAATAACCTCCAACCATCGTACTCTTCGGTAATATCTTCTCCTACAAAGGCTATTTCCTCGTCAGGGAAGTATGTCTTTAGTGGCTCATACTCCTCATCTACAGGATTTTCTGCCAAATGGTCTGCAAGAGCCTGTCCTTTTATGGCTTTATGCGTAATGTAGACAATGTCAAACTCACTTAGCAATATCTGCCACTTGGCCAGCTTCTCGGTAGGCATGGGCTTTTGAAAGATATACTTCAACGGATCCATCCTTGAAATCAAATAAGTTGTGTAGGCAGACAAATAGTGCCTCAGCTTCTGAGCGACCCAAGTCAAAGCGCAACATGTTCTTTCCAACAGTGTATATCAAGCCTCGTACGGTGTGAACTTCTTGCTCAAATAGTATATGGCTTGCTCCTTTCTCCCTGTCTCGTCATGTTGTCCCAAAACACAACCAAAGGCATTTTCTAGCATGGATAAATATAGGAGCAAAGGTCTTCCTTGTTCTGGTGGCACTAAATCTGGAGGCTTCGATAGATAATCTTTGATTCTATCGAAAGCTTGTTGACACTCAGGAGTCCATTCTGTAGCAGCATCCTTTTTCAATAATTTGAAAATAGGCTCACAAATAACCGTTGACTGAGCAATGAAACGGCTAATGTAGTTGAGTCGTCCTAAAAAGCTCATGACTTCCTTCTTACTTCTCGGCGGTGGGAGCTCTTGGATGGCCTTAATCTTTCTTGGATCCAATTCAATACCACGACGGCTGACGATGAAACCCAGTAATTTTCCTGATGGAACCCCAAATGTGCACTTTGCCGAATTTAGCTTCAGATTGTACTTCCTCAATCTGTCAAAGAAGTTTCTGAGGTCTGCCAGATGATCCGAGCTTCTCTTTGACTTGATGATGACATCATCTACATATACTTCAATTTCCTTGTGAATCATATCGTGGAAAATGGTAGTCATGGCCCGCAGGTAGGTGGCTCTAGCATTTTTCAACCCGAATGGCATTACCTTGTAACAATATACCCCCCATGGGGAAAGAAATGCGGTTTTCTCAGGATCCTCTTCATGCATTCTGATCTGATGATAACCAGCGAAACAATCCACGAATGACTGTGTCTCATGCTTGGCACAGTTGTCAATAAGGATGTGGATGTTTGGTAACGAAAAATCGTCTTTAAGGCTGGCCTTGTTGAGATCCCTGTAATCCACACAGACTCTGACCTTTCCGTCCTTCTTCGGTACAGGCACAATATTGGCCAACCAAGTGGGATATTCTACCACTTTGAGGATTCCGGCGTCAATCTGCTTGGCTACCTCTTCTTTGATTTTCAAACTCATGTCAGGCTTGTATTTCCTCGGCTTTTGCTTCACAGGGGAATACGCTGGATCAGTAGGCAACCTATGCGCTACTATAGAGTGGTTGAGCCCTGTCATGTCAGTGTAAGACCAAGCAAAGATGTCTTTATACTCCTTCAGAAACTCTATGTACTCCTCAATCTCTTCTTTTGGCAAGTGAGTGCTGACTTGAGTCTCTTTGGATATTTCTGAATCTTCCAAAATTACCACATCGGTATCTATCAGATTGGCTTTGGGTTTGTCCTCGAACTCTTCTATTTCCCTGACAATTTCCGCAGGTAACTCATCTTCTTCAGCTTCTAAAGAGTTGCCTATGTTATGTCGCACAGTTTCATTACAAGCCATGGCCTTAGATTCAAATCGTTCGATACTAAAAATGCTGAAATTAAATTAAATTAAATTAAATATATGAAAAAAAAGTAATTTTATTAAAATCGATCAATTTGACATAATACTCAAAAGAAAATTCACAACTTTGAAAACAAATATTTATTTTGAATAAAAATGGAAAAACTGGTCCTTTGGTCTACCCAGATGCCCGGCGAGCTCTGGATGGGGTGGCTGTCCAATTGGCGGCTCTTTGAACTCTGGATTCCTGTTGTGGGGCCCCTCTTTCCTCCCCGTTTCCAATGGCGTTATAGCTGTTATCATCCAGAAACAAATCCCTTACACTGAGCAGCACGACATCTTCTTCGGCCCGTTTAACATTCGAGATGAAGGGTTGTTGAAGCGAAGGCAATGGGTTTGGCAACAGAAAATTTCTCTTTCCCAAGGGATATTTCCAATTGTCTAGCTCTTCCTCAGTAGGTTGATATCCCAATCCAAAAGTGGTCTTTTGCGTTGCCACTTGCAACGACTCAGAGATTCCTTGCAATTTAGCTCCTAGACCCCAGCCTGGTTCGAACCCTAACCAAAGTAGCATAATCAGGATCTTATCACTCCACCATCTACCTTCCTCGACGACACCGACAAGCTCTACGATGTGAAAACTTTCCCCGTCTAGGCCTCCCTTTCCTTCAATGACAAGGATAACAGGAGCAGTGTAAATTGGACGACTTTCATCCCTGTGGACCACGACTTCTTGATGGTCCCACTCAAATTTCAGGCATTGGTGCAGAGTTGAAGGCACCGCTCCCGCAACATAAATCCATGGACGTCCCAATAGCAGATTGTAAGAGGATGGGATATCCATTACCTGAAATGTCATGGTGAATGTGGCAGGGCCAACTAGCACGTCAAGATCTATTTCTCCCACAGTGTCCCTTTGTGAACCGTCAAACGCTTTGACGTTCATCTTCCATTGCTTGATCCGGGCAAGGTCAACTTCCAACCGGGTCAAAGTATTTAGCGGACAAATATTTAGACCGGAGCCTGGGTCAATCAATACCTTGGTGATGAATTAATCCAAGTGCTGCACTGTGATATGCAGCGCTTTATTATGGGCCACGCCTTCCATAGGCAACTCATCTTCTTGGAAGGATATTTTCTGGGCCTCAAATACCTGACCCACCATGTTAGCCACCTCACTACTAGATATGCTTGTAGGGACATAGGCTTCTCCTAGCATCTTCATCAAAGCCTTTTGGTGTTGCTCAGAGCTCTGCAGAAGTGATAAGATAGAAATTTGAGCCTGGGTCTTGCTCAATTGTTCTACCACCGAATACTCCTTCACTTGCACCTTTTTCCATATCCTATTTTCTGCTTCCACCGCTGGCTGCTTCCCTTTATCGGCTCCTTGGACCAAGGTTTCAGGAGTGTATACTCTTCCAGACCGTGTCACTCCTTGTGCCGCATCTGCCTCCAACACCTTTGTTTTATGCGAGGCATTTTCCTTGTAACTCCAAGGTACTATCTTGTATGAAACTAGAGAAGCTCTTACCACCGTGAAGGGAGGCCTTGGAGAAACTACCTCAACCTCAAACAGAGGGTGCACCTGTACTCTCTGAGATGAATCTGAAGAAGAACCTACTCCGTGTTCTATCATCCCAATAGTATTTGCCAAATCTTCAGCCTCATCACAAGAAATCATGTTCACCTGGTGATTCGGCAGAGGATTACTTGTCACATTTGGTGCCGGATCCTTGAGGTGAATAACCTTGGTGTCAATTAACTTCTGTATTTTGTCCTTCAAAGACCTGCAGGATTCTGTGGTGTGCCCTCTCATTCCCGAGTGATACATGCATATTTTGTTGTGGTCGTACCACTTAGCTTGGGTATCGACCGACAGTGCAGGAATAGGCTCAATGTAACCAACTTCTTTCAACCTTACATACAGCTGGTCAATTGGTTCGGCTAGAGGGGTATAAGTTTTTGTTGGCCTAAATTGAGCTCTATGCCTTTGGTTCGGTGAGAAAGAAGGTCGTGGGTGAGAAGGTCGTGGATGAGAGGGTTGTGTGTTATAAACGGGATAAGTGAGGGCTTGGTAATGTGATGGGGGTGTTTGGAAATGGGTCGGAGGGGGAGTTTGATATGGAGCTTGATAGGGATGGAGATTTTGATATGGTGATGGAGCTTGATAAGGTGAAGACGGAGTGTGATATGATGGAGGTGGAGTTTGGTAGTGCGGGGTTGGCATTTGATAGTGTGGGGTTGGAGTCTGCGGTCTATAAACATAACTTTTCGGCCCTTAGGCCATCATAACTGTTCCAATTTCCTTCTTCTTGCGGCTTTCCAAAGCAGTTCCGGACTGCAAGGCTTTGCTAGTCGCTTGTAGTGCATTCAGGTTGATAATGGTACCATCCTTGATACCGTCCTCAATCCTCTCTCCAAGTTTGATAATTTCTGCAAAGCTTTTTTCGCTAACCAACATCAATCTATCATAAACTTGCGGTTCTGAAATCCGCATAAAAATATCCTTCATTTGAGACTCTTCCATTGGGGGTCGCACGCTTGCGGCTTCAGTCCTCCATCGAGTTGCGAATTCCCTAAAAGTCTCGATGGGCTTCCTCTTCAGGTTTTGGATGTAATGCAAGTTGGGTGCATTTTCTGTGTTGAATCCAAAACGTTCTACAAAGGCTGATGCCATTTCTGCCCAAGTAAACCGTATTTTCAGATTCTGCTCTACATACCAGCTGAGAGCTTCACCGGTCATACTTCGCATGAACAACTTCATTCTTATCTTCTCATTCCATCCCACTCCTACTAGTTTATCGCAATACAATCTCAGGTGGGACCTTGGATCACCAGTTCCATTAAACAGCTCGAACTTGGGAGGTTTGTACCCCTCCGGTAATTCAACATCCGGATGTATACACAGATCTTCATAATCCAGACCCGTTATTCCCTTGTTGCCTTCAACATTTTGCAACCTACTATTTATCTTCTTCAACTCTTCTGCTAGAGTCTGAATCAGTCTATCCTTTTCCGAAGGTTCAGATTTCTCAAGATGATGAGTGACAGGTGCAGTCTCAACATAGATCAGGTTGGTATGGGTATGGGCGTAGGCTGTATTTATATGGGTTGGAGGAGGTACTTCTTTAGCTGGTGATGGGTAATGGGCGGTAGCTGGAGCTGGCGGATGTGGATAAGTATATGGAGGGTATTGGTAATGTTGGGGTGGAGCGTCTTGTAGTGGAGCTGCGGGTTGTGAGGACATGGGAAGACTGGCTGGTGCTTTTGAAGTCGAGGCATCAGCTTGTGTTCCAAATAGTGCTGCCTGAGTATTTATGTTTCAGACCTGTGCTAACTCTTCTTGCAGCTCAAAAATTTTCTATTCGAGCCTCATAATAATCTCATTATAACCTGGAGGGCCAGCCCTTTCGAAGTTGTCCCGTTCATTTCTAGGTGTGTCGCTACCGCTGCTATTATGTTCATCCATTTGGTTCTTTCCTTTGTTGCGGTTAGGGATGGGAGGAGGAGAAGGAGGATCCCCTTTCGATCTTGTGTAGTAATCCAGGTTTGCACAGATCAACCTCTGGGAAGGGGAAAAAATAAGACAAACAACAAACAAACCATAATTAGTAATAGAAGTTAGAAATAATATTGAAAGAAAGGTCAAATAAGAATAGTGACGTATTTCCTAATTTTGGGGCCTCTTTTATGCCAGAGGTAGGCCTAATGAGTTTGAGAGAAACTTGTTATTAAGTATTGTCATTTTGCTCCCAAAATAAAATTTTGTTACAATAAAAATTTAGAGAATTACAACAAACTAAAAAAGAACATTAAATCTTGAAAATGTCTTCATCGACGTCCGACTTCTTTGGATCTTCTAGTACTTTATCGAAACGGTGAAGACTGGACAGAAGGTAGGTCAATGCTAGATCTTTCCCCATAGATCCCTTATTCAGGCATTATTCTCCTTGTTTGCTGAATTCATCACGCAAATCTTGTATTCTCAAATCCAAACCAAAGGCCCGATCTTTCCAATATTCCAATTCTTTTCCCATCTCAGCAATTTCTTTAGCATTATCGTCGTGTAACTACCGATGAAAAGCCTCCGAATCTTGGACCTTTATTTTTAAACGGCGATAGAGGGTTTGTGCTTGAGCCTCCTTATCCTCTACATGCTTGCCTCGTTTGACGCTCGCTATTGCAGTACCAGCCCAATCATCATGTAACCAATCAATATACTCGGTTACGTAGCTTGCCCGATATCGGTCAACCTCTATGCTCTTTTCATCGAGATAAACCTTTTTGTTCCATGCTTTTGCAATGTCTAAAGCATGCGGGAAAAAATCGTCCTTGTAGTCCACTTGGTATGCATCCATGTTGGCAACTCTGGGTATTATTTGCATTCTTCCAGCCTGCCGTATTGTTCACATTGGAGAGTACGGTTGGAGACCTCGTAGTCCTATCAGAACCAAGTAGTATCGGGACTTGGTATATACAACAAAGTTGGATCTTGGAAACCAGTCGAACATCCACTGTACCGAGTCTTCAGTCAAATTACCAAACATTTGACCCCATTTCTCCACCTCTTTGGGCCGTTTTATTGGCTTAACTCCTATGGTGACCCTGTAATGGTGAGCGGCAATGTGATCGGTTTCTGTAGGCCGAGGCATGGTTGGATTGCCACGCACCTTTTGAAGATGTTCAATGAGCAGAGCTGAAGCAATAAATTACATCCCTTGAAGTGCTTAAACCCAATTTTGCACCTCCCCAGAGATCGGTAAATGTCGGCCACGATCATTGGAACAATAGTGCAATGTCCTTTATCAATACCATTGCATAAGGCATGGACAACTGAAATAAGGCGGATATCAATGTCTTTCTCAGCCCCTCGTGGGAAGACCACCATCCTTAAAAAGTAGACCATGAAAGCAAAAATTCGTCTGCTCGTTCATGAGTCTAGATCGGAACTGTTTTCTTTGTAAATTTCACGAGAAAAACTGTGACCGAATCAGTTGAGCAGATATTTCCCCGGCATCCATCCTTCATCACAAAGGACACCATGTCGCTACCTTGCAATCCCAGTTTGCTACACGCATCTTCTAGGGTGACGCGTTTGGGTATGATCATTTTCGCTTTTTCCCACTTCCTATTTCTCCATAATAAACTCACATTTTCCACATACCCCCCAATTTCTTCCAATAACGGGGTCATTTCAACCTCACCAAATCTGAACACCACTCTTTTCTCATCCCAGAAAGCTGTGGCGGCTTCTATGAGTTCCCGACATGGAGTAACTTGCATAAGCGAAGGTAAGTGTCCTAATACTTTCCTTACTTCGTTTTGTCCATATTCTCCCAAATCTAACCACCATACTTTCATGCCTACAGACATGCACCAAACCATACCAAACCTTGGGTAGGAAGTTGGAAGACTCATTGTGCCCGCATCAAAAAGAAAGTTAGAGTATCCTACCCACCCGAGAACAAAATGACGTTACTTTAAACAAAGTTTCTCTCAAAAATGCACATAATTTATGAATCGTCTTTTTCGGGATTTTAAAAAATCCCTTAAGACTTAGGGCAAGTTTCTATTTAATCTCGACGTACCATGGACGTCGCGATTTTTCTAAGTTTGAAATGATGTGCATGCCTTACTAAAGGCGTACATGGTCACGTTCTAGGAATAAGAGTGGGTATGACATAGTTCCCTCGAGCGGACAACTCGAGAGTGAGGAAGCTTATGACCGTCGACGCACCACTGATCGACCGAATCAAAAGACAATCCTCGAGGTGTTTTAAAATAGTGAACGGCTGTGAAACCATGCAACCGTTATTGTGTGTGATAGTGTAAAATTTCCAAGTGGGGGAAATATGAGCGATATGTCGGTTAAACAAAAGAAAATTACAACATTTTATACATTAACAATTACATATGAAAATAATAATAAACAATAAGAAAACAAAGAAAACGGTTAGTAACTTCATGGCAAAAGTCAAAAATAAGAAAATAAATTCAACATTTAGCAAATTAAAACTTAACTAAACCCCATTTAAATGAACACGTATTGGTTAAAGCCGAAAAATCCCCAGCTGAGTCGCCATGTTGTCGTGCCCCATTTTTCCTCGCGGAAAAGCGGGACTCAACATGTGACGTCTCTTAAGGGTTATTAATCTGAAGAGTCGCCACCTAACGGATTAAGGTGCGTTAGGGCACCGTCCTAAGCAAAGTTCGTTGCCTAGGTTATCAGAGTCGGGCAAGGGCTTAAATTACCTCGAAAGGAAGGTGTTAGGCACCTTTCGATGTCCACAAATGTGGTTCCCGACCGGATTCATTAAAAGTGGGGAAATTATCTAAGTGAACAAATAAAACTGATTTTAGCTTATATTATTTGTATTAAAACAGGCGATAAAGAACTGAGAATTAAACTATGTTGAAACAACCTAGAGGAAAGAAATTAGACGGAATAGATTTAAAGAGAATTTATCTTATTTTATTTTCTTAAACAATAAATACAAAAGTCGTGGCAAATAACAGAACCATTTATTAAAATCAAACAAACAAATAAACACTTTTTTAATTATGGGGCCGAACCTCGATGAGGCGCCTAGGTATCCCTTAAGGGAATCAAGTCAAACGTAGTTCTACCCAAAAGAAAAATTGTTTGACCTAATGGGATCACCCCGTGCAACTTAAATAATATTTCTCAATTCTTTGAATTGCTCGTATTATTCAGCGAGCACGGACTATCATTTCTCATCTACCCCCTAGTTGATTATTAACTTAAAAGACGTTCTATGTGATAAACTAACGTCCTAGTATTTGCCTACCCGTCTCAATCCTAAAGTCCAAGAGGCATTGACAACTACTTTGGATTTTTGGGTCTAAAATCCTATGGTTGTAAAAATAACGACATGCAATTACAAACAAATTTGAAGATAGCTTAGCGAGGTTTCATATAAGCCTCTTTCATTAAAATAAACAAAGGCGATGTCTATAGGCACGATCTCGAGGATAAATCCTATATGCATGTTTTCTGTTGCACAAATATTATGTTTATACATTTAGCATATAAATGCAGTATATACTAATCAGATTATGTCAATGTATAATCCTACGCGATATTTATTCAGCACTTCCAGCAGTGATTAAATAAAGTTGAGATAAGTGGTAACAAATTAATTCCTACAGGCAGGACTTTCGTTAATGCGTTATATTGAGCAAGCACACTTTAAGTTAATCAAATTATCACCTATGAATACAACATTTGTTTAATTAGGCAGGTGTGATTACAAATAAATTATAAATAATGGGTTTAAAAGAAAATTCTAGATGTGAGTACAATCTATTGTAAGTTTTGTTATTCATTTCTTATACCCATAGTTTCTAATACTAACAATACGTTACGATGGTAGACATACAATCAACTTCATTCATAATTTTTTTACATGAGTGATTAAAAGGTTATTAATATTTCATTTTAGAATCTATACGCGGGATGTAAGCAAATTTTTAAACATGATAATGCCCAACGGGCCAACATTTACCGAAATAATTCCTATATGTCGATCACATGTTTCAAATTAATTTATTAATCCCTATAGGCATGGTTTCTAGTAAAATAATCATGTTCATATTAATCCTATTGAGCATGATATCTAATGTCACATATGTTATTGAAATCCTATAGTCATGACTTCTAGGTTAGATTAGTAGTTAAAGCAAAACATACAATCCCCACACCCAAACCCCATTCCACTATTATCCATTGTTTGTTTACATTATTACATATCGACAGAAAAATAAATACATCATGATAAAAAATAAACTAGCTGAATTATAACCCTCCGATCCCGGCAGACTCTTCGTTCCAACCTGTTAAGCAAAAACTATACAACAAGATTGTGCACCATACTCTATAATAGATTGCAATTTATAAACAAACTTCTATTTGAACATATTATATTATAGCAGATATGCACGTAAATGTAAAAAATTTATACTTGTAGAATCTGATGCAATTATTAAGTTCACATAGTAGAAATTTTAAATTAAAATAAAAGATGGACTAACCGGTTAATTAATACAAGAAGTAAAGCAACAGTCAGCAATTTTTGAAAGAAGGCTTTTCAAGGATCGGAACCCAAATTCGACACGTCAAGATCACGAGGATCTCTTGGATCCTGAGCAGTGCTCATGTCGAAATGGGAGACAAGTATCTAAAAAATAGAGTAATATTTTGAAATTAAGTATTAGAGTCTTTTTCTTTTCACTATTAAAACTCTAAAAAAACTAGAGAGGAAGAGACCCCCCTTTATATAGTTAAACCGTCAAAAGGTTTAAAAGGGGAAGGGAATATTAAAATTAACTCCAAATAAATTGCTTACCATACATAACTAAATTATTCAACTTAATAAATAAATAATAAGTAAATTACGGAAGGGAAATTTTCTTACCATAATCACAAATATTTAAAGAGAGGAAAGAATCAGTCAATTTAGAGAGTAATAAGGAAAGAATAAATTATCCAATTAATTAGTTGAAAGAATTTCTCCTAATTGACAGAAAATAATAATAATAATAAAAAATCAAAAAAATCCCCTTTTTACCGTCATTAAGAGATAATAAAAAAAATAATCAAGTAAAGGATCCATTCAAATAAGGCAAGGAACAAATTACCAAACAAATTGCCAAAGATAAATAAAATAAAATAAAAAGATATATATATATATATATATATATATATTACCATAAAGCACGGGTTGTCGAAATCAGCACTAAAGGAAATTCTTGGCTCATAGTAACAAGATATTTCTAAATAAATACAAATCAATCGGAGAACTAAATAAGGTTGCATTTTCTAAATAAATACAAATCAATCAGATAATTTCTTGGCTCATGATGACAAGATGTTTTCTAAATAAATACAAATCAATTAGAGAACTAAATAAGGTAGCATTTTTTTAACAAATTATTTAAAATGACTATATATACTCTAGTACTAGTGTTTTACGGCTAAAAAAAAATCAAATCAAACAAACTTTCCTTTACCAACTTATGCAAGCATAACCACAAAAATGTCATATACAAATACATGATACAACTGTTCTTACAAACTAGCTTATTATGGGTAAACAACTACAGGAGGCGTTTATAGAAGTACAAAGAGAGAAAACTTTACTACATTATAACAGTAAATATTATGATATTTAATATACGGTCAGCCTAGAAATATCAAACCATTATCATTTGATCTTTTATTACAATAAATAAATAGATCACGACAAGATAATAAGCAAAAGTTACGAAGCCTAGAATGTGAAAATCATGAGTGACTAGAAAATAATCACACATACTAGACAAATAAGAATCAAAAGAGCAGTAATACATATTTGCGTTTACAAGATTACAAACAAGTAAGATAAAATCCTGGATCTAAAAAATGGAACTAAGGAATACCACGAAACAAAATCCTAATTCGAAAAAGATGAATTATAATATACTGAGAACGTGTTTTAAACCAGTAGCAAAGGTCAAACATATAAACGATAAAGATGAACAATATAAGTAATCGTTTTCGTGACAACAATAATCTTAACAATGTATACGTAATTTAGGCAGAATCATCGACGAACGAAATGATTTTTTAAGCAAATCAAAATGAAAACAGATGCACAATATTAACAAAAACCCAACATTAGTCCATCGAAAAAGGGGAAAGAGGAAATGGTGGTGAGCACTGACTTTAACGCTAGTAGTGGTGGAGTCTTTCGGAGATTGAGAGAGGAGGGTGGTGGTATTTCTCCGGTCAACAGCAACCGGAGATGGAGGTGAAGCTATGGTTGGTAGTTTTCGATTCTGATCTGGCTGGGAACGTGAATATGCTGGTTTGGGCGAAGATCGGAGGGAGAAGAGAGGCGTCTGGATGCTTTCTGCCAGTTTGGTCAGAGAAAAGAAAGTTAAGGCGGCAGTGGTGCTGGTCTGGTGGCTGCATTGTTCGGCGACGGGGCTATTCATGGTGGTTTCCGGCATGGATCGGAGCGGGGGAAAGAAGGAAGAAAAGAAGAGAGGGAGGAAGCCATGGTCAGGTTGGTGCGGCTGGTTCGGTGGTTGTTTTCCGGCGAACGGCGAGAGGGAGAAAAGAGAGAGGGAGAGAAATGGCGAGTGGAAAGGAGGTTAGTGGCCCAGGGAGAAGGGCTACTATTTTGCGGTGGTGGCCGGTGGTTATGGAGAGAGGGGAAGAAGATGGACAGAGGAGCTGCAGCGAGTTTTGGTGGTTGTTTCGTCGGAGGCTGCGCGGCGATGGAGTAGGAGGAGGCGGCTGTTATTTGGGTGATGGCCGGAGAAACCGATGGAGAGAGGGAGGTAGGCGGCGCTGTTGAGGTGAGGGAGAGAATGAGAAATGTGTTGTAGGGTTTGGGGGGGTAATTGGTAAATAAAGAAGTAAGGTTAGGGTTTAATTAGAGCCGTTAGATTAGGTGAAATGGACAACTAGGATTAGTTTAGCTAGATGGGTCGGTTCACGGGTCATATGCGGGTCGCGGATATTTAAATTGAATAGTCTGAATTAGTATTTAAATTATGACCAGAAATTGATCAAAGTAGCTAGAATTGACATAAATTAATTGGAAAATGGCCAAATTTGAAATAAATTGGATGAAATTGAATAGAAAATGGCTATAATTTAAATAAATTGCATGAAATTGGATTAGCTGCTATTAAATTAATAAATACACTACACTTTTAAATAATTTAATAAGTTGATAATAAAGTAATCTAAATTATCACATAAATATTATTATTAATATAAATAAATCCTAAACTTAAGTATACTTGTGTAAATATCGTATAATTAAATTATTATATTTATAAATAATTTAATGACTAGAAAATAAAATTAAGTTATCGAGTATTATAAAAATAATGTTATTAACATAAATAATTTATAAATTCGAGTAATAATGTTAACCAAATAAATTTGTAAAATTTAGGAAAAATTGTGTAAATAGTTTATTAAATAAATATATATTTCAAGATAAAGGCGCATATTAAAACGAAACACATTATATACGGCATAATTATTTAATATCAAAATTTAAAATTAATATGAGTCATATATATGTAACTTGAAATAATTCACAACATTATGATAATAAATTATTTTATAAATATCGAAGTAAGTCAAATATTTGCGTAAGATAAATAAATAAATAAATATTCATATAAGCAGCATATTAAGGTGCAGGGAGGTCAAAATTGGGTGTCAACAGGCATTATGAAAGGCTCTACCATGATGGTGTCGGTTATGACGAGTCCTCCCATTGTTCTGCATGTTTTTTGCATTGTTATGTTGATGTTAGTGGCTCAATTATGATTTGATAAAGTTTCTCTTATGATTATGATAATGAACGATTTACAAATGATTTGAAAACCTTGAGCCTTACGTTATCTTATGATGTTTATGATACGAGCATGATGTCCTCTTATAATCATTTATGAGCTTTTATGTATTATTTTTTCTAACACCCATTTTACTTACCTTACATACTGGGACATTCCACGTACTGACCGCATACTTCCTATGGTGTATCATTTCGTGATACAGGACCCGGCTCTCAAGCTCACCCTCCTCAGAAGTTCTTCAGATATCGCTATCAGCTTATTTGGTGATTCCTCATGATCGAGGGCCATATGTTCAGACTCTATGGTTTTCTTTCAGTTTCAGTATTGTAGGATTAGTTGGGGTATTGTCCCATCAACCCGTCTTTCATGATTAGAGGCTTTTCAGACTATAAGTTGTATTCAACCGTCATATATGGAACATGTGTTGACCTTTCTCCTTTATTATGTCATGATTTTATTTTCCTTATGTTAAGTGTTCTGCTCATGTGAATGAATCAGATGTATATTTTATGCCATGGGTCAACTTGGAGCCTCTCTGTGTTCCTTGTCCCGTGTTACGATCCGGGTCTACGTTCGGATCATGAC
Organism: Datura wrightii; assembly: GCA_035772735.1. Lineage (NCBI taxonomy): Eukaryota > Viridiplantae > Streptophyta > Magnoliopsida > Solanales > Solanaceae > Datura > Datura wrightii. The sequence goes on from JASDFA010000023.1 coordinate 42,162,716, forward strand.
ATCCTATTTTAGTTTTATTTCAGTTTTAGACTTTAGGAGTTAGCTGGGGACTTGTCCCAGCAGCTCATCGATTTAGTAGAGGCTTTCAGACATATATAGAAAGATTCAACTTTTGATTCAGTGTTTATAACAGAGTATGTTCTTATGGTGTTGATTAGACTTTTCCAGTTAGCTTCCGCTCAGTTATGGTTCTGTTTGTTGTTATCTTGTTAGTATCACGCTATGAGTATGTCATGGGTTGACTTAGGGCCATTCGTGGTTATAGGTCCCATGTTACGGCTAGGGTGTAAACTCGGGTCATGATAGTAATCATACTAATACTAGTATTACCAATGAAAGTATTACTAATATACTTTATTCAACATTATTCTTATACGCTCTATAAAACAGCTACTAAGAGTAGTCCCCATACTGAAGCTTGTTTCATATACTTCACTATTCAAACATCAGCATCTATGTGAGACATCCTAATAGCTTGTATAAACTGGCTCAAGTTTTGCACCACAAAGAAAATATCTGGTCTAGTAATAGTGAGATATAGTAATCTCTCAATCAACCTCTGATATTCACCAAAATCTAATAAGAGAGGGTCAGAAGAGTCCCTGCATATTTTTCATACTCTAGTGTAGTCAATTTTTGGTTCACTTTCACTAGTGTGAGAACATGCCTTGAATTGCCTAATCCCAAGTCTTAAATAAGGTTAAATGTATATTTTCTTTAATGCTAGAGGATCTCTGTTGTTTCCTGAAAAATTCTATACCCAAGAAGTACTTAAGATTCTTCAAATCTTTGATCTTGAAACTATCCTGAACTTTCTTAGCCTTCACTATCAACTGTATAGTGCTCCCAATCACTAAAATATCATCCACATAGATGAGTATTATAACTATGCCTTCAGAAGACTTTGTAGTCATTAAGGAATAATCAAGGGGATTTTGTTGGAAATCTTCTGCAAGCAAAGAATTAGTTAATTTGACATTTCATTGCATGGAAACTTGCTTAAGTCTATACAATGACTAAAGTAGCATGCATACCTAAGAAGGGCTTCCTTTGCTAGCACAGTGAAAACCTTGTGGCAATAGCATATACACTTCTTCAGTCAAATCTCCTTGCAAAAATTCATTATATACATTTATTTATTGAATAGACCAACCTTTGATTGCAACCAGATATATCACAGTTCTGGTAGTAACCATCTTTACCATAGGGTAAAAGTCTCTTGGTAATCTAAACCTTCTTTTTGATTGCAGTCTTTTGTCACCAATCTGGCTTTGAACCTTTCAACCTCTCCATCAGTCTTATATTTTATTTTTAAAAGTCCATTTGAGTCTATTGCCTTTTTTCTAGTGGGAAACGATACAACTTCTTAGATTTTATTCTCGTCCAGTACTTGAACTTCCTTTTTCATAACTTGGATTTATCTACTATTATTCAGAGTTTGATGATAAATTGTGGTTCAGTGTCAACTAAGAAATTAGCAATATAGGATTGATAAAAATCAGAGAGATAGTTAATCAACACTATCTAAAATGGAGTAGAGGCAATAAAAAGATCTTATCTTTGTTGTGAAAACTTTCTTTTTCCAAAGTGGAGGTCCTCTTTTTTTGCCTGATCTTCTCCTATCAAGAAAAGATAAGGGCTTGGCCACTTCTAGGACAGGAGAATCAATATCCCCTTCTTAGGCAGGAGGCTCAACATCTACCTCATTATTGATTTGATAATTCCTGTAATAGCTCTGCTTCATCCATAACATCAAGTGTGGAATCTGAGTTCTAAAATTTAAGGGAGTAGGGAATTGGATTGCAACCTCATGTTCTTCTACCAGCTCCTACAAAAATTCTGGAGAAAAAATCTGGAACGAAAAGAAAAACTTAGTAAAGATGACATCCCTATCGATGAAAAAGATTTTATTCTCAAGATCATAGATTTTGTATCCCTTTTGTTTAGTACCATAACCATTAGCTCTGATCTGATAACCCTTGGTCCAAATATATCTATCTTGAGTAAATTTTTGGCATGACAACAGACAACCGACCACTCTCATAAAAGATAAATCAGGTTGTTTCTTGAATAATAACTCAGAAGGAGATGTATTGCTCAAAATTATTGAAGAAATTTTGTTAATGATGTGTACCACCACCATTACACATTAACCCCAAAATCTTATTAGCAAGTGACCTTGAAATCTGACTGCTCTAGAACTTTCTAAAATATGTATGTGCCTTCTTTTCACTACACTATTTTGCTGAGGTGTATATGGACAAGAACTTTGATGAATAATACTATTATATTCAAAAGCACGCACAAGAGTACGTGATCGATAAGTAATATAGGAGGTTAATCCTAGTATCGATCCCACAAGGACTTGTGAAAGAGAGAGCTAACTTGAACTAATATTAAGCTATCTAATAGGAGGACAATAATTTTTGGAGAAATGTTGTGTTTCTAATATTTTGTGAAAGAAAATAAACTGTAAGCTAAAATAGCAGATTAGTGTGGCTCAAATCAAATGTGAAAAAGATCCAGGGTTATGACTAGTTGACAATCAAGTTGAGTTCTCAAGTTGCAAATTTAAATCATTTTCCTGAATTACTAGTTTCAGGTTAATATCCCTTCCCGAACTCCAGTCTGAAGTCTCGAAGGATACTCAACTATTCCTAACACATATATTCCTATAGTTGTTGGTCGATAGTGAAGTGCATATTAAAAATCATCTGTAACAACTAGGCAAGGCTAAGGAGTATATTCTTATCCACGTTAGCGAATCACTTTCCATTCCCAATAGATTTCATGAACAAATTCTACTTTCTCTTACAAGTTCCATCTTCTGATTTCAATCTATTAGTTAGAGATAATATTGTACAATTAGCCAGAAAATTAATTAATTGAGATCAAGAAAAAGCAAGCAACTCAATAAATAAAAAATATTGGATAAGATGTACAACTATCGAATATCAACCATCATGTTTAAATCATAACCTCAGAACAAATTATTTAGTTTTTTTATAACTTGGTTATAAGCCAATGATTTCATGAATGACAATTGTTTAAAAACAAAAGAAAATTACAAAAAATGAAAACCTACGTAAAATTCTTAAGTTCTTCTCTTCCTCTCTCTTCACAACTTTAGTAATGTCAAACTTTCTTCGAAACTACGCATATGCAGTACATTTTATATTTCAAAAATGGATCTAAATGAAAGTACCCTTTATTTAAATGAGTGCACCAAACTGGCCTATTTCCATACTGTCGTGGTGCCGCTCCCCGCTACGCGATAGCCTTGATTTCCAGGCTTCTACTTTTTACGCGCAGGCATCCACCATTTGCACTATTGTGGTGCTGGGCACTACACTTGACACGATGCAGTAGTGTTTTTTAGCTCCGTGACTTGAATTTTTGTGGACTTGCCTCCCGCACTTGGTTTTGCACCTCGTATGAACTTCAGGTTGGCTTAAATGGCTTCTACTCAAACTTTGAAGCTGTCTTTTTCATCCTTTTAGCTCAAAACTCTTTATTTTTGTCCTTCACATTAAAAATAATAAAGGTAAGTATAACACCTATTTTTAGTATTTTAAGCACGACTACACACCCAAGTAATAAGGTGAAATAATAGCTAAATATTAACATTTTAGCCTTACATCAACACCCCACGCTTAAGACCTTGATCATCGTTGAATAAGCCTTTATAACTCAATGCTTAACCCCTAATTTATTTCCTCAAACAATCTACTCGAACAGGTTTACCTACGTTAAATATGCACTCAACATTAAAAAATAAGCCTTTTTAATATGAAACTTTTTCAAAATAATCTTTTTCAAGATAGCCCAGCCTCAATGACTAACTTAATCTGTTTAAAGCATTTACACTTAATTACATGCCATGAACTCAGAGAATCAAAATTGACATGTCCTATATCAACAATGTGCCCTAACATAAATGAATAGTTCATATACTCACCCAACAAGACGAGTATACTTTATGGACTTAGCAACAAAGCATACTCTCTCACTCACAAGGAAGAATCACATGCATGCACGAAGTACCATAAGCTTGCCTTGTTATGTGCATCTCTATTAATTTAAGTGTGCTAGATTAGAATCAAATAGGACTTTAATGGGTTGTAATGTTGTCTAGGGGATAGGTAGGATAACTTTGTGATAGTGATTTACACTTTCCTGAGCACTTTGTAATTTTATACATAATATCAATTATCTCCTCACTTTAGCTTTTCAGCCCTCTGTTCATCACTTATATCCGCAAAGAGTTCTCATCATAATATGAATGCTTCGATCATTTCCTTTATTCTTCTTTTAAGCATTTTTATTCCTTCTTTTTATACATTTCTTTTATGCGGGCATTTTCATCTCAAGCTAGTCTCATTGATCACCAAATCAACTTGACATTCCTTTTTGTTTGATTCAGCAATTTCAACACAATTTTATGCTATAATGCTTAAGGAAGTAGGGTGCAAATGTTACGATCCGTTTTTAAACTCGTTAAAAACATCTCATAAATTGGCAATTTTTTAAAAATATAGATTTGCCACCTAATTGTTATGAAAATTAGAAAACTACTCTTTAAACATAGTTTCAAAAATCTTTATTTAAACCAGAATTGGGTAAAAATTCCGGTGATTTCTTAAATAAGGTGTTAAGCACTTCAGAAAATCCACAAATGCAGCTAACCGGCAAAATTTAGAAACATATTATGGCTAAAAAAAATTTTTAAAGTAATTTTATTAAGAGAATATATAGCACTTTAATTATTTCATTAATCCACCTTGTGAATTACTTTATAATTTTTCTACTACATTGCTAAGAAAGGATTAACTTTTTTTTAAAAACCACATGCTCTTATCTCAAAAAGCAACATCAGCTCAAAAAAATATTTCTTTTGAAAATTTTCTAAATTCTGCATCCCAACATTTGAAAAATAAAGCTCTTCATTTTTTCTTCTTTTGAATTAAAAGAATAATTAATAATGATATATATCAATATTAGTGTAAAATTAATTACAGTTAGGACAATTTGAGTGAATCACCAATTACGACTTCATTTCTCTTCCTTAGGGACCATCTAAGTTGAGAAAAAAAATAAAAAATCAGTAAATGAGCATTACAAACATCGAAATAACGAAGGATAGATAGAGTTAAGAAAGTTGGGTTTCAGCCCGTTTCTAGTCTGCTACTATATCCTGATTGGTTGCTATTATTGATGTGATTGGGCTATAGGCCCACTCTTTTTATTATATTGGGTTGTTTTATATTAGGAGATTATACTATGTTATGCTAGGAGCCCAACACATAATATACCAATGTTTAAAAGGAGTGTTTTTTAAGATAGCGAACTGTAACGACGAGTATTTAACCTGATTCTTTCAGGAACAAATGCGAAACTCAAGCCAGAGAAAAATTCAATAACTCTGTCCTGACCAAAATAAGCCGAGGCAAAAAGGAGAGTGATTTTATTTTTGAATTTTTGAGAGATGATAATAGTGAGGAAGGAAAGTAAGGGTGTCGAGCGGTAAAAAGGTTATGTGCTTTTCGATGTAACATCAGCTAAAATAAATTCCTCTATTGAAATCCATATATGAGTATATATAGGTGAAATGTTAGGGCGTTCTGATTTTGGGTGGAATCTTGAAACTCAGATTTCAGTTTTGAATCAAAATGTCCATTTGAAAGTTTTGAGACATTTACACGTGAATCAGATTTTAAAAGAAAAAAAAGAAGGATTTTGAAAGAGCCAAAATCGAGATTGTACCATCTCTATCAAGGTCGATTTATTATTGAGCATTAGGACAACGCCTGCACCAAAATAGAGGCAACAAAGTGTGTCCTTTGGCTGGGATAGATCGGCATTACTCTTTAAAATAACATAAGGTAGAAGGAGGGGTTGAGCAAATGATTCTCTAGAGAAAAGAAAATCCTAGTTTGTTTAAGACTTTAGATGAAAATGGATTGAGTAACGGGATGATTGGTTCGGGCATAAAAAAGGAGATAATAGAGGTTAATTTTATGAGTGTAAAAAAGGTAGAAAAAAATTAAATTTAAATCATAGCCAAAAATAATTCAATTGTAAGCAAAACGTTAATAGAATAACTAAATTTACTAAAATTAAAACAGTCTTTAAACGTTAATTTGAGATAAAATTAAGATGAATTAATTATTCAACTAATTAACCAAATTTTTTGACTTAACAGAGTAAAACGATTATTGCAAAAACTGGACTAGATATTATAATTAAGTCGTGACCTTATTGACTAAATAAAATACGTACTTGATTAAAACACTTATTTTTTCTATATAGATTATTTTTCAATCTAATCAAATAAATATATTTAACATTTATTATATATATAAGGATATCTTTTCAAATAAAATGGCAAAATAACCCCAAAAATAGAGAAAAAATATTTTGGACTATATAAAGTAAATATTTTACTCTATTTGTAGTTTGAGAAGTTTGCCTAATTAATTAAACATGTGGAGGACCAAAATTAAATATCAACAACTGTCGCTTTCTTTGGTAGAGATGATGAAAGAAGGCATGGGCAAATAAAATTAACAAATTGAATTTTATCTGATCATTAATTCATCTCTTAAAAATGACATAATTAAAAAAAATCATGGTCAGACCCTGGTATCTGACTTCCTACTTATGTCACATTGCATGAGATTTTAGGCTACATATAGTTCAATACGATTGATTTAGGCACAATTCAGAATTCAAAAACTTTCCTAGTGTTGAATTATGGAGAGACTTGGGAGTTTGGAACGAGGTTGAGGGAATTTGAAATACTTCCAAAATTCAAAATCAAGCTCGCCTATATTTTTTCGATATTGAGAATCAAGCTGTATGTAGTTTGACTCAATTGGTGAAAAGACGTTTCTTATGTGAAAATAACCTTTATAGATTTAGATAGGGGACAAGTATAATCTAACTACGGAAAAGAGGCTTGTAATTTCTTAGCTATGAATATGGTATGCTTCACACTCATAATTAAGTCTCTACACCGATATAATTTCAAAACCTCAAGTATGTCATCAGTGAATTTGGAGTAAGAAGTGATGGTGCCCCTGATGTAGATTCAATGTTTATAATGGATGCGAAATTTGAAGGACAACCAATTCATCTTTCAGTAAAACACCTTGGCATAAGTAACCGACATGCCTTCTTATAGGGATGTAGTTTGAATGTTGTGAAAAATGATCATCAACTCTCACTTGAAGAATTTGAGCCCCTCTTCGGCAAGTCACCCTAGTTCGTAGCTAAGAAAAAATTTCACATTATGTTGCATCCTTTTTAGCGTAGTTCACATCTATGGATTGTGTATGCTACAAAATATGAGATAAATTTATCAAAAAAAAGAAATGTAAATGTAATTATAGCGGTACCATCTGTATAATATTTTGACTGATTGATAATTTCCCTTACAACATCTCATATATTCAAAAGAAGTGTACATATATATGACGATGGCTTGTGTCGATATGTGGTCGTAATTTTGACGTCTTGTCACACTAAAGGAGGTGATGCTCCAAAATATGATATCATAGAAGGTGCTGATGCCTCATAATATATCACACCAAAAGAGGTGATGAACCAATAAATATGTCACACTGAAGGAGATGATGCTCCTTAATATAATATGTCACGCTGAGAAAAGTGATGGTCTAATATAATATAATATATCATATTGAAGGAGGATAACGATGAAATATAATAAAGTACCCTTCAAAAATACACTAGTAGCGCTACAAGTATTCATCATAGCCATGAGTAAGTAACCCCAATATGCCCTGAACCCATCATGCTTTATATAATAAAATTTTCATTTCTCAAGTGGACTCTAAAAGTAAGTTGCACTGTAACATTTCGTATATTCGCATTAGATTTGAATTCATTAAATTTTTTGGATTAGATTGAACCATAAAATTTTTTATGTGTACCAGTATAAAAATTGATATTTGAGTGTATACTAAATGTACAAGAATTGAAGTTGAAAATAATTAAAGAGAATCTATGTTTGACTTTAAATGTGAACAGAAATTTGCAAAATAAGCTTGATAGCTTTCAGGATCTAATTTCAAATGAGTATAATCTAAGATCATTATGGAATCTGAGATAACCTAAAATAGCAAAGTTGTAACTCTTTGAAATAACTTTTCAACCATATAAAATTTTGGTCAAACATAAATTTATACATTGAGTTATGATCATTTTACTGAATATGTATAAAATTTAGAAATCTTGATTCATGTAGGATTTGATTTTAAAGTCCAAGCCCTTATGATAACCTATAAATATACCCTAAAATATCTTGTAAGTGGTTTTTCAACTAGATATTTCTACCAAACTCTAAGGTAAACTTTTACACCAATCTCAATATCAATTACGTAAAATTTTGCGCTAGATTAACAAAAGTCATTATTGAAAATTATAAGATTATGAAAAATTTATTTAATACCAATTGAGATAAAGTTTTGAAATTTCTTTAAAAAAGTAAGTCCTTCAATTAAAAATAAATTAATTGGAGTTGTTATTAGGTTTTCAAGCATTGAATGGTCTTTAGAATCATGAAATAAGATTGATTTAAATGTACTCCATTAAAAGCAAATATTTAGTATTTTCTGTAGATTTTTCCTTTGACCAATTTGTAGATTGTACAAATATTAATTGGAGAGAAAAGTTTTAGGTAATCTTCATATCACGACCCGAGCATAGGCCCGGACGTAACACAGAATCTAGAACCATAAGTGTCTCCAAGCTAACCCATGGCACATGCAAACATAATTTAGAGCATAAACTAAGCGGAACAATCATATAGCATAACATAATGCATAAACAGAAGTCTAAGATATCATAAAATGTAAACAAGAATAAAAGTCAACATCATTGAATATCTGCACATAACAGTCTGAAAGCCTCTAGTCATGAGGTGAATTGCTAGGACAAGCCCCCAACTAGTTCAGCTATGTCTAAAACTGACAGACATTAAAGTAAAACATAAGAATAACTAATATCCCCACATGAAGAGGACTCACCCAAAGTTGAGACTGGGCTGAACTAGAGCGGGGGAGGGGGGGGGGGAATCTAACATCGGGGCTGAGACTGATCGCCCGAACCTATATTATGAGATGATATAGCATAAAGGTATGCGGTCAGTACTTTGAATGTACTGAGTATGTAGGATAAGTAAAACACGATAATAAAATAGTAAACCAAAGTCATAGGTATAAGATAAGCTAAAACATGAGTTTATGATCATAAACTGAGTATAATGACCCTAGATTTTTAAACCGGAATCACAAAGCTGAACATGACTGAAATCATATGTAAGACCTCATAAAGTGTATATAGAGTCAAAATATCATAAGTCGTAATATCATGAAGCATATGTAGAAAAACCATGGAATAGTGGGGATTCTTATAACCTACGTACCCCATGTGAGCATACATGGAGCCTCTCTTGTAACCCTAGTTGAGAGGTGTGTCTATATCTTGACAAGGGCATGGACCATGAAGGCATGATATCACTCCTGGGTGTCCCATTCGGGTATAAGAGGCACTCTCGTGGAAGATCCTATCATGGCTACGGTGGCATGTAGTTTTGAGACTTGGGTGCACTACTACCCTGGCCTACTCAGTGTTAAATACTACTCCTAAAATATATATAGTGCTCATATCATAATCGTGAAATATACTTTGTTTTACATGGGCTAGTTAGAATGTATGATATTCATAAATTGTATAAATTACATGAACTAGCCATGAAAATAATGTCGGAGACTGGCCATGATACGTAAGCTTGAGATTCATGAAATTCATGTATAATTGTGTGATTCATCATAACTTGAAAATATAGAAGCATGAGAGATTTTAATAAAAATTATGAAATCTAAATCATAAATCATGGATTTAATCATAATAGAATTGAACTCATAGAAGATCATGAGAATTTTCATCAAAATTGGGTCTAAACATAGAAATTCATAATCATGATTGGGGACTTGAATTCATAAAAGTGAGTTTGAATTGGGCATGGGGGTGGAATAAATACCTCATTCATGTACCTACATAGATGGATTGAAGAGTTTCTTGACTTGATTTGGAGATCCAAGAGAAATTAAGAAGAAGAAGATGATGAAGAACCCTAGCTTTTCCTTGAGAGGTTATTCCAACTTATGGTGTTTGAAGAGAATGAGGGCTTGGGATGAGTATAACCCCTTAATCAGCCCCTTTAGAAAGCCTAAAACGATGTCACCTTAGGAGTTAGAAGTATAGAATTTTACTAAAATACCCCTGAACTACCACATCAAAATTTTCCATTGACAGAACCAGTGTTCCTTCCAACGGTTCATTGGTCCACTCGTGGTTTTTTGTTTCTACTATAAATCATCCTCTAACCTGCTTTGCTGACTAGAACGGACAACCAGGACAATCTAAAAAGGTCCTCCAATCCATTCATTGGTTCTAGGTAGATTTTGACAGTTTTCTGAACATTTGGCAGACGGGTCAACCAACGACCCGTATGTCCTTCCAACGACCTATCTTGAGGTTTGTACAATGGCCTGGTGCCATTTTCTGCTGGCTTCTACTTCATGTCTAAGATATGTTTTTAGGAGCTTTTGGGATGTTACATTATCTCCCCCTTGGGAACAATCATCCTCGAATGAAGGGTCACTAAGCTGAAAAGATAGGGAAGGAGCTATAATCCTGGAACTAAATACTATCGACTGAATATAGATAGAGTGACTGACTCCGAACTGAAACATGCATGCGTAATAAGACATGAAAGGAACTGAGAGACATGAACTTGACATGAAAATGAATAGAGTATTTAGGAGAAAATGAGTACCTCATGCTGGAACTGAGCTAGAAGGGAAGAGGTGCGGGTATCTAGCCATTGTATCTGCTTCAACTTCCCACATGGCTCCCTCAACTAACTGATTTCTCCACAACACCTTCACCAAATCTACCTCTTTGTTCCTCAACTTTCAAACTTGATGATCAAGGATCTCAACCCAAACCTCCTCATAGGTAAGGCTATCCTTCACTCCAATGCGCTCCACTGAAACAACGCCATATCACTATTGCACTTATTCAATAAGGATACATGGAAAAATGAAGGCACTGATGCTAACTCTGTGGGTAACTCTAACTAATAAGGGACAACATCCTGTAAGGGCCAACATATAGGGACTAAGCTTCCCCTTCTTGCCAAACCTCAGAACTTTCTTCATGGGTGACACCCTTATAAACAGTCAAACGTTGACAACAAACTTAAGCTCTCTCCTCTTAATCCACATAGGATTTCTGACGGCTCTGAGCTATTTTGCCTTTTTCTTATGAGCTGAAATTTCTCCATAGCCTCATGAACTGAGTATGATTCTTTCAAGTAGGAATACTGATATCCTATAGCGTAACTCAAGGTTATGCATCAGGTAATTCTTCTCATAAGTCTTAAGCTGTCTTGAGGAATAAGCAATGACCTTCCTATGCTACATCAACACACACCCAAGGCTAATCCTAGAAGCATCACAATATACCACAAAGCCATTCGTGCCCTCTGGAAGGGTCAAGATCGGAGTAGTAATGAGTCAAGCCTTTAACTCCTAAAAGCTCCTCTCACAAGTATCTGTCATGCCCCAAGCTTACACCTTGGATAGGAAACGGTACTTGGAGCCACAAGTAGCCCCAAGTCAACCCCTAGAATATCATACACTGACATTCTGAATAAACATGAAATATAGAGGAAGTTTTAAAGTAAACTATAAAACATTTATGAAATAGAGCTGGATCATAAGTTTAAAAACATCTGAGCAAAACTACAAGTCTGAGAAACCAAATCTGTGTCTGAAAGCCACTACAACTGATGAGTTGCTGGGACAAGCACCCATCTAACTCCAAATATAAAAATAATAAAGCAAAACTAAGTAAAATAATCTTCATCCTTGAAAGATGAGGATTCACCAAATAGGATAACTGAAGTCTTCTAAGAGCGATCGACTAGCGAGGTTGAGACTGAGATCCTGCAGTTGTATCATAAAATGATACAACATAAAAGTATGCATCAGTACTTTGAATATACTGAGTAAGTGAGAGAAATCATAACACAATGGAATAAGTAATTGCACTGAATAGACATGTAATGAACAACTAAAATTGCAGAAGTTGTAATAACAACAATAGACTGTGGTGGTCTAAATACTCCTATATGATGGTCAAAGGCATGCTCTGAATCTGAGATACTGGTCTTAAAGACTATATTGAAATCATAACTATACTGAGCGGTCTGAAACTATTCTGAACTATGCTAAGCTTAGACTAAACTAAACTGGGCTAAACTAATATTGAGCTGAACTAGGCTAAACTAAGACTGAACTGACTAGTGGGAGAGTCTATAACCGACATATAACCACGTGAGCTAGACATGGAGTCCAATGTATATACCTTGCCAGGGTATAGAGTCATGAACTAGATGATCATAAGAGTCTGAGGCCATGAGGTTAATAAAACTATAACCTACGGTGGCAACGTAGTTCTAGAAACCTGGGTGCACTGGAACCATGGTCTGCTCGGTGTTAAGTCCTACATCTACTGGATATTTCTATACTGACTACTAGGCTAATAACTTGAAACTAGAGCACAAGACTAAGTCAGGAATACTTATCTGGAAGAACCCTGAGAGTCTTATCGGACCAGATTCTGTAACTGGGTTCTAAGACTGGTCAGAGCTGCTAATCTGGAAGCATTGTAACCATCTATAGAACAAACATTAATTTTGAAGTTGGGGTCCTAGGGCTAGTTAGAGCTACTCATCTGAAAGTGTCATTACTGCCTAACAAACCACTAAAACTAATACTGAGTCTGATTTTGATAACTGGGAGGCACTACTGACACCTCAAGAATTTCTGTAGTCAAACTGATCAGTTGACATTTTTGGCTGACACTGAGTATTCTAACATTTTGACTGAAACTAGGCTAACATGTATCTGACTGAGAATTCAGCATATAAAAATAATATGGGAATCCACAACACTGATAGAATTAGGAAAAATTTTCAAGGTTTAATCACTATAGCAAGATTCTAGTCTTTTCTAACCTCAAGGACTAGGGCTAAATTTATTATACAGGGATAAGCATCAATACTGTCACAAACTGGGGGAAAATATCTATAATTATCATAAAACAATATTCCACATGAACTAAACGAAGCATAACTAAAAATTTCTTAACATTCGATAATCCGCAAGGCAAGAACTGATAAAGAAAATAGGGAGAATTTTGGGGACATAAGGGAAGAACTATTCCCTTGTTGAATTCCCACATACTTGGAGATAGAAATCCCAACGATAAATCCTTGAAAAATTTGAGAAGAATCAATCACCCTAACTTCAGCTCTGAACCTCTATAAGAGAGACTTTACGCTTAACTGATGAGAGATGAGGAAAAATGAGAGAAAATCGTCGGTTACCCCCTCTAAAACCTCTGACTAAAATCCAAAACAATGTAGTTTAGAGTCTAGGAGGTTAGAAAATTACTAAAACACCCTTAGAAAAATCGCTGAAAAAACTAACTACTAGTCCCCCACGAGGGACCTAACGGGTCGTGCCTAGTGACCACAACTCGTGGTCACATTCATCAATTGCACTGCCAAAAATCTCAAACTAGTCACCACGGGGGACACCACGAGTCGTAGTGTACCCGATGACTCGTGGTGACCCACTCATTAGGTACACTACCTAAAATTCTCCTGGAGACACCACGGGTGACACGACGACTCATGGAGTCCCAAATGAGTCGTGATGAGGACCCGTCATGTACATTGCTTGCCTTCTCCAACTCCCAAACCTTGACCAAAGGTCACCCTATGACTCGTGGTGTTGACCACAACTCGTGGTCACCCCCTTTTCCAAAATTTTCAACTAAGTTCAAAGTCTTCACCACGAGTCACTTAACAACTCGTGGTCACAACCACGGGTCACAAAACGACTCATTCTGTGACCTAGTGCAGATTTTTTAGTTTTCTGCATTTTAACTCCCGGGGCTAGTCTTTGAGTTTCTAGGGCATTACAATATCTCCTCCTTGGGAACATTCATCCACGAATGTTGGAAAACACGCAGGAAAGCAGAGAATTACAATCTTTATACTCAAATACTGATCATGAAAGCTAAAAACTAATAGAGTGACTACCTCCGAACTGAAACACAAGCCTGAACTGAATTCACTAATCATACACATATTCATTTACATGAAAGAAACTGGAACACATAAACTGAAAGTAGTCTTGGGGAGGAAATTGATACCTTAAACTGAAACTGAGCCGGAAGGGAACAAATGGGGTTATCTAGCCATCATATCTACTTCGGCCTCCCACATAGCTCTCTCAACCTGCTGATTCCTCCACAAGACTTTGATTGAAACTACCTCCTTGTTCCTTAGCTTACGAACCTGACGGTCAAGGATCTAGGCTGGGACCTCTTCGTATGAGAGACTATCTTTCACTCCCATACTGTCCAATGGCATAATTGAAGTTGGATCACCAATGTACTTCTTCAATAGTGACACAGGGAATACTAGGTGCACAGATGCCAACTTTGAAGGTAATTCCAGCTCATAAGCTATCTTTCCAATTCGCCTTAAAATTCTGTAGGGTCCCACATATCTCGGACTAAGCTTTTCTTTCTTGCCAAATCTCATTACCCGTTTCATGGGTGAAATTTTCAAATAAACCTAGTCATCCATAGCAAACTCCAATTGTCTTCTCCTCACATCAACGTAAGATTTCTAACGGCTCTGAGCTGTTTCAATCTTTCTCGGATGAGATGAACTTTCTGCATAGTTTCATGAACTGAGTCTTGCTTGATTAAAGTAGATTCACCCACTTTAAACCAGCCGATAGGAGATCTACACCTCTTTCCATATAATGCCTCAAACGGGGCCATCTGGATAATGGAGTGGTAGCTGTTGTTGTAAGAAAACTTGATGAGAGGCAAGTGATCATCCCATATTCCCTTGAAATTGATCACGCATGCTCTCAACATATCTTCTAGGGTCTGAATAGTCTGCTCAGCTTGTCCATCTGTCTGTGGGTGAAAAGCTGAGCTGATCTTGACCTGGGTAGTCCCTTATGAAAAGACTTCCAGAAGTGAGAGGTGAACTGGGTATCTTTGTCTGAGATAATGGATAAGGGCACCCCATAAAGTCTGACCAACTCCCCGATATAAATCCTAGAATAGCCTTCAACTAAATCTATAGTTTTAACTGGGAGGAAATGTGCTGACTTAATCATCCGATCTATTATTACCCAGATTGAATCATGCTACTGATGAGTCCGAGGTAGACCCGTAATAAAGTCCATATTTACTTCTTCCCACTTCCATGTAGGTATGATGATATCCTGAGTCATACCTCCCGATATCTGGTGTTGTACTTTGACCTGCTGGCAGGTCGGGCACTTAGCTACAACTTCAGTGATGTCTCTCTTCATACCATTCCACCAGTAAATATCCCATAAATTGCGGTACATTTTAGTAGCACCAGGGTGGATGTAGTATCTCGAGCTGTGTGCTTCAGCTAGTATCTTCTGTCTCAAATCACCAAACGTCTGATACACACAATCTGCCCTGGTAACGGAGCATACCATCACCCCTTTAGAGAAAGCCTCAACTTATTTTCTGAAAACCGCTTCCTTAAGCATAAGTAAGACGGGATCTTTATCCAGTTTGGACTTAACTTCAAAAACCAAAGAGGAATTTGACCCACTTTGCATTACCACTCCACCCTCAGCTGAGTCAACCAACTGCAACCAACCAACCAACCAAGCTCGGTGAATATCCTTCGCTAGTTCTTTTTTGCCCTCTTCCACATGGGCCACGCTCCCCATAGATACTCTGTTCAGAGCATCCACCACCATATTGGCTTTGCCCGAATGATATAGGACGCTCATGTCATAGTCCTTCAAAAGCTCTAACCACTTTCTCTGATGAAGATTTAGATCTTTCTGATTGAATACATACTGAAGGCTCTTTTGATCGGTGAAAACTTCCATGTGAGCCCTGTACAGATAGTGTATCCATATTTTCAATGCAAAAACTATCGCTGCCAACTCTAAGTCAAGAGTCGGATAATTCTTTTCATGAACTTTGAGCTGTCTGGAGGCATATGCTATCACCTTGCCCCGCTGAATCAGAACGCAACCGAGTCCAACTCTGGAAGCGTCGCAGTATACTACAAATCCATCTTACCTTCTGGTAGGGTCAACATTGGAGCTATAGTGAGTCGAGTTTTTAACTCCTGGAAACTCTTCTCATACGCATTTGACCACTAAAATTTCACCTTCTTCTGAGTCAGCCTAGTCAGAGGGGATGCTATAGAAGAAAAGCCTTCCATAAAGCATTGGTAATAACTGGCTAGACCCAAGAAGCTTCTAATTTTGGTTGGGGAGGTAGGACCAGCCAGTCTTTCACCGTTGTTACCTTTTGAGGATCAACCTAAATACCCTGACCCGAGACCACATTACCCAGGAAAGTCATGGACTTCAACCAGAATTCGCCTTTGTTGAACTTGGAAAACAACTAACGGTCTCGGAGTGTCTGAAGCACTATCCTTAGATGATTAGCATGCTTTTCCTCATTTATGGAGTATACCAGAATGTCATCGATAAATATAATGACGAACATATCCAGATACTGCTTGAAGACTTTGTTCATCAGGTCCATAAAGGCTGCAGAGGCATTTGTGAGTCCAAAAGACATAACCACGAACTCGTAGTGACCATACTGAGTCCTAAAAGTTGTTTTTAGTATGTCACACTCTTTGACTCTTAGCTGATGATACCCTGACCTGAGATCTATTTTGGAGAAACAGCTGTCTCCCTGAAGTTGGTTGAACAAGTCATCAATTCTGGGTAAGGGATACCTGTTCTTGACTGTGACCTTGTTCAATTGATGGTAATCGATGCACATTCTGAGGGTACCGTCTTTCTTTCGCACGAATAACACTGAATCACCCTAGGGAGAGATGCTGGGTCTGATAAAACCCCTTTTGAGAAGGTCTTTTAGCTACTCCTTCAACTCCTTAAACTTGGTTGGAGCCATTATGTAAGGAGAGATGGAGATGGGCTGAGTATTTGGGAGAAGGTCTATACAAAGTCGATTTCCCGCTCAGGAGGAACTCCGGGAAGATCTTCAGAGAACACATCAGAAAATTCACTAACAATAGGGACCAACTGGATAGTTGGGGTCTCAAAGTTGGAATCTTTAACCCGAACTAGATGATAGATACATCCCTTAGAAATAAGCTTTTGGGCCTTAAGGTAGGAACTAAACCGACCCTTAGGCGCTGAACTCCTGCCCATCCACTCTAACACTAGCTCATTTGGAAACTGAAATTTGACAATTCTAGTTCTGCAATCGACTGAGGCATAACCAGAGTGTAACCAATCCATGCCAAGGATGACGTCAAAATAGACCATGTCTAATTCTATGAGATCATCTGGAGTGACCTTATTAAATACTGAGACTGGGCAGTTTCTATACACCCGGGTGGCTCTAATTGACTCGCCAACTAGGGTGGAGACTAAAAATGGTTCTAAGAGGACCTCTGGACTGATATTAAACTAAAAAACTATGTATGGAATCACGAACGACAATGTGGCTCTTGGATCTAGTAGGGCATATACATCTAGGTGGAAAAGACGTAACATACCCATGACCACATTAGGTGAGTTCTCCTGATCCTGACGAGATGATAATGCATAAAAATGATTTTGGCGCTGGCGGCCATCCATACTTGAAGTATTAGCCTGCTGAGCTGGTCGGCCTGCTGGAACTACTGAGGTAGTGGATTGTGACCTTCCCCATCCTGCCGACGGACACTCTTTAAGCCGATAACCAAGCTGTCCACAACCAAAACAACCCTCTCAACCCTGAAGACACTCTTCTGGGTGGTTCCTGCCACACTTAGGGCAAGTTAGATACCTGTTGGTGGATCTATAGCTCTGGGACTGAGAGCTAAATGCTCCACCCCTCCGATCCTGGCGGGACCAAAAGGTAGGGGAGCTGGCTGAGCTGGGTGTTAGAGCCCTCTGCTGCTGCTGCTGTGGGCGGCTACAGCCACCTGACCTCTAGTGACCATAATATGATTGGCCAGTTCTTTCCTGCTTGTTCTTCCGCTCCATGTCCTTTAGTTTTTCTGCCTCAATATGCTAGGCATGAACAATAAGGTTGGAGAGGTTAATATCCTTAATCAGCATCGCTGTCCTGCACTCTTTGAGGACCAGGTTGGATACCCCATTGGCAAATTTCAGCATACGAGCCCTTGGCTCGGCTACCATCTTTACAGCATATTAAGACAGTCTAGTGAACTCCGGTTCATACTCCTTCACCGTCCAATTTTCCTGTCTAGAATTCATGAACTCCGCTACTCTTGCCTCCCTGAGCTCTTAGGGGAAGAATCTGTCTAGGAAGGCTGTAGTGAACTCCTCCCATTCCACTAGTACTGCTCCCGTTGGCCTCCCTCCTTCCACTGATTGTACCATACCTGGGCTACCCCTTTCAGCTACTAGGCAGCCAAGTTAGCACTCTCTAAGGAATTGACACCCATAATTCAGGTGATCTTTCTAATCTCATCCACAAAATCCTATGGGTCCTCTACCACCTTAGATCCGTGAAAATCTGGAGGGTTCATCCGAGTGAAGTTCCATACTCGGGCAGCTGCTGCGGCCCCATTATTATTGATTGGAACCACCTGCTAGTTCACCTGATTGGTAACTGTCTGAGCAAGCAGCTGGATAGCCGCCCTGAATTTTGTGATGGACACTGAGTTGTCCTGAGGAGATTCTAGAGCTGGTGGTGCAGGTCGGTGAGCATTACCGACCCTTCTTTTGTTACCACATCGCGGAGGCATAGTTCGCTGAAATGAAATAGAGCACAAGTTAGGAGAACGATTTTGGAATTGAATTTCAACACACGATAAAGAGTATGAAGAAAAGGGAGTTTTCCTAATAAAATCTTTTATCCTCCTCGTCATAAGTGTGGAATGCTTCACACCCATGAAAGGGACTCTACTCGATGCAGCTTTAAGACATCTGAGGATACTCTAAACCTAGTGCCCTGATACCAAGTTTCTCACACTCTGAACTTACACCTTGGACGGGACACAGTACTTGGAGCCACAAGTAACCCAAGTCAACCCCTGGTCTATCATACACTGACATTCTGAGTAAACATGAAATATAGAAGAATCTTTAAAGTAAACTATAAAACATTTATGAAATAGAGGTGGATCATAAGTTTAAAAACATCTGAGCAAAACTACAAGTCTGGAAAACCAAATCTGTGTCTGAAAGCCTTTACAACTGATGAGTTTTTGGGAAAACTCCAACTCTAAATAGAAGAAAGAAAAATTGAGTAAAATAATCTTAGTCCTCGAAAGATGAGGACTCACCAAATAGGACAGCTGAAGTCTTTTAAGAGCAATCGGCTAGTGAGGCTGAGACTAAGATCCTGCAGCTGTATAATAAAATGATACAACATAAAAGTATGCGTCAGTACTTTAAAATGTATTGAGTAAGTGAGAGAAAGCATAACACAATGGAATAAGTAATTGTACTAAACAGACATGCAATGACGAACTGAAACTACAGAAGCTTTAATAACAACAATAGACTGAGGTGGTCTAAATACTCCTATATGATGGTAAAAGGCATGCTCTGAATCTGAGATACTGGTCTGAAAGACTATATGAACTCATAACTGTACTAAGTATACTGAAACTGTTCTAAACTAAGCTAAGCTAAGACTAAGCTAAACTAGGCTAAACTGATACTGAGCTGAACTAGGCTAAACTAAGACTGAACTGACTAGTGGGAGAGTCTATAACCAATATATAACCACGTGAGGTAGACGTGGAGTCCGATGTATACACCCATCGGTGGGACCCAATATACCTTGCCAGAGTATAGAGGCATGAACTAGGTGATCACAAGATTCTGGGGACGTGAGGCCAATAAAACTTTAACCTATGGTGGCAACATAGTTTTGGGAACATGGGTGCGCTGGAACCCCGGTCCGCTCGGTGCTAAGTCTTGCTCCCACTAGATATTTCTAAACTTACTACTAGGTTGATAGCTAAAAATTGGGGCCCAAGACTAATTCAGGAATATTTATTTGGAAGCACCCTGAGAGTCTTATCGGACCAGATTTTATAACTAGGTTCTAAGACTGTCAAAGCTGCTAATCTAGAAGCGTCGTAACCATCTAAAGAACAAACTATAATTTTGAAGATAGGGTCCTAGGCTAGTCAGAGCTACTTATCTGAAAGTGTCATGAATGCCTACAAACCACTAAAACTGATACTGAGTCTGATTCTGATAACTAGGAGGCACCACTGACACCTCAAAAATTTCTATAGTCAAACTGATCAGTTGACATTTCTGACTAACACTTAGTATTCTAACATTTTGACTGAAACTGGGCTAACATGTATCTGACTGAATTCAGCATATACAAATAATATGGGAATCCACAACACTGATAGAATTAGGAAACATTTCAAGGTTTAATCACTATAGCAAGGTTCTAGTCTTTTCTAATCTCAAGGACTAGCGCTAAATTTAATGTACAGGGATAAGCATCAGTACTATCACAAACTGGTGGAAAATATCTATAATTATCATAAAACAATATTCCACATGAATTAACCAAAGCATAACTAAGAATTTTTTAACATTCGATAATATGCAGGGCAAGAATTGATAAAGAAAATAGGGAGAATTTTGGAGACACAAGGGAAGAACTATTCACTTGTTGATTTCCCACATATTTGGAGATAGAAATCCCATGATAAATACTTGAAAAATTTGAGAAGAATCAATCGCCCTAACTTCTGCTCTGAATCTTTCTGAGAGAGACTTTACGCTTATTCACCTGGAGACACCCCGGTGACACGACGACTCATGAATCCCAAAGAGTCATAGTGAGGACCCGTTATATACACTACCTGCCTTCTCCAACTCCTAGTCAGACATTGACAATGGGTCAGCCCACGACTCATGGTGTTGACCACAACTCGTGGTCACACCCGTGGTCACCCCCTTTTCGAAAATTTTCAACTAAGTTCAAAGTCCTCACCACGAGTCACTTAATGACTCGTGGTCACCTCCACGGGTCACATATGGACTCGTTCTGTGACCTGGTGTAGATTTTCCAATTTTCTCCATTTTAACTCCCGGGGCTAATCTTTGAGTTTCTGGGGCATTACAGTATCGGACTATTTAAATCTGCCTGTCTTCTGAGTCAACTTAGTAAAAGGTGCAGTAATGGATGAAAATCCCTCTACAAACCTCCGGTAGTAGCCAGCTAAACCCAAAAAGCTCCTGATGTCAGTAGAGCTGACAGGTCTAAGCCAGTTCTTCACTGCCTCTATCTTTTGATAGTTTACTTGAACAACCTCACTAGATGGCTAATAAATGCAACTGACTGCAGCCAAAACTCACACTTTCTAAATTTAGCAAATAGCTTACGGTCATTAGGAGATTGCAACACAATCCTCAAGCGAGCGGCAAGCTCATCGTCGCTCAAGGATGTCATCTATGACGAGCATATCCAAGTACTGCTTGAATACCCTATTCATCAAATCCATAAAAGCTGCAGGGGTATTCATTAGTCCAAAAGACATAACTACAAATTCATAAAGATCATACCGAGTTTTGAAGGCTGTCTTTGAAATGTCGCTCTCCCTAACTCTAAGCTAGTGATAGCCGGATCTGAGGTCTATCTTTGAAAAGCACTTAACACCCTGAAGCTGGTTGAACAAGTTATCAATCCTGGGGAAGGGATACTTATTGTTGACTGTTTCAATGAAATATTCAGAGAACCATCTTGTTATACCCCAGAAGCTCAAAGATCAGACTCGAGAGTTGAAACAGAGAAAAGTTTTAAAAACTGGCACTAGGCACAAAATGAGTCGTGAGGTGACCTGTTGGTATAGCCCACGAGTGGTGATGTGACTCGTGGGGAGGTCAGGAGAGAAGTTTGGAATTGAGGAAAAAGGATTCCCACGGGATTGATAATGACTCGTGGTCAAGCCCTACGAGTCGTTAGGTCAGTTGTGCG
Organism: Datura wrightii; assembly: GCA_035772735.1. Lineage (NCBI taxonomy): Eukaryota > Viridiplantae > Streptophyta > Magnoliopsida > Solanales > Solanaceae > Datura > Datura wrightii. The sequence goes on from JASDFA010000023.1 coordinate 42,184,841, forward strand.
GTGGTGAGTAAGAAAGAAAAAAAGGAGGCAATGTACGTGAAGGGTGGTGACCACGAGTCTTGGTCACCTGTAACGAGTCATCACATTATCCGTTAAGAGCCCAGGAGAATTTTCCAACAGTGTACCTCATGGGGCAAGCAACAAGTCGTGGCCACAAGGGACGAGTCGTTAGGTCTCTCATGGCAGCTTCAGTGTTTACCAAGTAGTGTAGCCACGAGTCGTGGTCACTGACCATGACTTGTTAGGTGACTCATGGGGACTAACACTCAGTTTTTCCCTGCGATTTTTCAAGGGTATTTTTGTAATTTCCTATCTTTCTAAACTTGAAACTACGTCGTTTTAGTCATGATTTCAGACTTAATAGTGGGGTTAAATAGTTTCCCCCTCATTCCCACTCAGATTTTTAGAAATATTACGCAGGTTCTCACTCAAGAGCTCTCAAGCAAGGTCTAGGGTTCCTCATCCATTGCAGCAATTCAAGCTTCCTTCTCTAGGGAAATTTAGTCAGGGATGTGGGAATTCAACATGGGGATAGTTCTTCCCCCTTGTTCTCCAAAACTCTTCTCAAATTTCTTTATGAATCCTAGCCTTGAGCTTTCAAATGCGAAGAGATTATATGTAAACTTCTTTGAATTCGCATAGAATGATATCCATGATTAATTTTAAACATGATTTCCATCAGTTCATGAGTAAATTGATATTATTTCCACAAAAGTGAATTCTAGCGCTGCAAATTTTTGAATGTGGAGAAATTCTTGATGATGTCTTGTTTAATCCATGTGGAACCATCATGTATATTAATTATGGGTATTTTTTCCACCAGCTAATGGTAGTATTGATGCTTATCTCTGTGCAGTGACTTCAGCCCTAGTTCTTGAGGGTAGAACAGACTAGAAGTTCATGTTGAAATGATAAACCTAGGAATTCTCTTGATTATACTAGTGTAGTGAATTCCCTTACCATTTTACATGCTAAATTCTCAGTTAGATACATGATTGTCTAGCTTTAGTCAAAATATGAAATTACTTAGTGTCAGTCAGAATTATCGGCTGATTAGTTTGACTACAGAACTTCCTGAGGTGTTAGTGTTACCTCCTAGTTATCAGTATCAGATTTAGAATTCACTTATTGGTCCACTAGGTGTTCATGAACCTTTAGGCTTATAGCTCTAACTAGCCTTAGGACCCCAGTTCAAATTCCAGTTTGTTCTTAGACAGTTCAAATTCAGAATTAAGTTATTTATCCACTAAGTGGTCATGACACTTTAGACTTATACCTCTGACCAGCCTTGAACCCAGTTTGTTCTTAGACAATTACGACACTTCTAGATAAGCGGCTCTGACCAGTCTAGAACAGAACCCAATTTTAGAATCTGGTCTATTAAGACTCTCAGGGTACTTTTAGATATGTATCCTTGACTAGTTTTAGGCCCCAATTTAGAGCTATAAGCTTAGTATTCAATTTAGGTTATCTAGTGGGAGTAGGACTAAGCACCGAGTGGACCAAGGTTCTAGCGCACCCAGGTTCCCCAAACTACGTTGCCAGCATAGGTTTTAGTATTTATTGGCCTTATTGGCCCCAGAATTTGTGATTACCCAGTTCATGCGTTTATATCCTGGCCAGGTATATTGGGTTTTACCGGTGGGGTGTATACATCGGACTCCATGTTTAGCTCACGTGGTTACATGTCGGTTACAGACTCTCCCACTAGTCAATTCAGTCCCATCTTAGTCCAGTTCAGTTCAGATTAGTATTCCAGACTTAGAACATGCTTTGACCATGACAGGGTCTTCTGGACCACATTAGTACTTCAGTTTTTTAGCTCCGCAGCTTTAGTTGGTCATAGCATGTCTTCCAGTTCAGCATTTCATTTATTATTTATTCTGTTATATTGTGTTCCTCTCACTTACTCAGTCCATTCAAAGAAATGATGCATACTTTCATGTTGTATCATTTTATGATACAGCTGCATGATCACAATCCCAGCCCCGTTAGCCGACCGTTCACCGAAGAACCCAGCTATCCAGTTGGTGAGTCCTCATCTTTTGGGGACAAAGCTTATTTTCTTTAGTGATGTTTTCATTTTTTTATTTAGATTTAGAGCTAGTTGGGGGTTTTTCCGAGCAACTCATTAGTCTTAGTGGCTTTCAGATGTAAAGTTGTTTTCAGACTTAGATTGATTTCATTAAACATGTAACCTTGTTCAAGTATTACTACATTTTGTTTTAAAATTTCCACTGTGTGACTTTTTATGTTATTCAGAAGGCCTATGAATGATAGACCAGGGGTTGACTTGGGGTCACTTCTGGCTTCAAGTACCGTTTCCCGTCTAGGGTGTAAACTCGGGGCATGACAAACTTGGTATCAGAGTACTAGGTTTAGAGTATCCTAGGATGTCTGAAAGTCGCGTCAAGTAGAGTCCTTTTCATGGGTGTGAAGTGCGCCACACTTATGACAGGGAGGCTACGAGAAGTTATTAGGGAACCTTCCTTTTATTCATACTCCTTATCGTGCGTTGAAGTTAAATTCCAGAAACATTCTCCTAACTCGTGCTCTATTTCATTTCAATGAAACCATGCCTCCAAGATGCAAAAATGGAAGAAGGGCTGGCAACGCTAACCAACCTGCCCCACCAGCCCCCTCAGGATTATTCGATATCTACCGCAGAATTTAGGGCAGCCATTCATCTGCTCACCCAAACTGTGACTAATCAGGTGAACCAGCAGGTGGTGCCGATGAAGATAAATTGGTCTGCAGCAGCTGCTAGGGTGCAAGACTTCACCCGAATGAACCCTTCATCCTTTCAGGGATCCAAGGTGGGGGAGAACCCCTAAGAGTTCGTGGATGAGATTAAAAATATTACCCGCATAATGGGTGTCAGCTCCTCTAAGAGTGCTGACCTGGCTGCCTACAAACTAAAAGGGGTAGCCCAGGTCTGGTATGAATAGTAGAAAAAGGGGCGAACAACGAGAGTAGGACCGGTGGAGTGGGAGGAGTTTAACACAGCCTTCCCGGATAAATTTTTCTCTCAAGAGCTCAGGGAGGCCAAGGTAGTGGAGTTCATGAAACCTGAGACAGGGAAACATGACTGTAGAAGAGTATGCTCTAGAGTTCACTAGGTTGTCCAAATACACTCCAGAGATGGTGGCAGAGCCAAGAGCTCGCATGCTTAAGTTCATCAATGGAGTATCAAACTTGGTCCTAAAGGAGTGCAGGATTACAATGCTCATAAAAGACATTGATCTCTCCATCCTCATCATTCATGCCCAGCGGATTGAGGCAGAAAAGCTGAAAGACATGGAGCGGGAGAATAAATGGGCTAGGACTGGCCAATCAGATTATTGCCACCAAAGGTCTAGAGGTAGTAGCTACCCACAACAGCAACAGTAGTAGTAGAGGGTTCCAACACCCACATCAGCTAGTGCCCCTACTTTTCGGTCTCGCAAGGATCGAAAGGGTGAAGCATCTGGATCTTAGTCCCAGAGTCAGAGTGCCAGAAACTGTTATCCATCTTTCCCTAAGTATGACAAGAACCATCTAGGGGAATGCCTTTAGGGCAGAGAGGGTTGCTTTGGGTGTGGACAACTAGGTCACCGGCTCAGAGAATGTCCATCAGCAGGACGGGGGAGATCACAGCCGAGCACTTCAGCATCTCTAATTGGCCAACCAGCTCAACAGGACAACACTTTAGGTATGGATGGTGGTTAGTTCTAAAACTATTTTTATGCTTTGTCCTCTCGTCAGGATCAGGAGAGCTCACCTGACATGGTCACGGGTATGTTACGTCTCTTCCACCTAGATGTGTATGCCCTACTAGATCTAGGAGCCACACTATCATTTGTGACTCCCTATGTAGTTTTCCAGTTTGAAATCAGTCCAGAAGTCCTCTCAGAACCATTCTTAGTCTCTACCCCAGTTGTTGTGTCAGCTAGAGCCAATCGGGTGTATAGAAACTGCCTAATCTCAGTATTGAATAAGGTTATTCCAGCGAATCTAGTAGAGTTGGACATGGTTGATTTTGATATTATTCTTGGCATGGATTGGTTACACTCTGGTTATGCCTCAGTCAACTACAACATTAGAGTCGTCAAATTTTAGTTCCCTAATGAGCTAATTTTAGAGTGGATGGGAAGTAATTCAGCGCTTAAGGGTCGGTTTATTTGCTACCTTAAGGCAAGGAAGCTCATTACTAAATGGTTCATTTATCATCTAGTTCGAGTCAATGATTCCAGCTTTGAGACCCCCACTATCTAGTCAGTTCCAGTTGTCAGTGAGTTCCTTGACGTGTTTCCCAAAGATCTTCCTGGAGTCCCTCCCGAGCGGCAAAATGGACTTCGGCATAGACCTTCTTTTAGACACTCAACCCATCTCCATCCCTCCTTATAGAATGGCTCCAGTTGAGCTTAAGGAGTTGAAGGAGTAACTAAAAGATCTTCTTGATAAAGGTTTCATCAGGCCCAACATCTCTCTACGGGGTGCTCCAGTATTATCCGTGCGAAAGAAAGATGGCACTCTCAGAATGTGTATTGATCACCGCTAGCTGAACAAAGTCATAGTTAAGAACAGGTATCCCCTAACCAGGATTGACAACTTGTTCGATTAGCTTCAGGGAGCCAGTTGTTTTTCCAAGGTAGATCTCAAGTCAGGATATCATCAACTTAGAGTCAGATAATGTGAGATGCCGAAAACAACCTTCAGAACTCGGTATAGTAACTATGGATTCATGGTTATGTCCTTCGGACTAACTAATGTCCCCGTAACTTTCATGGACCTGATGAATAGGGTTTTCAAGTAGTATCTAAACATGTTCGTCATTGTGTTCATTGATGACATTCTGGTATACTCCAAAAATGAGGAGAAACATGCTAACAATCTGAGGATAGTGCTACAGATACTCAGAGACCGCTAGTTGTTCACTAAGTTCAGCAAATGTGAATTATGGTTGAATTATGTGACTTTCCTTGGTCATGTGGTCTCAGGTGATGGTATCTAGGTTGATCCTCAAAAGATAGCCGTAGTAAAATACTGGCCCAGACCTACTTCTCCAATCGAAATCAGAAGCTTCTTGGGCTTGGCTGGTTATTACCTATGCTTTGTAGAGGGTTTTTATTCTATAGCATGTCTACTGACTAGGCTGACTCAGAAGAAGGTAAAGTTCTAGTGGTCAGATGCATGTGAGAAGAGTTTTCAGGAGTTAAAAAATTGACTCACTACTGCTCCAGTATTGACTTTACCAGAAGGATCAGATGGATTTGTAGTGTATTGCGACACTTCCAGTGTTGGACTCAGTTGTGTTCTAATGCAGCGGGGCAAATTAATAGTCTATGCCTCCAGGCAGCTCAAGGTTCATGAGAAGAATTATCTAACTCATGACTTGGTGTTAGATATGGATTAAAGATATGGAGACATTACCTATAGGGGGATCACATGGATGTTTTCACCGATCACAAGAGCCTTTAGTATCTATTCAATCATAAAGACCTGAATCTTCGCTAGAGAAGGCGGTTAGAGCTTTTGAAGGATTATGACATGAGCGTGCTATATCACCCGGGAAAATCCAATGTGATGGCTGATACCCTAAGTAGAGTGTCTATGGGTAGCGTGGCTCATATTGAGTAAGGAAAAAAGGAGTAGGCAAAGGATATTCACAGACTAGCTCGAAGAGGTGCAATTGGATGACTCGGCTGAGGGTGGAATGCTGATGCAAAATGGGTCAGACTCCTCTTTGGTTGTTGAAGTTAAGTCCAAACAGGATGAGGATCCCATTCTTCTTAAACTTAAGGAAGTGGTTCATAAAAAGGAGGTTGAGGCTTTCTCTAAAGGGGGAGATGGCGTGCTCCATTATCAGGGCAGGTTGTGCATACCGGACAACGGTAACTTAAGACAACAGATATTGGCTGAAGCACACAGTTTGAGGTACTCCATCCACCTTGGTTCTACTAGAATGTACCGTGATATGCAGGATATTTACTAGTGGAATGACATGAAGAGAGACATTGCCGAATCGTAGCCAAGTGCCCGAACTGCCAGCAAGTCAAAGTAAAGCATCAATGACAGGGAGGTATGACCCAAGATATCAACATACCCACATGGAAGTTGGAAGAAATAAATATGGACTTTATTACGGGTCTATCTCGAACTCACTGGTAACATGATTACATATGGGTATTAGTAGATCGGATGACTAAGTCAACATATTTCCTCCTAGTTAAAACGACGGTGAGGACTATGCTAGACTTTATATTCGGGAGTTGGTTAGGCTTCATGGGGTGCCGTTATCCATCATCTCAGACAAAGGTACCCAGTTCACCTCACATTTCTGGAAGTCTTTTCAGAAGGGACTTGGCACTCAGGTCAAGCTCCACACAACTTTTCACCTGCAGATAGATGGGCAAGCTGAGCGGACTATCCAGACCCTAGAAGATATGTTGAGGGCATGCACAATCGATTTCAAGGGCAGTTGGGATGACGACTTGCCTCTTATCGAGTTTTCATACAACAATAGTTATCACTCCAGTATCTAGATGGCCCCAGAAAAAGATGGACTATTTCATGAAAGAATTTTTGGTCCTATAAAAAGCGGGTTTAAGGCATTGTATGGTAGAAGGTGCAGGTCTCCTATTGGATGGTTTGAGGTTTGGTGTAGCTGCAATAATCGGGCCAGGCTCGGTCCATAAAGCTATGCATAAGGTACAACTCACTAGAGAAAGATTGAAAAGAGCTCAAAGCCATCAGAAATCTTATGCGGATGTGAGGAGAAGAGAATTGGAATTTTCTATAAATGACTGGGTCTATTTGAAAATTTCACCCATGAAAGGGGTGATGAGGTTTGGGAGGAAGGGAAAGCTCAGTCCGAGGTATGTGGGACCCTACAGAGTTCTGAGGTGAATTGGCAAGGTAGCCTATAAGCTAGAATTACCTTCAGAGTTGGTTTCTGTGCACCCAGTATTTCGTGTGTCGTTATTGGAGAAGTGCATTAGTGATCCAACTTCAATTGTGCCATTGGGCAGTGTAGAAATAAAGGATAGTCTCTCATACGAGGAGGTCCCGATTCAAATCCTTGACTGTCAGGTTTGTAAGCTGAGACACAAAGAGGTGGCTTTAGTCAAGGTCTTATGGTGAAATCAGCAGGTGGAGGGAGCTACGAGGGAGGCCGAAGCAGATATTATGGCTAGATACATACACATATTCTCTACCGGCTCTGTTACAGCTTGAGATATCCGTTTTTCCCTAGAACTCAATTTAGTTTTCATGTTCAATTCATGTATTTAGGTTTCTTTTGTGTTTATGGAGGTATATATGAAAAGAGAATTCAGTTCAGCTATGTAGTTTGAATCAGATGTATTCATTCCGTCAGTTTTTGTCTTAATGATTAGTATTTGAATATTAAAATTTGCATCTCTTTACCTTTCTGTGTGTTTTTCAATATTCAAGGATGAATGTTCCCAAGGGGGAGATATTGTTATACCTCAGAAGCTCAAAGATCAGACCAGGGAGTTGAAACGGAGAAAAGTTTAAAAACTGGCACTAGGCACAGAATGAGTCGTGAGTTGACCAGTTGGTGTAGTGCACGAGTCGTGATGTGACTCGTGGGGAGGCCAGGGGAGCAGTTTGGAATTTGAGGTAAAGGGATCCCCATGGGCATGAAATGACTCGTGATCAGGCCCCACGAGTCGCTAGGTCAGTCGTGGGGTGGTGTGTAAGAAATGAAAAAGGAGGGAGGAAGTGTACTTGACGGGTGGTGACCACTGATCTTGGGCATATTTGCATGCCCAAGTGATACTTTATTACTTAATTTTGAATTGTTTATCTATTTTTATGTGTACATTCTCATGTGGTTTTTATGTAATGTGGATTTATACTAACCAACATGATTAGTTGTTGTTTTTGTAGTTAGAATGAATTTTGGGAACTAATCTGCAAGTTGGTGAAGTGGAGGAATGAACTCGGAAGCAAAACTAGGAAGTCGACAAGAAAATGCTAAAAAATTGATGCTCCGCGACAGGGCCGTGTCACGCCACCATCGCGGAGGCATTCTACCTAGAGTGGAATTTGGGTGGAATTCCAGTGAAGGTGCGCGGTGGCACCGTGTCACGGAGCCTATGCTCCACGTTCACTTCAGTGACACGGTGGGAGGATTTAGCTGCTCACCTGGATTCCAGTAAAGGTGCGTGTTACCTTCGTGGCACGGAGCTGAGGCTCCGCGATACCTTCCCTGCCACACTGAAGATAATTATCCGGCACCCCAAGTTCCAGTGAAGGTCCGCGTCAAGGCCGTGGCACGAATCTGATGCTCCACGATACCCTCCGTGCCACGTTGCCACTTTATTCCGGGAAATTTCCCACTTGTATAAATAGCACACTTAGGTTTTATTTTAATATATCTGACATTTCAAGCTAAGAACGTTGGTATCAGGCAGTTGAGCTGAAGAAGTTCTTGGGTTAATTTTCTTCCTTTTTCTCTTCAATTTCAATTGCTTGTATGATTTCTACTTGTTTGAAGATGTTTAATCATCAAATGAGTGGCTAATTCACCTTTAGCTGAGGTTGAGGATGATTGTAGTAATATGTAATTGATGTTCTTTCAGTTTTTATCTTCTCTACAACGGTTGTTCTACTAATTCTTGTTTTCACTACATTAATCATTGGCCATTGTTAATGTAAATCCTAGAATTCCAGTTTTAATTCCAAAAGGAAGATTAATTGGATAGATGTGAATTGGTAGGATATGTTCTTGTCGTGGTTGAGAAATTAAGAGAAGATTCACATTCAGAATAGAAATATATCTGTAATGTCATATTTGGTCATCTATGGAATTTGTTATGTATTTCTAGAATATGAAGTGTTTGCATCATAGAAATGTGTAATGTGAGTCTCATGATTCTTTAATTGGAGAGGAATTCGAAAGACCTAATCCATTGGTTAATAATTCCTTACCAACAACCGAAGAGAAGTGTTGACTGAAATTTAATTAGTAAATTATATATCTGCATGTTTTTCCTTAACCTTAGCTTGTTTGTATTATTGTTCGGATTATAATTTACAATCTCTTTACTTAAAGTTACATTAACTAATACTCTTGAAAAATCATCATTTGTTTTGTTTGTCTGCTTGTATAAAATTGCGTATACTAAACACTTGAAGAAAAATTACTGACACATTACAGTCCCTGTGGGTTCGATACCTGGCTTGAAATAAAGCCACTTTATTACTTGTACGACCATGTGCACTTGTGTGTAGTTAGGAGTGAACAAGTTTTTGGCACCGTTGTCGGGGACTGGCAATTGGTTATTTAATTTTCTTAATGTTAGTTTACAAGTTCGATACAAGTGTTGACGACTTGATCTTAGCCATTCTCTTGCAGGTACTAAATTGTTTCTGAACGCTGGCAAGGGATAAGGAGTTGGTGGATGCGTTGTTAGAACCAGAGAGACAATTTCATCTACAGAAAAGGGAAGCTCTAGAAAAGAAGTTGCAGTTATTTAGGAGAGCAACTCTAGAGCAACAACAACAACCACCAGTTGTAAGGGCAGTTTTAGTGCCCGAAGAGATAGCAGCAAGACCGGTCCGCGAGTTGGCAATCCCACATGAAAATAATGTAACATCCAACATTCGCAGGTCGGAACCAGGAGGGAGGTTTGAACTTAAGCAGAATATGGTGCAACTATTTCACACCAGCGGGCAATTCACAGGTCTCCCTCATGAAGATCCACAACAGCATCTCCAAAACTTCTTGGAGATAAGTGACACATATATACCCGCTGGAGTATCATCTGATTATGTGGGCTTACACTATTCCCGTTCTCACTGCTGGGGGAAGCCAAGAGATGGTTGAAGGCTGAACCGCCAAATTCTATTACTACTTGGGATGACCTAGCAAGGAAGTTTTTGATACGATTCTTTCCATCAGGGAAGACAACCAGGCTTAGAAGTCAGATTCTAAGTTTCAAACAGAGAGAGGGTGAGAATTTGCATCAGGCTTGGGAGAGGTTCAAGTCAATGCTAAGAGATAGTCCTCACCATCACCAGTCTAATGATGTGTTGGTGCATAAATTCAATGAGGACTTGGAACCACATACAAAGATTTTGTTAGATTCAACAGCCGGGGGCAGGCATTGGAAAAGACCTATGAAGAGATTTACACCTTGTTGAACCGTATTTCACAAGGTAATCCGGAATGGAATGCGGATACAACTCGAGGGGGAGCAATGAAAGCTGCAAGGGTCTTTGAGGTGGATGGATTTACAGCTATCGCTACACAGATAGCCGCTTTGAATCAACTTAACACTCATTTCAGCAGTATGAGCTTGAGCCAGGAACAAGCCCTAGTCAATGCAGTTCATCAGGTATGGTGTGAAGTTTGTGGAATTAGTGAACACTCAGTTGAGTGTTGTGGTGCCAATCCAAATTCAGTAAATTTTGTTGGAAATGCCCAGAGGAGTAGTAATCAGCAGTATGGCAACAGTTACAACCCAAATTGGAGGAATCATCTGAATTTTTCATGGGGGAGTAATAGTCATCAGGGACAGAGTTCAAATCAGGGTGTGCACAGAAATCAAGGGGGTCATCACAATTTTAAGTCACACTTCAGAGGAAATAATGTACCTCCTCAGTCCAGCAACATCGAGGATATGCTCAAAACCATAATAGCTAACCAGGCGCAGATGCAGGCTGATCAGGTAAAATTGATAGCTGATATGAAAAATCAGCAGTTAGCTACAAAGGCATTGGAGTATCAGTTGGGACAGTTAGCTGGAGCCCAAAATACTAGATCGAGGGGAGGATTACCTAGTGATACAAACCCAAATCCTGAGTAGGTGAATGCAATTACTACCCAGAGTGGAAAGCAACTCGAGGAGGTGGAACCCAAACGGCCACCCCAGAAATCTGGAGCAACAGGGAAGGATGAAGGAAACGATGAAGTGAGGGGGAATGAAAAGACAGTAGAGATGGAAAGACCACCGCCCCCGTTTCCTTAAAGATTGAAAAAGCACAAGGAGGAAGCATGCTTCAAGAAGTTCATGGAAGTGCTAAAGAAGGTACATATTAATCTTCCTTTAGTTGATGTGTTGCAGGGAGTGCCAAAATATGCCAAGTACATCAAAGGCATTGTCGCAAACAAGAGAAGATTGACAGAGTATGCTACAGTTGCACTTACTAAAGAGTGCACCTCCCGTATTTAGAATCGATTGCCGACGAAGCTCAAGGATCCTGGGAGATTCACTATTCAGATTACAATTGGGTAGTCTATTCGAGCTCGTGGTTTGTGTGATTTGGGAGCAAGTATAAACTTGATGCCAACATCAGTATTCTAGAAGCTGGGGCTGGGCAGTCCTAGACCCACTACTGTGACCTTGTAGCTAGCTGACCGTTCATTGGCCATACCTAATGGTATTGTGGAGGATGTGCTAGTTCAAGTAGGCTCCCTCATTTTTCTGGTGGATTTTGTAATTTTTTATTTTGAGCCAAATGCGGAAGTCCCATTTATTTTGGGATGTCCCTTTTTGGCAACCGGGCGAGCCTTAATTAATGTAGCTGCTGGGCAGCCAACCATGAGAGCTCGTGATAAGGTAGAGGTCTTTGATTTCTATAAGGTCATGAAGCTACCGGCAATATATGAAGAGTTATCATCAATCAGTATTTTGAATCAGGAGTCAACCATTCAGATTATTGACTCACAGGATCCCTTGGAGAGAGCCTTAGTGGGGTGTGATCATTTTGGGGACAGTGCGACATATGAGATGGTGCAGACTTTGAATGAACCAAAATGGTTTTTCAGGAAGCAAGATTTTGAACCATTGCAGAGGTCTTTGGAACCATCCCCAAAGCCATCAATAGAGGAGGCACCTAAATTGGAGTTAAAAACATTGACTCCACATCTGCAGTATGTATTCTTGGGTGATGATGACACCTTACCAGTATCATTTCAGCAGAACTGACAGATGCACAAGTGAAAGATGCATTGGTGGTCCTTAGGAGGAGAAAGAGAGCAATGGGATGGCAGACGTCGGACATTAAGGGGATTAGTCCAGCTTTCTGCATGCACAGAATATTTATGGAAGAGGGATCCAAGCCAACCGTGCAACATCAGCGGAGATTGAATCCGGTGATGAAAGATGTAGTCAGAAAGGAAGTGATCAAGTGGCTGGATGCAGGAGTGGTATATCCCATCTCAGACAGTGAATGGGTTACCCCAGTTCAATGCGTTCCTAAGAAAGAGGGAATGACAGTGGTTACAAATGAGAAGAATGAGCTGATTCCCACACGCACAGTCACGGGCTGGCGAATTTGCATGGATTATAGGAAGCTCAATGAGGCCACTCAGAAAGATCATTATCCTATTCCATTCATTGATCAGATGTTGGACAGACTGGCAGGGCAGGAATATTATTGCTTCCTGGATGGATACTCTGGCTATAATCAAATAGCCATAGCACTAGAAGATCAGGAGAAGACCACGTTTACATGTCCTTATGGGACATATGCTTTCAGGCGGATGCCTTTTGGTCTATGCAATGCACCAACCACATTTCAGCGATGCATGATGGCGATATTCCACGATATGGTGGAAGACTATGTAGAGGTATTTATGGATGAATTTTGTGTTTTTGGTAACTCATTTGCTATGTGTTTGCAGAATCTTGACAGGGTGTTAGCTAGATGTGAAGACTCAAACCTGGTGCTCAACTGGGAAAAGTGTCACTTTTTAGTCAAGGAGGGTACTGTCCTTGGCCATAAGGTGTCATGCAGAGGTTTGAAGATCAATCGTGAAAAGACAGAGGTGATTGAAAAGCTACCACCGCCAGTATCAGTTAAGGGAGTCCGCAACTTCTTAGGACATGCTGGGTTTTACAGACGGTTTATTCAAAACTTCTCTAAAATTTTGAGACCGTTATGCCGGTTGCTAGAAAAAGAGGTGAAGTTTGAATTTAGAAAGGAATGTGTAGAAGCATTTGATGGGCTGAAAAAGAAGCTGGAGGAAGCTCCTATTCTCATTGCTCCCGATTGGGAATATCCTTTTGAGTTAATGTGTGATGCAAGTGATGTGGATGTAGGAGCGGTATTGGGGCAACACAGGAATAAGATTTTTCATTCCATCTATTATGCAAGCAAAACACTTGATGCTGCACAAGTCAATTATACAGTCACTGAGAAGGAGTGCTGGCTCTAGTATTTGCATTTGACAAGTTTAGATCCTATCTGGTGGGGTCAAAAGTGGTGGTACACACTGATCATGCGGCAATTCGGTACTTATTTGGGAAGAAGAATGCGAAGCCCAGGCTAATCAGGTGGATATTATTGCTGCAAGAGTTTGATCTGGAGATCTGAGACAGAAGGGATGTGAGAATCAGGTTGCAGATCACCTATCGCGGCTAGAGAACCGTTCACATGTGAAGGAAGGTGACAGCATCAGAGAAGAGTTCCCCAATGAACGACTCTTGGCAATAAAGGAAGCTGAACTCCCTTGGTATGCAAATATTGTGAACTTGTTGGTAAGTGAAGTATACCCACCTGAGGCAACGACTCAGCAAAGGAAGAAGTTGAGGTATGATTCTCGGTATTACATGTGGGATGAGCCGTATCTGTTTAAGCAAGGACCAGATCAAGTGATGAGGCTATGCATTCCAGAAAGCCAGACCGCAGAGGTATTGAGGAGTTGTCATTCATCATTGTATGGAGGTCATCATGGAGGAGAGCGTATTGCTCACAAAGTGATGCAATCTGGGTTCTTTTGGCCCACACTGTTCAAAGATGTTGCAGCTTATGCCAAAGTATGTGATCGATGTCAAAGAACAGGAACAATCGGCAGAAGCAAGGAAATGCCATTGCATCACATATTGGAAGTTGAGATGTTTGACGTTTGGGGGATAGATTTCATGGGCCCGTTTCCACCATCGTTTGGCAATTGATACATCTTGGAGGCGGTGGACTAAGTGTCAAAGTGGGTTGAGGCAGTAGCGTGTCCTAGGAAAGACAACAAGGTGGTGACTAAATTTGTGAAGAAGCAGATTTTCACAAGGTTTGGTACGCCACGAGCCATTATCAGTGATGGAGGAGCACATTTTGTAAATACAGGGGTCAGGAATTCGCTAGCGAAATATGGGGTTCGACATAAAGTGGCGACAACATATCATCCCCAGACTAGCGGGCAAGTGGAGGTGTCAAACAGGGAAATTAAACAAATTTTGTAGAAAACGGTGAACGCACATCGCTTAGATTGGTCAAGCAAACTGGATGATGCATTGTGGGCATATCGGACTGCATATAAGACACCCATTGGGACTTCACTGTACAAATTGGTTTATGGGAAGGCATGTCATCTACCTGTGGAGCTGGAACATCGAGCTTTTTGGGCTGTGCGGAAGCTGAACATGGATCCTGAGCTTGCAAGAAAGAAGAGATTGATGCAACTGAGTGAGTTGGACAAGTTTCGATGGCATGCATATGAAAGTGCCAAATGGTACAAAGAAAAAACTAAAAGGTGGCATGACAAGCACATGGTGCATCGAATCTTTGATCCAGGTCAGAAGGTGTTGCTATTTAACTCAAGGTTGAAACTCTTCCCAGGTAAGTTGCGCTCCAAGTGGTCAGGGCCATTTGAAGTAGCAAGGATGACCCCGCACGGGGTGGTTGAATTGTGGCAAGAGGATAAAAGTGCCACATTTTTGGTGAACGGGCAGAGGTGTAAGCACTACTGGGGTGAAGACGTTAATCGAGAGGAGACGTCTATCACCTTAGTAGATGAATGAGGATGACAAGCGTCGAGCCGCGACGGTAAACCAGGCGCTGCACGAGAGGCAACCCGTGGATGTAATGCACTAGACTAGTAAAAAAAAAGAAAAGAAAAACTAGCACTAGGTGGGAGGCAACCTACGATTTTCTAACAAATTTTTGTTGTTTGTGAATTGCAGGAAATATGGAGGGAAAAAATACAAAAAAATCGCAAGCGGAAAAATAATGGTAAAAAGTGAAAATTGAGGCAAAAAACAGTGAGGGTCTACGTCAGCTCTGTGTCACGGAGGCTGACCTCCGTGTTACCCTCCATGACAGGTTGAGGCCAAATCCAGGTATGTTCAAAATTCCAGTGAGCCTCTGCGTCGGCTCCGTGTCATGGAGCTGGGCCTCCGCGTTACCCTCCGTGACACGTTGAGGCTATTTTCGCGATGGGTCAGTTCGGGGCAACGGGTTGACCCGCGCGAAAATCACTCTTTTTAACCCCAAATTCCTTATTTTTCCCCATTAATCTGAAACCCTCCGCGACCAAACCCCCAAAACCCCTTCTCCCTCAACGTGCCACGGCCCTAGCTAGAAAATTTCTTCGATTCTTCTTAAAATTCTTCAAGTAAAGGTATGTTCTCGAATTTTTTCTCATTATTGCTGAATATTTCGATTCTTGAACATGTTTTATTTGATGAAATTCTGCCCCAAGTGATTAATAGGTGTTGTAATAAATTGAGTTATGGATGAATGTGGTTTGTATGATCGTTTTGATTGGATGAATTCATTGATACATTGATAACATTGATAACTAATGTTGAGAATTTAATTAGGAAGAAGAAGAAATGGGTAAAAATGGAGACATTTTGGGTTGTGCATGTTGTTTGAGTGGAAACACATTGTGATTGAAGTCGGATTATGTTATGGTAGAAGATGGATTTTTGGGGGATGAAAGTAGAAAATTCTTATAGGTTGCTATGCACAAATTGCAAAGTGCTCATGATTATATGAATGAATCAATGGATGAACTTTCATAATGCATTGTATGAAGTCTGAGTAGTACAATGAAATTGTTCCATCGACTTTTATGAATGCACTGAACATTTTTGGGAAATAAGAACTGAAAATATGTGATTGTTCTTGTCGAATTTTATTGACTACGACTAATGACTAAGTGTGGGGTGATCAATTTAAGCCTAGCCTTAGTAGTAGCCAACTATACCATGAATGACATTTGAAATTTATGTTTTTGATGGACAGGACAAATGTCTGGAAGACAAGACAAAGGTTAGGGCGCATCCACATCTAGCGCTAGCAGAAAAAGATTGAGAATTGGGGCAGCAGTGCCAGCAGCACCACCGATTCCAAGGGGGCAACGTAGACAATATGGAACATGATGAGTTACAGATGAGGGAAAGAAATGGTACGCCAAACACAAGGAAACCAAGTATTTCCCAGAGGAACAAATAGCACAGGAACCACTAGCTCAAGAATTCCCGAGAATCCTACACAGGATAGACACTGTTGGGCTAAACTTCATCTTTGAAGAACCCAAAGAGTGCAATCTCCATCTCATAAGGGAATTCTACACTAACTGGAATCCAACTGTGCGCAGCCACACAGTCAAGATCAGAGAACAGGTGGTTACTTTTGAACCACAACATTTAAACGCCATCTTGGGGACGCGGGACACAGACGCACATGTCCTCCGCCAGCTGAATATCACTCCACCATATGCAGATATCAGACGCACTTTATGTGGAGCACGATCAACAGCTAGGTGGAGTCGTCACAAGGAAAGAGGGTATCACCAGACATTGTCATACTCCCAAATGAACAGAGAAGCGAGGATCTGGTTGAAGATAGTATGTACTTGCCTGATCCCGGGGGTGCACATGACTGATGTCACCCGGGATAGAGTTTGTTTCGTGTATGTGTTGATGAAAGGACTGGAGATAAATGTTGGAGCGGTGATTGTTTCCGCCATGAAGAAAGCCAGACTTCGTCAAGGGCATTGGTATGGTTTCGGTGGTCTTCTCACTGCTTTCCTCAGGGTCCATGGTATTGAAGAAGAGGCCTTGGACTACATTCCTCAACTTGATCGGCGTGCTTTGGATGTTACTAAGACCAAAGCACCTGATACCACATATGTGCCTGTGCTTAAACTCGTTGAGCGACATGCTCGGGACGACCAATACATGGCCCGAATGTATGGGATGCAGATGTTGCAACTGCGGATTGGTGGAAGTCCTGCTATGGAGGATGAATTGTGGCAGCTCGACATGGATTATTCATTCAATGAGCATGCCCGAGATTTATGCAGAGTTGGGCCTGCATTTGTAGAAACAATTGATGATGACATCCCTACTGATGAGGAAATGCGCCGAGATGACTCAGACATTGAGTCAGAGGAGGAAGGCGAAGAAGATTTTGATCTTGGTGATGAGGCACTAGCACCTGATGAAGAGATTGAACATTTTGATTGATCAGGGAGTTACACCACCCAAAAACTTTGTTTTTAATTACAGATATGCGAACACTGGGGACAGTGTTCCAACTAAGTATGGGGTGGGAGTAGTTAGGTGCTTGTGTAGTAAGACTATGATGTGATTGTGTTCTGTGGCTATTTAATGTGTGATATTGTGTTTTGTGTTATGTTGTTGATGCTTTTGTGTGTTGGTGCTGGTGATGTAATTGTAATAAATTGTTTATTGTTTAGTAGTCAATTGTGTAATTATTTGTGTAAGTTATTGCTATTTTTTTACTTTATTTTTTCTATTTTTTAAGTTGGGTTTCTCGGTTTTTGTTTTCGGTGCTTTTTTCGAGAATAGTCCCTTTGAACCGAAGTCTTAGATAGAGACTGTTCCCTATGATGGATGGATGATGACTGTCTTAAGGGAAATTTAGTTAGTAGGTTTAGTTTTGTTGTGAACACATAGCTAATTAATGGTTCGACATTCTTGTTATGTGCTATATTGTAAGATGCAAGTCTGATTTGTGTGGAAGCATGCAAGTGTGTTAAACATGTTGAGACACCTAGGCTCTAGAATTCGACTCGATGTGATTAAAGCTTAATTTTGAATTCTTGTAATTAACTGAGTTAAGAGTTTGCGAATAGGTCTTGAATTGAGCATGTGCATGTGCAGTGAGGGTGAATTTTTCTAATATTCCATGCTACTGTGAAGTGTCTAGAACTTGCCTGGTGTGTATATAAAATGAAATGAAGGATGTGGATTGTAAGAGAGGATGTAGGCATTTCTTTGAATGAACCTAAATTTTATCCCTTATCTTACCTACCATGAAAGTTAAATTTTAGTTAGCCCCATTGAGCCTTGAGCCTATTCTTTCATAGCTATAACATAAGCTTAATCCTTTTCTTTCATTAGCCGTGAATTTGATCCAAAACTCCTAAGCGCTTAAGTGAAAAATTTCAAAGAGTAAAGGAGTGAGAAGCGTGAAACAGAAGGAAAAGTGGAAGTTGTGAAAGTTGAGAAAAGGACAAAGGTGCACTTGTTGAAAATGATTGATTATTAGTAGAGAGTACGAAAGTAAATGAAAAATTTGCTTAAATACACTTTACTAGTAAGCTGAGTATGCTTAAAGAAATGGGAACAAAAAGAGAATATTCAAGGGTGAGAAGAGTGATAAAGAAGATAGAGGAGATGTCTTTAATGAATGTGGATGTATTAAAAACGCTTGGGGGAAGAGAGTCATTATTACTGGCCAGAATAGTACCTACCCGTCCTTTAACCTACATTACAACCCATTAAGTCCTACTTGATCTTACGTTCATGCATCCTTAAATTAGTGGAGTAAACACTAAGGGCAAGCTTATGGTTCACTACATGATGCATGTGAATTATTTGAGAGAGTGAGCGTAATTTTATTCATACACCCATATCTTTTGTGAGTTGAAATTCTTTTGAAGTAAAAATGGGGTAACTCTTTTGTGTTGTGAGGGCACATGTTTAATGAGAGATAAAATTCATGTGGATTTATTGATCGGTTGATTTGCATGAGTTTGTTAATATTGAGAGTCGATTCTTGAGGTTAGGAAGTCTTAACATAGTTGTAATTCATCTTAATGATGAAATCATGCATGCCTTATTTTTAACTTGCTATCTTAAATAATCTTTATTGCCATAATTTGAATTGTCATGCTAAATCAGCTATGTGTGAGTCTTCAATTACATGAGATATGAAAGGGTTGTTCGAGGACGAACAAGGCTTTAAGTATGGGGTAGGTGATCTTAGGCATAATTGCATGCCCAAGTAATACTTTATTACTTAATTTTGACTTGTTTATCTACTTTTATGTGTACACTCATGTGGTTTTTATGTAAATGTGGATTTATACTAACCAACATGATTAGTTATTGTTTTTGCAGTTAGAATAAATTTTGGGAACTAATCTACAAGTTGGTGAAGTGGAGGAATGGACTCGAAAGCAAAACTAGGAAGTCGACAAGAAAATGCTAAAAAATTGATGCTCCGCGACAGGGCCGTGTCACACCACCATGCGGAGGCATTCTTCCTAGAGTGGAATTTGGGTGGAATTCCAGTGAAGGTGGGCGATGGCACCATGTCACGGAGCCCATGCTCTGCATTCACTTCAGTGACACGGTGGGAGGATTTAGCTGCTCACCTGGATTCCAGTAAAGGTGCACGTTACCTCCGTGGCACGGAGCTGAGGCTCCGCGATACCCTTCGTGCCACTCTGAAGATAATTATCCGGCACCCCAAGTTCTGGTGAAGGTCCGCGTCAAGGCCGTGGCATGGATCTGATGCTCCGCGATACCCTCCGTGCCACGTTGCCACTTTATTCCGAGAAGTTTCCCACTTGTATAAATAGCACACTTAGGTTTTATTTTAATATATCTGACATTTCAAGCTAAGAACGTGGGTATCAGACAGTTGAGTTGAAGAAGTTCTTGGGTTAATTTTCTTCCTTTTTCTCTTCAATTTCAATTGCTTGTATGATTTCTATTTGTTTGAAGATGTTTAATCATCAAATGAGTGGCTAATTCACCTTTAGCTGCGGTTGAGGATGATTGTAGTAATATGTAATTGATGTTCTTTCAGTTTTTATCTTCTCTACAATGGTTGTTCTACTAATTCTTGTTTTCACTACATTAATCATTGGCCATTATTAATGTAAATTCTAGAATTCCAGTTTTAATTCGAAAGGAAGATTAATTGGATAGATGTGAATTGGTAGGATATGTTCTTGTCTTGGTTGAGAAATTAAGAGAAGATTCACATTCAGAATAGAAATATATCTGTAATGTCATATTTGGTCATCTATGGAATTTGTTGTGTATTGCTAGAATATGAAGTGTTTGCATCAAAGAAATGTGTAATGTGAGTCTCATGATTCTTTAATTGGAGAAGAATTCGAAAGACCTAATCCATTGGTTAATAATTCCTGACCAACAACCGAAGAGAAGTGTTGACTGAAATTTAATTAGTAAATTACATATCTTCATGTTTTTCCTTAACCTTAGCTTGTTTGTATTATTGTTCAAATTATAATTTACAATCTCTTTACTTAAAGTTAAATTAACTAATACTCTTGAAAAATCATCATTTGTTCTGTTTGTCTGCTTGTATAAAATTGCGTATACTAAACACTTGAAGAAAAATTACTGACACATTAAAGTCCCTGTGGGTTCGATACCTGGCTTGAAATAAAGCCACTTTATTACTTGTATGATCACGTGCACTTGTGTGTAGTTGGGATTGAACAACCACGAGTCGTGGTCACCTTAAACGAGTCGTCATATTATCCGCTAAGAGCCTAGGAGACTTGTCCAACAGTGTACCTCACGGGTCAAGCAACGAATCATGGCCATAAGGGATGAGTCGTTAGGTCCCTCGTGGCAACTTCAGTGTTTACCAGGCAATGTAGTCCATGATTTTGACCACGAGTCGTGGTCACTGACCACGACCCGGTAGGTCACTCGTCCGGACTAACACTAAGTTTTTCCATGTGATTTTTCATTGGTCTTTTGGTAATTTTCTATCTTCCTAAACTTGAAACTACGCCGTTTTAGTCATGATTTCAGACTTAATAGTGGGGTTAAACAATTTTCCCCTCATTCCCACTCAGATTCTCAGAAAAATTACGCAGGTTCTCACTCAAGAGCTCTCAAGCAAGGTCTGTGGTTCCTCATCCATTGTAGCAATTCAAGCTTCCTTCTCTAGGGAATTTTAGTCAGGTATGTGAGAATTCAACAAGGTGATAGTTCTTCTCTTGTGTCCTCCAACACCCTTTTTAAATTTCTTTATGGATCCTAGCCATGAGCTTTCGAATGCGAAGAGATTATATGTAAACTTCTTTTAATTCGCATAGAATGATATCCATGATTAATTTTAGACATGATTTCCATCAGTTCATGAGTAAATTGACATTATTTCCGCAAAAGTGAATTCTATCCCTACATCATTTTCGAATGTGGAGAAATTCTTGATAATGTCTTGTTTAATCCATGTGGAACCATCATGTATATTAATTATGGGTATTTTTTCCACCAGCTAATGGTAGTATTGATGCTTATCTCTGTGCAGTGACTTCAACCCTAGTTCTTGAGGGTAGAACAGACTAGAAATTCATGTTGAAATGATAAACCTTGGAATTCTCTTGATTATACAATGTAGTGAATTCCCTTACCATGTTACATGCTAAATTCTCAGTTGGATACATGATTGTCTAGCCTTAGTCAAAATATGAAATTACTCAGTGTCACTCAGATATGTCAGCTGATCAGTTTGACTACAAAACTTCCTGAGGTGTCAGTATTACCTCCCAGTTATCAGAATCAAATTCAGAATTTAGTTATTTATCCACTAGGTGGTCTTGACACTTTAGACTTATAACTCTGACCAGCCTTGAACCCAGTTCTGATTCCAGTTTGTTCTTAGACAATTACGACGCTTCTTGATAAGCAGTTCTGACCAGTCTAGATAGAACCCAGTTTCAGAATTTGGTCTGTTAAGACTCTCAAGGTACTTTTAGACATATATCCTTGACTTGTTTTGGGCCCCAGTTTCGAGCTATCAGCTTAGTATTTAGTTTAGGTTATCTAGTGAGAGTAGGACTTAGCATCGAGCGGACCAGGATTCCAGTGCACCTAGGTTCCCAGAACTATATTGCTAGTGTAGGTTTCAGTATTTATTGTCCTGATTGGCCCACACTTTGTGATCACACAGTTCATGCCTTTATACCCTAGCAAGGTATATTGGGTCCTATCGGTGGAGTGTATACATCGGACTCCATGGTTAGCTCACGTGGTTACATGTCGATTACAGACTCTCCCACTAGTCAATTCAGTCCAGTCTTAGTCCTGTGTAGTTCAGATTAGTAGTCCAAACTTAGAACATGCTTTGACCATCAGACAGGGTCTTCCGGACCACCTCAATACTTCAGTTTTTTAGCTCAGCAGCTTTAGTTGGTCATTGTATGCCTTTCAGTTTATCATTTATTTTATTATTTATTCTATTATCTTATGTTACTCTCACTTACTCAGTATATTCAAAGTACTGATGTATACTTTCATTCTGTATAATTTTATGATACAGCTGCAAGATCACAGTCACTGCCCCGTTAGCCGACCGTTCACCGAAGAACCCAGCTATCCAGTTGGTGAGTCCTCATCTTTCGGGGATGGAGCTTATTTTCTTTAGTTATTCTTTCATTCTTTTATTTAGCTTTGGAACTAGCTAGGGGTTTGTCCCAGCAGCTCATTAGTCTTAGTAGCTTTCAGACGTAAAGTTGTTTTCAGACTCGGATAGATTTAATTAAACATGTAACCTTGTTCAAGTCTTACTACATTTTGTTTTAAAATTTCCACTGCATGCCTTTTTATGTTACTCAGAAGGCCAGTGTATGATAGGCCAGGGGTTGACTTGGGGTCACTTGTGGCTTCAAGTACTGTGTCCTGTCCAGGGTGTAAACTCCGGGTGTGACACATCTTTCTTCCGAACAAAAAGGACTGGAGAACCCCATGGGGACTTACTAGGCCCGATGAAACCCTTATCTAAGAGGTCCTTCAACTTTTCCTTCAACTCCTTTAGCTCGGTTGGAGCCATTCTATTAGGAGAAATGGATATGGGCTGCATATCAGGGAAAAGGTCAATACCGAAGTCAATCTCCTGCTCGGGAATGACTCCTGGTAGATCATCTGCAAACACCTTCAAATACTCATTTACAACCAATAGCGACTAAAGAGTTGGGGTTTCGGACTTGGAATCCTTAACCCGAACTAAATGATATACACAACCCTTGGAGATAACCTTTCTGGCCTAAAGAGACAAAGCGACCTACATGCACTACTAAACTACCCTTCTACTCTAGGACTGGTTCATCTTAAAATTAAAACTCCATAGTTCGGGTTCTACAATTGACTGAAGCATAGAAAACATACAACCAATCCATGCCGAAGATAACATCAAAGTCTGTCATATCTAACTCACTAAGTCGGCTGAGGTGGCTTTTTGAAGAACTATGATAGGGAAATTTCTATATATACCTCGAGCTATAGCTGACTCACCGATAAGAGTAGAGACTGAGAAAGCTTCTAATAAGATTTTGGGACTGACTTGAAACTGATAGCAACATAAGGAGTCACAAAGGATAATTTGGCCCCTGAATCTATGTCACGACCCGAACGTACACTTGGATCATAGACACAGGACAAAGGACGTCGAGAGACTCCAAGTCGATCCATGGCACATGCATACAGCTAATCTCATTTAAATAAGTGGAATACTAAACATAAAACATAGAGGAAACATATCCATAACATATCATCAGAAAATACCAGATGTACACACACAGGCTGAGTACTACATACTTGTCTGAAATCCTCTACTATATACGATGGGTTGATGGGACAACATCCCCAACTAATACCAACAATAATGAAACACAAGATAGCATAAAAGTCTATCAGACGACCCTTAGAACATGAGGACTCACCAATAAGCTGAGAGCGTAAGCTGAGATGGACTAAGGATGTGGATGAGCCTGGGATCCAGACCCTGTATCATGAAATGATACAACATAGAAAGTATGCAATCAGTATGTGGAATGTACCGAGTATGCAAGGTAAGTAAAACGGACGTTAAAAGTATAATAAACTCATAAATAAACATAGGAGAAGGACATCATGCTTATATTATAAATTTCGTAAGAAAACATAAGGCTCAAGACTTCCAAATCATTCATAAATCATTCATTATCATAATCGTAAGTAAACTTTATCAAAACATAACTTGAGCCAATAACATAAACATAACAATGCATAAGACATGCGGAACAATGGGAGTACTCGCCATAACCGACACCATCATTGTAGAGCCTTTCATGATGCTCCACTATCTCGCTCAAGTGAGCAGAGCCGACCCAGGCTTGCTAGGCGAGGGTCATGCATTAGGCGTGATATCACATTTGAGGGGATCTTTATCAATACATCATATCATTTAGAAACCTACGGTGGCACGTGGTTATGAGACACCAGCATAGTCCTTTGAACGTCGGGCTGCTCGGTAGTAGACACGGCTCCCAAAAACATGCATATAGGCTCATACGTAAATCAATAACATCATGCATTAAGATTCATTGGCTAAAATATATCATTTATCATCATTGATCCCCTTTTAAAACATGCTTAGCTGAGCATCATAGGCCCCTTTTCACTGGCCAACATCATAAATCGATAAATCATGTAATTCGCTTCATAAATCATAAATCATCCTTCAACATGTAGGCATTGGCTTATACTTCATCGTATTGGATTCTTTCAAAATATGCTTACAAACATGGGTAACTTGAATTCATCCTTTTCCGTCATCAATAAATTCAAAATATTGCATATTCATCATAAATTATAACGTTCATGAACCTTCATCAAATGGGCATTTAAGATTTAAAAAGCTTGAAACATGATTTTACAGAAAATAATACAAAACCTGTCCATCATTCATAATTCAATAATTAAAACTCAATTAAATCATACCCATAAAGAGAAATCACATTTTCATGCATTTGGGTAAAACCCAATAGACTTGAATAGGAGAATTCATTATTTAAATCTAAATTTTGGGCATGAGTGTGAAAGGATTTCACCCATTCTAAAACCCTACATACCTAGGGATGGACTGATTTCGAAGTTCCTTGAAAACCCACAAAGAGAATAATGGAAACTTGGAGGAGAAGACCTTGAATCTCCCTAAAACCTCTCTAAAAGCTCTTGCATAGGAATGGGTATGCATTAGGGACTTAACCCACCTTAAAGACCCTATTTCGACCTTAAAACGACATAGTTCAGGCCTTAAGAGTTTAGGAAATTATGAGAAGGCCCTTACTAATTTGCAGAAAATAACTGCTAGGTGACCCTAACGGGTGACCTGTCGACTCGTCAGGAAGGGAAACGACTCGTCGTGTTTCCTGTCAAGTACACTGACTACTCGTGGCGTCCCATCCATTAGGTACACTGGGAGCTTCTTCTAACTTAACCCCAACCTCACCTCACGAGTGACATGACGACTCGTGGGGACTAACCCTGAGTCGTTATCTCCCTCGTGGGGACCTCGATCTTCCTTTATTCCAGGCCTTCCCATAAGTCACTTGACGACTCGTGGGGTCTCCTCACGAGTCGTCCCATGACTCATCCTCACGAGTCGTCCCATGACTCATCCTGTGCCTGCAACATAAATTCCAGAATTTTCGCATTTCAACTCCCGGGTCCGAACTTTGAGCTTCCGGGGTATAAAAATATCTCCTGCTTGGGAACATTCTTCCTCGAATGTTAGAAACACACAGAAAATGCAGAAACATGCAATCATCATATGCAATACTAATTAGTAAAATCGAAAATTGATGGAATGGCTACCTCCGAAAAGAATTACATAACTAAACTGAATTGAGACATCTCATACATTTACCTCATCATAAAACAAACTTGTACACATGAACAGAACATGAAAAACTTATTAGAGGCTTAGGGCAAAATTGGTACCTCAAACAGAAATTGAGCCGGTAGGGAACAGGTGTGGGTATTTAGCCATCATACTCGCTTCGGCTTCCCACGTAGCTCCTTCAACATGCTGGTTCCTCCATAATACCTTAACTGAAGCTACTTCTTTGTTCCTCAGCCTCTGAACCTGACGATCCAAGATCTCCACCGGAATTTCCTCATAGCTGAGGCTATCCTTTACACCAACGCTGTCTACCGGGACTACTAAAGCCGGATCACCCAAGCAATTTTTCAAGAGCAATACATGAAAGACAGGGTGAACTGAAGATAACTCCGATGGAAAGTCCAACTCATATGCCACCTTACCAACCCTTCTCACAACCCGATAGGGACCAACATAGCGGGGACTGAGTTTCCCTTTCTTTCCGAACCGCATGACTCCCTTCATGGGAGAAACCTTTAGAAATACCCAGTTGTCCACCTCAAACTCCAAATCTCTTCTCCTCACATTGGCATATGATTTCTGACGACTCTGAGCAGTTTTCAACTGGTCCCTTATCAAATGAACCTTCACTGTCACCTCATGAATCGAACCTGGCCCTATCATAGCTGTCTCACCATCCTTAAACCATCCGATGGGAGATCTACACCTTCTCCTGTAAAGAGCCTCGAATGGTGCCATTTGGATACTGGAGTGATAACTATTATTATAAGAAAACTAAATTAAGGGCAAATTATCATCCCAACTACCTTTGAAATCCATAACACATGCCCTCAACATATCCTCTAGGGTCTGAATGGTTCGTTCTGCCTGGCTGTTTGTTTGCTGATGCAAGGCTGTACTAAGCTTAACTTGCGTCCCAAGTCCCTTCTGAAAAGACTGCCAAAATTGAGAGGTAAACTAAGCACCTCGGTCTGAAATGATAGACAAGGTAACTCCACGAAGTCGAACCAACTCCCGAATATAAAACTTTGCATAATCATCCGCTGAATCCGTGGTCTTGACCGGTAGGAAGTGTGCTACCTTAGTTAACCTATCTACCACCACCCAAATGGAGTCATAGTGTCGGCGAGTATGAGGTAGGCCTGTAACAAAATCCATATTTATTTCCTCCCACATCCAAGTGGGAATGCTAATATCTTGAAGTACACCTCTCGGCCTTTGATGCTCGACTTTCACTTGCTGACAGTTGGGACACTTAGCTACAAACATTGCAATATCCTTCTTCATAACATCCCCCTAATAAATTTCTCGCAAGTCCCGATACATCTTCATGGATCCCGGATTGATAGAATATCTGGTACCATATGCCTCATGCAAAATTCGAACTCTCAAATTATCGACATCCAAAACACATAGTCGACCCTGGTATTGTAGTACACCATCTCCCCCTTGGGAGAAAACCTCCACCTTTTGACTCTGCACTGCTTCCTTCAGCTTCCTCAAAGTCGGATCCTCATTTTGCTTAGATTTGACATCAGCCACCAAGGACGATTCTGACCCATTCTGCATAATAGTGCCGCCATCAGTCGAGTCGACCAATCTAACTCCCAATCTTGCAAGTTGATGGAAATCTCTCACCAACTCCTTCCTTCCCTTGTCCATGTGGGAAACACTCTCCATAGAGAGCCTACTAAGCGTATCCGTAACCACATTAGCCTTGCCCAGATGGTAGAGGACACTCATGTCGTAGTCTTTTAGTAACTCCAACAACCTCCTTTGCTGAAGATTTAGATTGTTTTGTGTGAACACATATTGAAAGATCTTGTGATCCGTAAATACATCCACGTGGATCCCATAGAAGTAGTGCCGCCATATCTTCAACGCAACACCACCGTGGCCAACTCAAGATCATGGGTCGGGTAGTTCTTCTCATGGATTTCAGCTGTCTAGAGGCATATTCTATAACTTTCCCATGCTGCATCAACACACATCCTAGTCCGACTCTCGAAGTATCACAATATACAACAAATCCATCAATAACCTTGGGTAAGGTCAACACCGGTGCTGAAGTGAGTCGGGTCTTCAACTCGTGGAAGCTTTTGTCACAAGTATCCAACTATTGGAACTTTGCCTTTTTCTAAGTCAACCTGGTCAATGGGGCTGCAATTGATGAAAAGCCCTCAACGAATCTTCGATAGTAGCTTTCTAAGCCCAAGAAACTCCGAATTTTTGAAGGATTCACCGGTCTGGGCCAATTCTTCACCGCCTCAATCTTCTGAGAATCTACCCTTATGCCTTCGCTTGATACCACATGACCTAATAATGCCACTGAGTCTAGCCAGAATTCACATTTACTGAACTTTGCATATAACTGACGATCCTTGAGGGTCTGAGGTACTACTCTCAGGTAAGCGGCATGCTCCTCCTCGCTCCGTGAGTATATGAAGATGTCATCGATGAACACGATCACGAATGTGTCCAAATATGCCTTGAACACCCTATTCATTAGATCCATAAAAGCTTCAGGGGCATTGGTTAGTCCGAAAGACGTAACAACAAATTTGTAGTAACCATATCGAGTCCTGAAAGTGGCATTTGGGATGTCACTCTCCCGAACCCTGAGTTGGTGATACCCGTACCTGAGATCAATCTTGGAGAAACACTTGGAACCCTAAAGCTGGTCAAACAAATCATCGATCCCAGGGAAGGGGTATCTGTTCTTAACGGTAACCTTGTTCAACTGCCGATAGTCAGTACATATGCGAAGGGAACCGTCCTTCTTTAGAAAAAATAGAACTGGTGCACCCCATGAGACTGGCTCGGTCTAAGAAACCCTTATCCAACAGATCCTTTAACAGATCTTCAATTCCTTTAGTTCGGCTGGAGCCATCATGTAGGGAGGAATAGAGATAGGCTACGTATCGGGTAATAGATCAATACCGAAATCAATTTCCCTCTCCGGAGGAACACCGGGCAAATCATCAGGAAACACCTCCAGATATTCGCATACCACTGGAACTGACTGAATAGTCGGGGTATCGGACTCCGCATCCTTAAGCCTAACTAGGTGGTACATGCAACCTTTAGAGATCATCTTCCTAGCCTTAAGATAGGAAATAAACCGACCTACTGGTACCGCCGAACTACCTTTCCACTCCAACACTGACTCACCCCCCAAAAAAATTTTCACCGTACGAGTCCTACAATTAATCGAAGCATAACATGCAAA
The DNA here is from genome assembly GCA_035772735.1 of Datura wrightii. Lineage (NCBI taxonomy): Eukaryota > Viridiplantae > Streptophyta > Magnoliopsida > Solanales > Solanaceae > Datura > Datura wrightii. Next base: position 42,213,708 of record JASDFA010000023.1, read on the forward strand.
CAACTAGTCCATGCCAAGAATAACGTCGAAGTCAGTCATTGCTAACTCTACAAGGTCTGCGGAGGTAACCTTATGCAACAAAGTGACCAGGTATTCTATATATACTCGTCTAGCTATGATCGAATAACCAAAAGGGGTCGAAACTGAAAATGGTTCTGACAAGGTCTCAGGACTAACTCCAAGGCTACTAGCAATGTAAGGAGTCACGAAAGACAAGGTAGCTCCTGGATCTATCAAGACATAAACATCAATATGAAAAACCAGTGACCACGTTTGGCAAAGTCTCCTGCTCCTGGCGCGAGGCAAGGGCATAGAATCGGTTTTGGCGCTGTCCGCACCCGCACTAGCCGATGCTCCCTTGCGCAGCGAAACGGGCTGGAGTTGTGGCTGTCCTGGTGGTCTATGAATGACCCCTAATCATCATCTCGTCTAGTATATGGGCACGCTCGATGGATGTGCCCTGATCTACCAAACCCATAATAAGCATCTAAATCGAGCAGGCACTCCCCGACATGACTCTTGCAGCACTTCCCGCAGGCTGGAGAGGTATACTCTAACTGGGTGCCCCTTTGATCCCTCGACCCTGAAGCCCTGCTCCTCTGATCACTCCTGGTTCTAGATGGAACACTAGCTGATGATGGGGCTGGGGCTAGTGATCTCTGCTGGAGTTGTGGACGGTAGCCACCGCTGGACCTCTGATGTGATAACCCACGACTATCCGTCCGATCCCTCTTTGCCTCCCTCTCCCTCGCATGAGCCGCCTCCATCTGCTAGGCGTACAACACTATGCGAGGAAATTCCATATCTTGGTGAAGAATGGCAGTCCTGCAATCCTTGTCTAAATAACCAACCACACCATGAACAAATCGGCTCACCCCCGCCCTCTGATCCATCACTAACTCTGGGGCGTATTTTGACAAACGAGTCAACTCAAGCGAATACCCCAACACTGTCATCTTTCCTTACTTGTGGTTCAAAAACTCAACTTCATTCAACTCCCTCATCTCCCAAGGGAAGAATCTATCGAGAAAGGCCATGTGGAACTCATCCCAACTGATAGGGCCCGCTCTCGCTGCCCTGCTGTCCTTCCATTACTTGTACCAAAATGAGCGACCTCTTTTATTTGATAAGAGGCCAAATCAACACACTCCCCATTTGTAACCCCCATAACCTGGGTGACCTTCAAGATCCCTTCAATGAACTCGTGTAGATCCTCATCCACCTTTGACCCCATGAACTCAGGAGGGTTCATCCTCAAGAAGTCTCTAATCCGAGCTGCCCCTGTATTGCCGTTCTGTGGGACCTGCGCAACAGCCTGCTGGTTGACTTAGCTGTCAAGGCCTATGCCAACATCTGAATAGCCGCCCAAAACTCAGCATGGGCAGCTGGCTCTGGTGCCTGGGGCTCCTAAACAGGTGGGGCTTGCTGATACCCATGGTCATTGCCACCTCCATGGCCTTCCTCATTTCCATTCCTCCTTTTGTTCATTCTTATAGGAGCCATAAGTTTGCAACCGTGAATAGCACGAATTATAAGGATGGAGAGGCTTTTCATCGCACGACATAGAACATGAAAGAAGGGAACATTTCCTAAGAGTCTAGTAGCCTCTTCGTCATAGGCGTAGCGCGCTTCACACCCATGAAAAAGACTTTAGCTAACGTTGCTTTCAGACACCCTAGGACGCTTCAACCCTACTGCTCTGATACCAAGTTTGTCACGACCCAAACATACACTTGGATCGTAGACACGGGACAAGGGACCCCGAGAGACCCCAAGTCGACCCATGGCACATGCATACAACTAATCTCATTTAAATAAGCAGAATACTAAACATAAAACATAGAGTAAACTTAACCATAGCATAACATCAGAAAATACCAGACGTACACAAATGCTAAGTACTACATACTTGTCTGAAAGCCTCTACTACATACACTGGGTTGATGGGACAACATCCCCAACTAACCCGAACAGTACTGAAACACAAGATAACATAAAAGTCTATTAGACTGCCCTCGGAACATGAGGACTCACCAATAAGCTGAGAGCGTAAGCTGAGATGGACTAAGGATGAGGATGAGCCTGGGATCCGTACCTTGTATCATGAAACAATACATCATAGAAAGTATGTGATCAGTACGTGGAATTTACCAAGTATGCAAGGTAAGTAAAACGGACATTAAAAGTATAATAAACTCATAAATAAACATAGGAGAAGAACATCATGCTTGTATCATAAATTTCGTAAGAAAACATAAGGCTCAAGACTTCCAAATCATTCATAAATCATTCATTATCATAATCGTAAGTAAACTTTATCAAAACATAACTTGAGCCAATAACATAAACATAACAATGCATAAGACATGCAGAACAATGGGAGGACTCATCATAACCGACATCATCAAGGTAGAGCCTTTCATGATGCTCCACTAGCTCGCTCAAGTGGGTAGAGCCGACCCAGGCTTGCCAGGCGAGGGTCGTGCATTAGGAATGATATCACATTTGAGGGGATCATTATCAATACATTATATCATTTAGAAACCCACGGTGGCACGTGTTTGTGAGACACCGACATAGTCCTTTGAACATCGGGCTGCTCGGTGCTAGACACGGCTCTCAAAAACATGCATATAGGCTCATACGTAAATTAATAACATCATGCATTAAGATTCATTGGCTAAAATATAACATTTATCATTACTAATCCCCTTGTAAAACATGTTTAGCCAAGAATCATAGGCCCCTTTTCATCGGCCAACATCATAAATCGGTAAATCATGCAAGTAGCTTCATAAATCATAAATCATCCTTCAACTTGTGGGCATTTCCCAATACTTCATCATATTTGATTCTTTCAAAATATGCTCACAAACATGGGTAACTTGAATTCATGCTTTTTCATCATCAATAAATTCAAAATATTGCATATTCATCATAAATCATAACTTTCATGAACCTTCATCAAATGGGCATTTTAGATTTAAAAAGCTTGAAACATGATTTTGAAAAAAAAATATAAAACTTGCCCATCATTCATAATTCAATAATTAAAACTCAATTAAATCATACCCACAAAGAGAAATCACATTTTCATGCATTTGGGTAAAACCCTATAGACTTGAATAGGAGAATTCATTATTTAAATCGAAATTTGGGCATGGGGTGAAAGGATTTCACCCATTCTAAAACCCTACATACCTGGGGATGGACTGATATCGAAGTTCCTTGAAAACCCACAAAGAGATTGATGGAAACTTGGAGGAGAAGACCTTGAATCTCCCTAAAACCTCTCTAAAAGCTCTTGCATGGGAATGAGTTAGGGACTTAAACCACCTTAAAGATCCTATTCCGACCTTAAAACGACATAGTTTAAGCGTTAAGAGTTTAGGAAATTGATCACGGGAAAAAATATATGCCCGAGATACGCTTTACGACTTAAATTAGTCATGTTTATCTAAGATTATTGTATACATTTTCATGTAATTTTAGATGAATTAAAGATATGTGCTAACCAACATGATTAGCCTTTGTTTTGTAGATTTTGATGACTTTTGAGTAACTAATCCATGAGTTGGTAAAGTAGAGGCTTGGAAATGGAATTAACACGCGAACGTCGGCGAAGAGGAGGCACAAAACAACCCACCGGCGCGTCGACAACGTGCCACGGCAGGCAGGCCGTTCACAACAGCCCACCTGCGCGTTGGCAACGTGCCACGGCAGGTGGCCTCCGCGACCAAGGGCTGCTAACGCGCTGCCCAGGCAGCGTGACACGCTGCCAACGCGGCAGGGTGCTGCCTGGGCCAATTCCGGGTGATTTCCAGAGGACTTCCGCGTCCGTAGCGTGTCACGGAGGCCGTGCTCCGCGATGCACTCCGTGACACGATGCTTGTTATTCCAGGAAAGAGTCCTACTACTATAAATAGCACACTTAGGTTTATTTTTCACAATTCAGACTTGGTGGAGCAAGGATGTGGGTTACAGGCAGTTGAGGGACAAAAAAGCTAAGGGTTTTTCTCTCTTTCTTTCTTCTTTCAATCAATTGTTTGTATGAATAACACTTGTTTTAGGATGATTAATCCACAAATGAATGGCTAATTCTCTTCCTTGCTGAGGTTATGAACAATGGTGATGAATTTTGATTATTGAATTGTAGGGTTTTTCGTCTTCTTCTTCCATGTTGTTCTATTAATTCTTGTTTCTACTGCATTTTTGTGTGGCCGACATTAATGTATATCTAAAAAGTCTGATTTCACTCGAGAGAGCACGAAATTGGAAAGTTGTGAATTAATAGGGTATTGTTCTTAACTTGATTTGGGAAAATTGGGTTTTGATGTGCTTTCCTGATAGAAATATACTTGAAAGCCGTATTAGTCAATTTAGGAACCGGAATTGTATTGCGAGGTTATAAATTGCATTTGATCACAGAAATGTAAATGGATGGTTTATGATTCTTAAGTGAGATTAAATACAAGAGTTTTAATCTCTAGGCTAATGTTCTTGGCTAGCAACTGGAAGAGAAGATTAACCAAATTATGATTATAATCAATTTCATTACTTGTTCTTAACTTTGGCATGCTCATATCCATAGTTTCAATTCAAAGTAGATATTTGTTAATAGTTTTAGTATATAATTTATAAACAAAAATTATTTAACTTTTGGTTACGTTTTTGTCAGTATATATAGAAGTAAGATAGAATATAGTATACTTGAGCAATTTTTACTTATCCAGAGTCTCCTTGGTTCGATACTTGGCTTACTTAGCCACTTTATTACTTGTTTGACCACGTGCACTTGCGTGTCGGTTTTTAACCCATATACCAAAACCACCGAACAAGTTTTTGGCGCCATTGCCGGGGAGACTTGGCAATAGGTGAATTTGTTTTAAGTGTACTTTACTGTATTTTTATTTTTCTTAAGTGCTGACAATTTGGTATTAGTGTTTGTTTTAATTCTTTTTCATTTTATTTTTTTTCTTTTTCGTATACCCTTATTGACATGACATCGTGGAATACAAATGGTATAAATGGTGGATACTCATATTTTAATGAATCTTGTCTGAATTGCAGAGGACACCACTTGTGGCAACACTGTAACATGTGCAATATATGTGGTGGTCAAGATGGCCATTGGGATGGCTGTCCGAATGCATACTACCCTCCCCCAAGCCCCTACTATGATCCTTCTGTTGTTTTTTCTAAATATAGGCATGCTGAAAATGAGGACTTGGGACGCCAAGCTCGAATAGAAGACATGCTGAAACAACTCCTGGAGCAATCAGAAGCAATGAAGGAGGCGATGGCAGTATTGAGAATTTAGCAAGAAGAGAATGCAGAGGCTCTAGAAAGGATGAGCATCAAATTCATGGAGATGATCGTTGAAGCTGAAGCGTGTGATAAATCGCAGGCAACAGTTTTAGCCGATATTCAAGAGGAACTACAAGAGGAAGACAAGGGTGAATTTTTGGAGGAAGCCCAACAATCAGAATCTCTTGAGTGCCTCCGTGATGGGCTCAAACTTATGGAAAATCTATTCGTGGATGAAGAGATAGAGTATCCCCCATTTGAAATTAATGGAGAGACAGATGTCGATGCTGAGAAGGTGTATCCAAGTAAGGAGGTCAAGCATAATGCAGTTTCAGAGTTGAGGTGTATTGGACCACACTCGACGCATTTTTCAACATTAAGTTTGGTTGACAACATAGAAGTAGAGTCTTCCAAGATTATAGAGAAATGTCTAGAGGAGGACCAAGCCCCATATATTTTGAAATTTGCTAACTCAGAAAGACAAAATGACTTCGCTTACTTAAGGGCCAATAAGTTCAAAAAGCAACATCTACTGCTTGGTCCTTACAATTTTTCACCACCACCCCGGGAGCATAAGAGGAAATTAGAGAAGAAATTAGGGGTGAGATTCATATCCTCAAGGTGGAGGAAAAAGCAGTGAAACTTGGTGCGTCGTGCCGCGACGTAAAATTAGGCCCTGCTTGGGAGGCAACCCAAGGGTACCACAGGTACCATTTTAATTTCTTGCAATTGAGTTAATTTTTGTTTATTTTCATCTTGTGTTGTTTTGGTGGAAAGTTAAGCGCAGATGGAGGGGAAGTCTGAGTACCCGTGGAGGAGGAAGCTAACAAACATGGAAGAGAAAAAGTGTGGGGTTGAACACCCACTTGTGCAAAGTTGAAGAAAGGCATGTTGTTAGCTAGGCCTAAAGGCCTCAGGGAGTATTTCTCACCCTTTTTAAATTTTAATTTGATGCTATAAGGACATAGCATGATTTAAGTGTGGGGTGAGGGAAATTTCAAGGGAAATTTCAAAAAATTTTGTTGTGCTTAACGATTTTTGGTGAATTAATGCTTGTGAGAAATTTGAAAAATTTGAAAATTTTTTGTGAATCAAGCACGACTTCATCACCCGTTGGTTTTTCTTGTCGGTTCTTTTCCGAAGGGGGGTATTTGAACCGAAGAATAAAATTTTTCTTTTTCTTTCCTTGGTCTGTATATAAAGTTTTTAGTCATAGCTAGGGACTGTTTCTGACGATGGATGGATGACGACCGTCTTGAGGAAAATTAGTCAGTAGGATGGTTTTTGAACCCGTAGCTAATTGATGGCTTGATATTCTTGTTATGTGCTATACGTGATGGTAAGAGGCAAGTATGTTCAGTGTGAAGCATGCAAGTGTATAACTTTGTTTGAGACACTTAGGCTCTTGAATTTGACTCAATATGATTGAAGCTTAATTCTGAATTCTTGTGATTAGCTGAGTAAGAGTCTACTGAATGTGTCTTGATTTTAGCATGTGCCATGAGTGTAAGGTTTTTGAGTATTCTATGCTATTGTGGAATGTCTAGAACTTGCCTGGTGTGTATATAAAACGAAATGAAGGATGTGAATTGTAGGAGATGATTTAGGCATTTCTTTGAATGAACCAAACTTTTATCCCTCATTATACCTACCTTGAAAAATTAATCCTAGTTAACCCCATTGAGCCTTGAGCCTATTCTTTGACAGCTGCAACATAAGCTTAATCCTTTTTCTTTCATTAGCCTTGAAATTGAACCAAAACTCCTAAGCGCTTAAAGGAAAACTCCGAAAGAGTAAAGGACTGAGAAGAATGAAAAAGAAGGGAAAGTAGCAATTGTAAAAGTGGAGAAAGGGCGAGGGTGCACTTGTTTGAATATGGGTGAATATTAGTAGGGAGTAAGAAAATAAATAAATGAAAAGTTACTTATAGAACTCCTTACTAATAAGCTAAAAGTGCCTAAAGAAAGGGGGGAACAAAAGAGGATAAAGAAAGATGAAAAGAGAAAAAGGTGAAGTGCAGGAAGGGAAGTTTGTAATGAAGGCGTGATGTATTAAAAGTGCTTAGGAAAGATAGTCACTATTACTGATCATAATAGTACTTACCCGCACCTGAGTTACATTACAACCTAAAAAGTCCTACTTGATCTTACATTCACACATCCTTAAAGTAGTGGAATAAAACACTAAGGGCAAGCTTATGGGTCATTACATGATGCATGTGAATTCTTTGTGAGAGTGAGTGTAATTCTATGCATGTACCCACACATGTTGTGATATAAAAATTGTTTTTGCGTGTGAAATTGGGTAACTCTCTTTCCGTGAGGGGCACATGTTGAATGAAGGATACAATTCATGTGGGATTCCTTAATCAGTTGATTTGCATGAGTTTACTAAGATTGAGAGTCGATTCTTGAGGGTAAGAAGTCTTAACATAGTTGTACTTTATTTCAATGATCAAATCAGGCATGCTCTATTTTTAGCTTGTATCTTACGTAATCATTATAGCCGTAACTTGAATTATCATGCTAAATTAGATATGTGGGAGTCTCCATATGCATGATATGCAAAAGGTTGTTCGAGGACGAACAAGTCTTTAAGTGTGGGGTTGTGATCACGGGCAAAAATATATGCCCGAAATACGCTTTACGACTTAAATTAGTCTTGTTTATCTAAGATTATTGTATACATTTTCATGTAATTTTAGATGAATTAAAGATATGTGCTAACCAACATGATTAGCCTTTGTTTTGTAGGTTTTGATGACTTTTGAGTAACTAATCCATGAGTTGGTGAAGTAGAGGCTTGGAAACGGAATTAACACGCGAACGTCGGCGAAGAGGAGGCACAAAACAGCCCACCGGCGCGTCGACAACGTGCCACGGTAGGCAGGCCGTTCACAACAGCCCACCTGCGCGTTGGCAACGTGCCACGGCAGGTGGCCTCCGCAACCAAGGGCTGCCAACGCGCTACCCAGGCAGCGTGACACGCTGCCAACGCGGCAGGGTGCTGCCCGGGCCAATTCCGGGTGATTTCCAGAGGACTTCCGCGGCCGTAGCGTGTCACGGAGGCCGTGCTCCGCGATGCACTCCGTGACACGTTGCTTGTTATTCCGGGAAAGAGTCCTACTACTATAAATAGCACACTTAGGTTTATTTTTCATAATTCAGACTTGGTGGAGCAAGGACGTGGGTTACAGGCAGTTGAGGGACGAAAAAGCTAAGGGTTTTTCTCTCTTTCTTTCTTCTTTCAATCAATTGTTTGTATGAATAACACTTGTTTTAGGATGATTAATCCACAAATGAATGGCTAATTCTCTTCCTTGCTGAGGTTATGAACAATGGTGATGAATTTTGATTATTGAATTGTAGGGTTTTTCGTCTTCTTCTTCCATGTTGTTCTATTAATTCTTGTTTCTACTGCATTGGTGTGTGGCCGACATTAATGTATATCTAAAAAGTCTGATTTCACTCGAGAGAGCACGAAATTGGAAAGTTGTGAATTAATAGGGTATTGTTCTTAACTTGATTTGGGAAAATTGGGTTTTGATATGCTTTCCTGATAGAAATATACTTGAAAGCCGTATTAGTCAATTTAGGAACCGGAATTGTATTGCGAGGTCATAAATTGCATTTGATCACAGAAATGTAGACGGATGGTTTATGATTCTTAAGTGAGATTAAATACGAGAGTTTTAATCTCTAGGCTAATGTTCTTGGCTAGCAACTGGAAGAGAAGATTAGCCAAATTATGATTATAATCAATTTCATTACTTGTTCTTAACCTTGGCATGCTCATATCCATAGTTTCAATTCAAAGTAGATATTTGTTAATAGTTTTAGTATATAATTTATAAACAAAAATTATTTAACTTTTGGTTATGTTGTTGTCAGCATATATAGAAGTAAGATAGAATATAGTATACTTGAGCAATTTTTACTTATCCAGAGTCTCCTTGGTTCGATACTTGGCTTACTTAGCCACTTTATTACTTGTTTGACCACGTGCACTTGCGTGTCGGTTTTTAACCCATATACCAAAACCACCGAACAGAAATTACGAGAAGGCCTTTACTAATTCGCAGAAAATAACTTCTAGGTGACCCTAATGGGTGACCCGATGACTCATCAGGAAGGGAAAGAACTCACCTTGCTGCCCGTCAAGTACACTGCCTCATCCTCCATTAAAAGTCCATAGTCTTGCTCACGACCCAACTCACGAGTCGTTGGGATAGGCCACAACTCATGGGGTCCCATCCGTTAGGTACACTGGGAGCTTCTTCTAACTTAACCCCAACCTCACCCCATGAGTGACATGACGACTCATGGGGACTGTCCATGAGTTGTTATCTCCCTTATGGGGACCTCGATCCTGCCTTTATTCCAGGCCTACCCACGAGTCACTTGACGACTCGTCTTGTGCCTGCAACATAAATTCCAGAATTTTCCTGTTTCAACTCCTGGGTCTGATCTTTGAGCTTCCGGGGTATAACAATCTAGCAATGCATAAACATCAGGATAAAAAAACTCATAACATAATAGTGACCATATCTTGTGAGCTCTCCTGCTCCTAGCACGATTATAGTGCATAAAACTGGTTTTGATGCTGCCCACCACCATTACTAAAGGACACGCCTTGCTAAAATAGGCGGCTTCTAGGATTATTGATGTGGTGTCTAAGGCATGGCCTCTACTGTTATGCTGTTTAGTTGAAGGGTAATACTTGAGTCTGCGTCCAAGCTTATTACACCCAAAACATGCATCCCTTCCAATCAGTCACTCTCTTGGGTGATTCTTACCACACTTTCTACAAACTAGGAAAGTGTGCTCCCTAGACATGCTATCCTGAATCTTAGAGCCTGACGCTCTACCTCTCTGATTGCCCCTAGGCCAAGATGGAACACTGGATGATGACCTCTGTTGTGACTGTGGTCTAGGTCCACCACCAGTCCTTTGCTGGGAGTACTCCAAATGCCCTATACTGGCCATCTTTGTCTCTTTTTCCTTCTCCTTCAATTTGTCTTCCTCAATCTGCTGAGCATATATTATTAGTCGGGAGATGTCCATGTTACTGATGAGAATAGCAGTCCTACACTCCTTAACCAATAAATTTGAGACTCTAGATACAAACTTGCTCATGCGAGCCCTAGGCTCAAAAACTATCTCTGGATCATACTTGGATAGCTGGGTGAACTTCAAGGCATACTCCTGAACCTTCATGTTGTTCTTCTTTAAGTCAATAAACTCTGCTTTTTTTTTTCATCCCTCAACTCTTGGGGAAAGAACCTATCTAAGAATGTTGTCACAAACTCGTCCCAGCCAATAGAGAATGCACCTACTCCACGACCTTCCTTCCACTGTCTGAACCAAATATAGGCAACCCCTTCAGTTGATACTAGGCCAAATCTGCACTCTCTTCTCCTAAATCCCCCATGATCTAAGTAATCTTCTAGATCTCCTCAATAAAATCTTTTGGATCCCCATTCACCTTCAAACCATAAAACTCCGGTGGGTTCATTTGGTGAAGTCTCGCACTCTCGCCACCACAGCACCCCCATTAGGGTTCACATGTGCAACTTCCTGTCGATTGACTTATGCTAGCATAGCTTGGCCCAACATTTGAAAAGCAACCCTAAACTTGGCATGAGTCGCCTACTCAATCAAAGGATTCACTGGAGTTGGTGGGGTTGGCTGATGCCCATCTCCATTTCCATTTTCACGGCCATTGCTGTTTCTCCTTCTATTGACTCTACGGTAGGCATTTTCTACAAATGCATATAGCACGAGTTAAGAGAATAGAGAGGGTTGATATTCATCGAACGACATAGATCATGAAAGTAGGAAAGTTTCCTAAAACATCTTGTAGAATATTCCCCATAGTGTGGCACGCTTCACACCCATAAAAATGACTCTACTTAACGCCACTTTCAGACACCCTAAGACACACCTAAACCTATTGCTCTGATACCAAGATTGTCATGACCCGAGCATAGACCCCGAACGTAACATGGAACCTAGAACCACTAATGGCTCCAAGATAACCCATGGCACATGCATAACATAATTTAGAGCATAAACTAAGTGGAACAATCATATAGCATAACATAAGGCATAAGCAGAAGTCTAAGATATCATAAAATGTAAATAGGACAAAAAGTCAACATCGTTGAATATCTATGCATAACTATTTGAAAAGCCTCTAGACATGAGGTGAATTGTTGGAACAAGCCCCCAACTAGTTTGGCTAAGTCTAAAACTGAAAGACATGAAAGTAAAACATAAGGATAACTAATGTCTTCGCATGATGAGGACTCATCCAAAGTTGAGACTGTGCTGAACTAGAGCGGGAGCGAATCTAACATTGGGGCTGAGACTGATTGCCCGAACCTATATCATGAGACGATATAGCATAAAGGTATATGGTCAATACTTTGAATGTACTGAGTTTGTAGGATAAGTAAAACACAAAAGTAAAATTGTAAACCGATGTCATAGGTATAAGATAAGCTAAAATATGAGTTTCTTATCATAAACTGAGTATAATCGCCCAAGGTTTTCAAAATAGAATCATAAAGTTTACATGAATAAAATCATATTACAAACCTCATAAAGTGTATATTGATTCAAAATATCATAAGTCATAATATCATGAAGAATAATCATGAACATGTGTAGAAAAACCATGGAATAGTGAGAGATTCTTATAACCGACATACCCTACGTGAGAAAACATGGACCATGAAGGCATGGTATTAATTATTGGTGGCCCATTTAGGCATAGGAGACGCTCTCGTGCAGGACCTTATCATAGCTACGGTGGCACGTAGTTCTAAGACCTGGGTGCGCTAGAACCCCGACCTACACAGTGTTAAATACTACTCCTATATAGTGCTCATATCATAATCTTGAAACATACGTGGTTTTACATGGTCTAGTTAGAAATTATGATATTCATAAATTGCATAACTTATCTGAACTAGCCATGAAAACAATGCTGGAGACCAGTCATGATATATAAGCTTGAGATTCATGAAATTCATGCATAATTGAGTAATTTATTATAACTTGAAAATATAGATTCATGAGAGCTTTTAATAAAAATCATGCAATTTAAATCATAAATCATGGATTCAATCATAAGAGAATTGAACTCATAGAAGATCATGAGAATTTTCATCAAAATTGGGTCTAATCCTAGAAATTTATAAAATCAAGATTGGGGACTTGGATTCATGAAAGTGAGTTTTAATTAGGCATGAGGGTGGAAGAAATCTCTCATTCATAGCCCTACATACCTAGCTTGAGTTCCTTGACTTAATTTGGAGATCCAAGAGAAATTGAGAAGAAGAAGATGAAGAACCCTAGCTTTCTTTGAGAGGTGATTCCAACTTATGGTGTTTGAAGATAATGAGGGCTTATAATAAGTATAACCCCTTAATAAGCTCCTTTAGGAAGCCTAAAATGACGTCACTTAGGAGTTAGAAGCATAGAATTTTACTAAAATACCCCTGAACTGTCGTATTATAACTTTTCACTTACAGAACCAACGAGCCTTCCAAAGGACAGTTAGTTCTTCCAATGGTTCATTGGTACACTCATGGTTTCCTATTTCTTCTTTGAATCATCCTCTAAACCTGCTCCGACAACCAAAGCAGGTGACTAATACAATCTAAAAATGGGTCGTCCAATCCACTCAATGATTCTGGCCAGATTTTGAAAGTTTGTTGAACCTCTGATAGATGGGTCCACCAACGACTCATATGTCCTTCCAATGACCCGTTTTGAGGGTCGTACAATGGCCTAGTGCCATTTTCTGCTGGCTTCTACTTCATGTCTAGGATATGATCTCAGGGGCTTTCGGGGTGTTACACTTCAAGATAGAATTGATGAATATTGGGAATCATGTTTAGAAATTTTTTTAGTGTATTTGAAGTATGTCTTCTTTTCCACATATTTATGTTTGGTTTCTACGTAGATCTATTTTTAAAAAATCTTCTTTTGAAATATATTGGTTTCCACGAATGTCTCTTTTCGAATATACTTTTAACTAAAAAGTGGTTTTGAATTGGACTTTATGGATATGCAGAATAATCTTTCATCTAGTCTTTATATTTCAATTTATAATATGATATATGTATGAAAATGTATTCTGCCCTTTTAAAGTGTTTTGTTGAATTGCCTTCAATGTAATGATTTTCGACATGCTTTACTCAACGATCAATGAGCTATTGATTTGAAACATGATTTTATGGTCTAAACATAATTTCTAAACTTGAGTAAATATTTTTATATACCTATATTTCTGAGATGATGATTTTGAAAGATTTTCTACTAATATGTCATGATTGCTATTATTTGTATTTGGGCATGTACGGGCAAGCTGTGCTATTCTAGAGGATGGATAGTCTTTATGGATCCTAGCGAAGTTATGTCTGTCCATAGGACGATTGATCTCCGAAGGACAATATTCACTGATGAAACAAATATTATGTCAGTCTAGAGGGTGATTGACCTCCAAGGAACAATGTTTGCGATGAAATATTTTTTAAAAATGGGATCCTAGTTACGACTCTCTCATTTTTTTTTGGCTTTTCCCTGAGTTGACATGTGTTTACTTTATAATTTGTTCTCTGTTGGCTAAATAATGAGATTTTTACTGATTTTGGCTTTGAACAACCTGACATGAATTTTAAATAAAATAGCTTGAAGTTTATTAAATTTTCATCATTTGAACTTTTGCTAAGTTTCATGATTTACTCAATTAGTGAATTTAAACAGTTTTATTATACTTGTGTTATACTAGTTATTATTATTATGATTATTTTTATCATATAAACTCTTGCCCATGACACTCAATGAGTACCCAATACTCAGGCATGTCATTGTTGTTTTTGATGGTATGTTAGGTAGTAGCGAAGAGCAAGTGAAAACAAATTATTCAAACTAGGAGTACTTGCTGCTTTTGAGTGGTCGGTGAGCCCACATTTTTGTTCATGGGATTTCATCAAGTCATTTTTTATTTTTTTATAAGTTTTAGGTTATGTCCTGAGTTAGTTTACGTAATCTTAGAAGCTCTATAAACAAGTGCGATATTACAGATAGGGATTGCCAAAATCATTAATTGACTTATATTTGTGCTTTTCATGCTTAATGAATGTTTACAAATGATTATTGTTCACATCTATTGCATATTTTTATTAAATATTGTCTCAAATTTAAATCATAATTGAATTAATAATAAGATGGGGCAATTATAGTGACTCATATCTCTATAAGGTGTTTTCAATTTAGTTCTGTAACATCGGATGCCGCCCGCGCCATGATTGATTTTGAGCATGACATGCTTGGTATCAGAGCTCTAGGTTTAGAGGATTGTTTGTGGAACGACGTCTAGTGGAGTTTTTCTTCCTAAAAACTAGCTACCTGTATGAATGAATGACTACCAGGATATTTTAAGTGTTTCTTACTCTTCTTGATTCTAGATTGTGTTGTAGAACTTGAACTTCTCATTAGGATTGTTCTGACATGATTTTTGAACAAAATGGTTTAAAGTTTATTGTTTTCATCATTTAGAATTTTGCTAAGTTTCATGATTTGCTCAATAAGTGGATTTGAACTGTTTTATGATAATTGTGTTATCCTATTATTATTATGACTATTTTTATCATATGAATTCTTTCCCTAAAACACTCACTAAGTACTCAATACATAGGCATGCCATTATTATTTTTGATGGTATGTTAGATAGCAATGAATAGTAGGTAGAAATAAATTATTCAGACTAGGAGTACTTGCTACTTTTGAGTTGTTGGTGAGACTACATCTTTCTCTATGAATTTCATCGAGTCATTTTTCATTTGTTTTATTAGTTTCAAGTTATGTCCTTAGTTAGTTTACGTAATTCTAGAAGCTTCATAAATAAGTGCGGTGTTATGGTAGAGATTGCTAAAGTCATTGGTGGACTTATGTTTGTGTTTTTAATTCTTAATTAAAGTTTACAAATGATTATTGTTCATATCAATTGCATATTTTTATTATTATTATCTCAACTTTAAGATTGGCGTAATTGCATTAATAATAAAATGGGGTAATTATAGTGATTCATATCTCTATAAGGTGCTTTCGATATAGTTCTGTAGCATTGGATGCCTATTACACTAGGGTCGATTTGGGGCATGGAAGGCTTGGTATCAAAGCTCTAGGTTTAGAAATGTCCTAGGATTATTTGTGGAGCTGTGTTTAGTGGAGTCTTCCTTCCTACAAACTAGCCACCTATATGAATGAATGACTACCAGGATATTATAGGTGTTTTGTAATCTTCTTGATTCTAGATTGTGTTGTAGAGCTTAAACTTCTCATTAAGATTGTTCTAATTTATTCGTTACTTGTTCCTCACGTAAATGACTTAAACGCTTGTTGTAACTTCTAACCAAGTGAACAGTTGTGGTAGGGATTGCAAATAGATTGTAATATATAATGTGATGGATCATATGGACTTCCTTTTGAAATTCAATAGTAGGTATTTGGTGTGTGTGTATATATATATAGTGATTGTAGGATATGGTTATTGATGTTTTGAAACAGGTATAGAAATGGTTACGTCCTTAAGCAAAGACAAAAGAGGTAATAAGATTTTGGGATATTTTGTAACACCAAGTAGAGAAGAGCCTATTTGAGAGTTACATTTAAAAATTTAGATACATATCGAATGAGTTTTCGATTACAAAATTATTATAGTATCTTAAAGAAAGTACAAGACTTAGAGAATATTCAAAACTAGGATAAAATATTATGATGGTCTATTATTTCAATGTTGATCATAAAGAAAGATCAAGCATAAGACATGAGCAAGAGGACAAAGTTGACATGAATTAAAAAGGGGGTGATTCCTTTACATTCTTAAGAATAAAAACATTTCGGGGATTAGTGAATATGATTTAACCTAGTTCACTACGAGGGATCTTAGTCTAAATAAGGGAACAATAACATGAAATAAGGTAATTTAAACATTAAGGGAGATATACAGAGTACACAAACTTGAGTCAATAATCAATGACATATGTGAAGTTGTGAGTATGATATATGTGAGTTTTAAATGAATATGTGAATGAAAAGGTTAAGGAATTACATAAAGATGAACTCTTAAGAGTTATAAAAAATAGAAAAGAGGCCAATATCCAAAGAGAACCTAAGTAAGGGAAATACCCCAAGTAATTTTAAAATGTATCGATTTAAAATATCTATGTTTTATGAAGTATAATAGGACAATACTTACACCTAGTATTAATAAGATTAATGGCGGTATAAGAGGTTGTATAACGCTAAGAGAGAAAGGATATGATGTTATAAAAAGTTAAAATTTGAAGAAGCTACTATAGATAATGAAAGGAAAATATATGAAAAAGGAGATACTCCTTATTGACAATTACAAATATGTTTGTTCTTTCTAAATTTAATCAGCATCGGAAGTAATGTAGATTAGGCTTAAATTATGTGATGTTTAATTAGACTTCTTAGTATAGTGTTTGGATTAATATAATATGTAACTCCTTGTAAAAAATGTATGATTGTTGATTGTAGAGATATTTAAGAAACGAGAAATTTTAGAATAGCTTTAGCGACAAAAGAGTAACGAAGTTAATGTAGTGGTAGGCTTGAATTTCATGCTAATGAGTCTGGAATAATTATATTGTGTTACCTGTTGTTGGAGTTTGCATGTGGTTAGTTATCGTGATAAGGAGAAATAGAGTTCTTAGGGTAACTCTAGTTACCAAGGAAACTCTAGTTAGAGCTAGTCAAAATTTAGGCTACTGATGCCACTTAAATTACATCATAAAATAATATAAAGATATCATCATATCAAATATAGAATCCAACTAAGTTGGGTTCAAATTTCTTAGAGAATACAAGCAAAGAATTACAGTCATAGTGTACCACCCGATTTAAAGTATAAATTTCTAAGGGAAAAGGGGATGGGGGTATATGAACTATTAATTTCTGTGAATTTTTATAGAATTGTACCATTCAAGAGAAACTAGCTAAGATTGTTCTTTCAAATGAGAGTAATGTCAATGGGTCTAACTCATACAATTCACTCGTACACATGCATGGTTATAAATAATGAGTTTTAGGTTTCTCTAAAATATTTCGACCCAATTAAAGGATTATCACACAATGTCCTTCTAGCACTTGAGTGTATACTAAAATGCCTTCATTGTGTATTTCAGGTTGACTATACTTACAACAATTCAAGTCATTAGATAGGGGTTGAAAGCCTCAAATCTCCGCTGTTCATCCTTTTTGCTAATCTAAGTTTCTTTGGTCAAGCAATCTAAGAATAAAGACACACTTTAATGTTTGTGTCACGACCCGAGTGTATACTCTAGACAAGACAAGTACTTGGTGCCATAAGTGACCTCAAGCTAATCCATGGTCTATCATTACACTGGTATCTGAATAAACATAAGCGAAAACTTTAAAAAAATCAATACTATTGAAAGTAAATATGACTTGATACAATATTGATCAATTATGTCTGAAAATCAACTACAAATGATGAGTTGCTGTGACAAGTCCCCAGCTAACTCTAAAATCTAATTGGAAAGGGACTGGCTGAAATGCAAATATTGTCATCGGAAAATGAGGACTCACCAACTGATGCTGCTGCTAAGAGCGCTGGAGTGGACAACTGTCGATGCTATGATTGAGAACCTGCGACTGTATCATAATACGATACAAAATGGAAAGGATGCATCAGTACTTTGAATGTACTGAGTAAGTGAGAGATACAATCAGCATGAAAGAATAAGTAGTTGTGCTGAAATAACATGAAATGGCCAACTATATACTGTAAACTGATAAAACTGAACTATAACTGTTATGGCCAATAATGATCCTGACTGATGATCATAAACATGTCTTGGAACTGAGATACAGAGTTGCTAAACTGAACTGTGTTGAACGGAACTGAACTAAACCGACAAGTGGGAGACTCTATAACTGGCATGTAACCACATGAGCTAAACGTGGAGTTCAATGTATGCACCCCACCGATAAGACCCAATATACCTTGCTAGGGTATAAATGCATGAATTGGGTGATAAAAAATCTAGGGCCTGATGGGCCAATAACCTACAGTGGCAACGTATTTCTAGGAACCTGGGTGCACTGAAACCCGGTCCTTTCGATGCTAAGTACTACTCCCACCGGGTAATCCTAAATTGACTACTAAGCTGATAGCTCGAAACTGGAGCCCAAGACTAAGTCAGGAATGCTTATCTAGAATTCTGATGCGAGTCTCATTAGGCTAGATAACTGTAACTGATGTTCTAAGATAGGCCAGAGTTGCTTGTCTTGAAGCGTCGTAACCATCTCTAGAAATAACTGATATCTGATAACTGATAGCTGCGATCTGATAACTGGGAGGCATCACTGACACCTTAAGAACTGACTATGGTCAAACTAATCAGCTGACAGTACTGAAAGACACTGAAGATACTAACACTCTGACTGAGCCTGAACTAGCATGCAACTGACTGAGCATTTATCTGATAATAATAACATGGAATTTCCAACAATGATAGAGTCAAGCAGCATTATGTCTAGACAATTATGCAGGACCCTAGTTACTACACTTATCGAATTAGGGCTAAAGTCACTTTTCAGGAAACAAGTATCAACATGATCACTAGATAGTGGAAATATAGCAACAAACAATATGAACAAAATTTCACATGATTTAATCAGAACAGGACCGAAAAATTCCTCAAATTCGAAAGTCTCAGGGCTTAGAACTAATAAGAAAATTTAGATGGACTTTGGGGCTCAAGGGAAACACAATACCCTTGCTAAATTCTCACATACTTGGTGTAGAAATCCTGGAGAAAACTCTTGAGAATCTGAGAAGAAGAGTCGAAAGACCTAGCTTGCTCTGGGAGAACTGTCTACGTAAATCATACTTTTGATATTGGGAGATCAATATTTTAGTGAAAGTGAGAAGGATTTAGTTGATTATCCCTTTAATTCTCAGCAACACGTGCCCAAAAACGACGCAGTTTAGAGTTTGGAAGTTTAGGAAATTATGAAAAAGTCCATAGAAATTCGAAAGAAAAACACACTGCCAGTCCCAATGAGGGAATGGACGATTCGTTGTTACTGACCATGACTCGTGGTCTGCGTCGTCACCAGCATTGGAAATTTCTCATCATGGGTCCCCACGAGGGACACCATGACTCATGGTGTACCCGACGACTCGTGGTGACCAATCGTTGGGAACACTGCCAACTTTTCAACTCAAGGAAAGATCTTGACCACGGCCAACCTAACGACTCGTGCGGTTGACCACAACTCGTGGCTTCACTTGTGGTCAACCCTAAAGCCAAAAATCCAACCAAGCTCATCCTCCTCCCCACGAGTCACATAACGACTCGTTGTGCACCCATGGGTCACTAGATGACTCGCCCTGTGATCTGGTGCAGAAAATCTTGTTTTCTCCATTTTAACCCTCGGGTCTGATTTTAGGGTTTTCGGGGTATTATAGTATCTCCCCTTTGGAAACATTCTTCCTCGAATATTGGTATACACACTGAAAAGCTGAGAAATGTAATCATCATACCAAGTACTAAACATGTAAAGCTGATAACTGACGGAGTGACTGACTCCGGACTGCATTACATGGCTGAATTGAATTCATGAACCACACATGCATATTTGACATGAAAGAAACTTGGGGCACATGAACTGAACATGAAACTGAATAGAGTACTAAAGAGGAATTTTATACCTGATGCTAAAACTAAACTGGAAGGGAACAAATGTGGGTATTTAGCCATCATGTCTGCTTCTGTCTCCCATGTGGCTACCCCAACTAGCTCGTTCCTCCACAAGACTTTCACTTAAGTGATTTCCTTTTTCCTCAGCTTACAGACCTGATGGTCTAGGATCTTTACTGGGACTTCTTTGTAAGAGAGACTTTCACTTCCACACTATCTAATGGTACAACTGAGGTCGGATCACCTATGCATTTCTTCAACATTGATACCTGGAATACTGGGTGCGCAGATGCTAACTCTGAGGGTAATTCTAACTCATAGGCCACATTGCCAATTCACCTAAGAATCCTGTAGGGTCCTACATACCTCGGACTGAGTTTCCCTTTATTTTCATACCTCATTACCCCCTTCATAGGTGAGATTTTCAGGTACACCCAATCATCTACAACAAATTCTAACTCTCTTCTCCTCACATCAACATAAAATTTCTATCGACTTTGAGCTATTTTCAACTTTTCCCTGATAAGTTGCACTATTTGCATAGCTTCATAGACTGAGTTTGGCCCTATCAAGGTAGCTTCACCAACTTCAAACCACCCTATAGGAGACCTACACCTCCTACCATATAATGCCTCAAACGGGGCCATCTGAATACTGGAGTGGTAGTTGTTGTTGTATGCAATCTTAATGAGGGGGAGGTGATAATCCAAACTGCCCTAGAAGTCGATCACACAAGCTCTCAACATGTCTTCTAGGGTCTAAATAGTCCGCTCAGCTTGTCCATTTGTTTGAGGGTGAAAAGTTGTCCGAGCATAACTTGAGTACTGAGTTCTTTCTGAAATGACTTCCATAAATGCGAGGTTGTCACGACCCAAACGTACACCGGGATCGTAGACACGGGACAAGGAGCCCCGAGAGACCCAAATCCACCCATGGCATGAGCATACATCAAATGCAATCACATAAGCGAAAGACTTAACATAAAGAACGTAATCATAACATAGCATAAAGGAAAATAGTACTAGACTTATACAATACGACGGAATACATCTTATAGTCTGATAAGCCTCTAAACATGAAAGGCAGATTGATGGGACAACTCCCCAACTAATCTAACATCCATAAACTGAAGGAAATGCATATAATGTGAACATGTAGCCCTCGAAACATGAGGACTCAAGCGCTGAGATCAAGGTTAAAACTAGCTACGGGTGAGGATGAGCCGGAGAACTGGGACCTATATCATGAAACGATACAACATAGAAAGTATGCGGTCAGCACGTGGAATGTACTGAGTATGCAAGGTAAGTAAAACAGACATTTAAAACATATATGAAATTCATAATGATCATAAGAGTAGGACGTCATGCTCGTATCGTAAATCATAATATCATATCATATGGATCAAGGTTTTCAAAACATCCGTAACATAACTTAATCATAATCATAATAAAAGAGGTTTACTTAACATGACTTGACCCAACATATATAAATCATGAGGAACAGTGGGAGATTCTCTTAACCGACATAACCCATACGAGCACACATGAAGCCGGACTTGTAACCCTAGTCGAGAGGGTGTTCGTACCTTGCAACGGGTAGGAACCATGAAGGGCGTGATCACACATGAAAGGGCCATTTGGGCCAGGGACAAACATGAAAGGGGTCCCAACATACCTACGGTGGCACGTAGATCATGAGATCTGGGGCTTAATCGTGAGCCCCGAACCTACTCGGTGTTCAATACAACTCCTAAAATATATATAGTGCTCATAATAATACATACATGAGTTCATGGGATAGCTAAATCATGGTAATCACAAACATGCTTGAACATATGTGAACTAACCATGACTTAAGGCCCGTGGGTCTGCCGAAAACGTAATTCATGATTGATGAAATTCATACATACTTGTAGATCATGCATGTAGCTTAAAGTTCATAAGTTCGTAGTAGATAACATAATAAATTCATAATTCATGCTGGACTTATCAAAACACCAATGGATCAATGGATCATAAATCGATTCATCATAGGGAATGCATAATAAAGCTTAATTGTTTAAAAATTCAAGATCAACAATATTATAATCAATTTAAATCCCAAAAGATGATCAAAATCGGTAGATTATGAAAAGATTTCAAAATCACAAGACCCATAATTAAATCATTTAATTTTATACAAATCAATTACAAAACCCCATGAGTTTTTTATAATTTATAATTAAAATCATAGAGTAGGAGCATGGGTATGGAAGGAACCACCCATTGATGACCTTACATACCTGGAAACACTCGATTCTTAATCTCCCTTGAAAGCTCAAGATGGAATTTAGAGAAATTGGGGAAGAACACCTTGAATCACCTCCTAGACTCCTCTCTATACTCTTGCATGCATGAATGAGGCTTAACATGGACTAATCCCTCTTAAAAGACCCTATTCAGACCTTAAGACGTCATAGTTTAGGCCTTAGGAATTTAGAAATTATGGAAACACCCTCATTAAAATGCAGAAACTTCTTGGTTGCCAGTCCCCACGAGGGACCTCACAAGTCGTTACCAGGGGGCATAACTAGTGGCCTGAATCTGTCATGCACACTGCCCAAATTCTCTATGGGACCCCACGAAGGACCCCATGATTTGTGGTGGCTGACCACGACTCATGGTCACTATCCGTGGTCTTCACTGCCATTTTCCATTTTGCCAACTAGTCCACCTAGGCCACGGGGGACCTAACGAGTCGTGTGGCCTGACCCCGACTCGTGGTCATGCCCGTGGTCTCAACCCAAAACATAGCCATTCCTTGCTTCACCACGAGTCACTTCACGACTCGTGGTCACTCCTCACGACCCACCTCACAGGTTGTTCTGTGACCTAGTGTGAATTTCTAGTTTTTCTCCGTTTTGGCTTTCGGGTCTGATCCTTGGGTTCCCGGGGTATAACAATATCTCCCCCTTGAAAACATTTGTCCTCAAATGTTAGAAACATGCATAAAACTCAGAAACAAGCAATCACCATATATAAATACTGATCATTAAGCTGGAAACTAACGGATTGACTATCTCCGAAAAGAACTACATAACTGAATTGAATTTAGACACCACATACATATACCATATCATAAGACAAACTTGTACACATTAATGGAACATGAAAACTAATTAGGGTTTAGGACAAAAACTGATACCTCAAACTGAAACTGAACCTATAGAGAACAGGTGTGGGTATTTAGCTATCATATCTGCTTCAGCTTCCCAAGTAGCTCCTTCAACATGCTGATTTCTCCAAAATACTTTAATTGAAACTACTTCTTTGTTCCTTAGCTTACGGACTTGACGGTCTAAGATTTTCACCGAGATTTCTTCATAGCTGAGGCTATCCTTTACGCCAACGCTATCCACTGGGACTACTAAAGCTGGATCACCCAAGAACTTTTTCAAAAGAGACACATGAAACACAAGATGAACGAAAGATAACTCCGAGGGCAAGTCCAACTAATACGCCACCTTAACAACTCTCCTCACAACCCGGTAGGGGCCAATATAGCGGGGATTGAGTTTCCCCTTTTTCCCAAACCGCATGACTCCCTTCATGGGAGATACCTTTAGAAATACCCAGTCATCCACATCAAACTCCAAGTCTCTTCTCCTCACATTGGCATATGATTTATGATGAGTCTGAGTGGTTTTCAACCGGTCCCTTATCAACTGGACTTTCACCATCAACTCGTAAACCAAATTTGGCCCTATCATAGCTGCCTCACCAACCTCAAACCATCCGATAGGAGATCTACACCTTCGCCCATAGAGGGCCTCGAATGGTGCCATTTGGATACTAGAGTGATAACTGTTATTATAAGGAAACTCAATCAAGGGAAAATGATCATCCCAACTTCCTTTAAAATCCATAACACATTCCCTCAGCATGTCCTCAAGAGTCTAGATTGTCCGCTCCGCCTAGCCATCTATCTGAGAATGAAATCCTATGCTGAGCTTAATCTGAGTCCCAAGTCCCTTATGAAAAGATCGCCAGAATTGGGAGGTAAAATGAGTACCTTGGTCTGAAATAATAGACAAGGGCACTCCATGAAGTTGAACCAACTCTCAAATATACAACTTGATCATCCGTTGAATCCGTGGTCTTGACCGGTAGAAAGTGTGCAGCCTTGGTTAACCTATCTACCTCCACCCAAATGGAATTATAGTGTCGTCGAGTACGGGGTAGGCTTGTAATGAAGTCCATACTAATCTCTTCCCTCTTCCAAGTCGGGATTCTAATATCCTAAAGTATGCCTCCCGGTCTTTGATGCTCGACCTTTACTTGCTGACAGTTAGGACATTTGGCTACGAACTCTATGATATCCTTCTTCATACCATCCCACCAATAGATTTCTCGCAAGTCCTAGTACATCTTCATGGATCCCGGGTGGATAGAATATCTGGTACTATGTGCTCCATGCAATATCCGAACCCTCAAATTATCGGTGTCCGGAGCATATAGTCGACCCTGGTATAGTCGACCCAATCTTACGAGCTGGTGGAAATCTTTCACCAATTCCTTCTTTCCCTCCTCCACGTGGGACACACTATCCATAGAGAGCCTACTAAGTGCATCCGCCACCATATTAGCCTTGCCCGGGTGGTAAAGAACGCTCATATTATAGTCCTTTAATAGCTCCAACCACCTCCTTTGCCGAAGATTGAGATCCGTCTGCGTGAACACATATTGCAAGCTCTTGTGATTCGTGAATACATCCACGTGGACCCCATACAAATAATGCCTCCATATCTTCAATGCAAACACCACCGCAGCCGACTCGAGATCATGGGTCGGGTAATTTTTTTCATGAACTTTCAGCTATTGAGAGGCATATGCTATTACTTTCCCATGCTGCATCAACACACATCCCAGTCTGACTCTCGAAGCATCATAATATACAACAAAACCATCCGTACCCTCGAGTAAAGTCAATAATGGTGCTGAAGTGAGCTGAGTCTTCAATTCCTAGAAGATTTCCTCAGTAGCCTCTGACCATTGGAACTTTACCTTCTTCTGAGTCAACATGGTCAAAGGTGCCGAAATAGATGAGAAACCCTAAAAAAATCTCCGGTAGTAACCTGCCAGGCCCAAGAAACTCCAAATTTCTGAAGGATTCATCAGTCTGGGCCAATTCTTCACCACCTTGATTTTCTGGGAATCTACCTTAATGCCCTCACCTGAAACCACATGGCCTAGAAATGCCACCGAGTCCAACCGAAACTCACATTTGCTGAACTTTGCATATAACTGATGATCCTTGAGGACTTGAAGCACTATACGCAAGTGAGTAGCATGCTCCTCCTCTCTCCGGGAGTATATAAGGATATCATCAATGAACACAATTATGAACATGTCCAGATACTATTTAAACACCCTATTCATCAGGTTCATAAAAGCTGCAGGAGCATTGGTTAGTCCGAATGACATAACTACAAACTCATAATGTCCATACCGAGTTCTGAAGGCTGTCTTCTGGATATCACACTCCCAAACTCTGAGTTGATGGTATCTGGACCTGAGATCTATCTTCGAGAAACACCTGGCACCCTGGAGATGGTCAAATAAATCATCGATCCTGGACAAGGGGTACCTATTCTTGACAGTGACCTTATTCAGCTGTCGATAGTCAATACACATTCAAAGGGACCCATCCTTCTATCGAACAAAGAGAACCGGTGCACCCCATGGATACTTTCTCGGTCTAATTAATCCCTTATCCGACAAGTCCTTCAACTGTTCTTTTAGCTCCTTTAGCTTGGCTGGAGCCATCCTGTAAGGAGGAATAGATATAGGTTGTGTGTTAGGAAGAAGGTCTATATAGAAATTAATCTCCCGTTCGGGAGGGACACCTGGCAAATCATCAGGGAATACCTTCGAATACTCACACACCACTGGAACTGACTGAATAGTCGGGATCTCAGACTCTACATCCTTAACCCTAACTAGGTGGTACATGCAACCCTTAGAGATTATTTTCCTAGCCTTAAGGTATGAAATAAACCAACCGGTTGGTACAACGGAACTACCCTTCCATTCCAAAACTGACTCACCCGGAAATCAGAATTTCGCTGCACGGGTCTTACAATTAATCGAAGCATAGCATACAAACAACCAATCCATACCCAAGATGATATCAAAGACCGTCATGGCCAACTCTAGTAGGTCCATGTAGGTAACCTTATGCAACACTGTAATAGGGCAATCTCTATATACCCGCCTAGCTACAATTGATTCACCCCCTAGAGTAGATATGGAGAACGGTTCTGACAAAATTTCGGGACTAACTCTGAAACTACTAGCAATGTAAGGGGTCACAAAAGACAAAGTAGCTCCTGGATCTAACAAAGAATTAGCATCAAAATGGAAGATTTGCAACATACCTGTGACCACATCTGGCAAAGCCTCCTGCTCCTGGCGAGGCACTAGGGCATAAAACCTGTTTTGGCACTAACCACCCGCTAAACTAGTGGAGGCACCCTGCTGAGAGAGTCGTGCTGCTGGAGTAGTAGAACTGGCTGTGGGGCAATCCTAATCTTGTATTCGTGTTTGCCACACCCGAAACAAGCATCCGCGCCGACCAGGCACCTTCGGGGATGATTATTGTCGCACTTCGCTCAAACTAGAAAAGTAAGCTCCATCTACTTGCTACCCTGATCCCTCGAGCCTGTAGTCCTGCTCATCTAGTCTCCCATGAACCTGGATGGCGTGCTGGCCAATGATGGAGCTGGAGCAATGGACCTATGCTGAGTCTGCTGACGTGGTCCACCTCTTGACCTGGCCTGAGAAACCCCGTAGCTGTCAGTCCTGGCCCTCTTGGCCTCTCTCTGCCTCCTGTAGATCGACTCCATCTGCTGCGCATGCAATACAATATAGGGAAAATGAATGTCCAGGTGAAGCATGGCGATCTGACAATCCTTGCCCAAGTAATCTTCTACTACATGCACAAAGCGGCTCACTCAAGCCCGCTGATCCGCCACCAACTCCAGAGCATATTTAGATAAGCGGGTGACCTCTAATTCATACTCTTGGATAAACATGCTACCTTGCTTCAGATTAACATCAGCCGCCTTGAGTTCCCTCATCTCCCGAGGGAAGAACCTACCCATGAATGCAGTGTGAAACTCATCCCAACCTATCGGGCCTGCCCCCGCCGCCCTGGCATCTCTCCGTTACTCAAACCATATATGTGCTACCCCCTTTAGCTGGTAGGAGGTTAAATCAACACATTCTCCATTGTTCACCCCCATGACTTGGGTGATTTTCAGAATCTCCTCTACAAAATCGTGTGGATCCTCGTCCACCTTTGAACCCATGAACTACAGAGGGCTCATCATCAAGAAAGCTCTCACCCTATCTGCCGCTGCATTCCCATTCTGAGGGAAATGCACCACCGTCTAATTCTGGACTTGGGCATTCATGGCCTGTGCCAGCATCTGAATCGCCGCCCTAAACTCAACATGGGCGGCTGGCTCTGGTACATGCTCCTTATGAACAGGTGGAATTGGCTGATGCTCACCATCATGGGCACCCTAATAATCATTACCATTTACGTTTCTCCTGGCGTTTACTCGACGTGGAGGCATGATTCTGCAAGCGCGAATAGAAAGAATTAGAGGAGTAAAGGATGATCATCGCAAGACAGAGATCATGAAAGAAGGGAACATTTCCTAAACATCTAGTAGCCTCTTCGTCATAAGTGTGGCGTGCTTCACACCCATGAAAAAGACTACTTAACGCGACTTTCAGACTCCCTAGGACACATAAACCTATGGCTCTGATACCAAGTTTGTCATGACCTAAACGTACACTCTGATCATAGACACGGGAAAAGGAGCCCCGAGAGACCCCAAGTCGACCCATGGAATGAGAATACATCTAATGCAATCACATAAGCGGAAGACTTAATATAAATAACGTAATCATAATATAGCGTAAAGGAAAACAGTACTAGACTTATACAATACGGCGGAATACCTCATGTAGTATGATAAGCCTCTAAACATGAAAGGCGGATTAATGGGACAACTCCCCAACTAATCCAACATCTAGAAACTGAAAGAAATGCATAGAATGTGAACATGTAGCCCTCGAAAAATGAGGACTCACCAAGTGCACTGAGAGCAAGTTTGAAACTAGCTACGGGTGAGGATGAGCTTGAGAACTGGGACATGTATCATGAAATGATACAACATAGTAAGTATGCGGTCAAATAATGGAATGTACTGAGTATGCAAGGTAAGTAAAATGGACATTTAAAACATATATGAAATTCATAAATGATCATAAAAGTAGGACGTCATGCTCGTATCGTAAATCATAATATCATATCATATGGCTCAAGGTTTTCAAAATATTTGTAACATAACTTAATCATTATCGTAATAGAAGAGGTTTACTTAACATGACTTGAGCCAACATACATAATCATAACATGCATAAATCATGAGGAACAGTGGGAGATTCTCTTAACCGACATACCCCATATGTGCACACATGAAACCCGACTTGTAACCCTAGTCGGGAGGGTGTTCGTACCTTGCGAAAGGTAGGAACCATGAAGGGCGTGATCAAACATGAAAGGGCCATTTGGGCCAGGGACAAACATAAAAGGGGTCCCAACTTACCTACGGTGGCACGTAGTTCATGATTTCCAGGGTTTAATCGTGAGCCCCGAACCTAGTTGGTGTTCGATACTACTCCCAAAACATATATAGTGCTCATAATAATACATACATGAGTTCATGGGCTAGTTAAATCATGATAATTGTATACATTCTTGAACATACGTGAACTAGCGATGACTTGAGGCCCCTGGGTCGGCCAAAAACATAATTCATGATTGATGAAATTCATACATACTTGTATATCATGCATGTAGCTTGAAATTCATTAGTTCATAGTAGATAACATAATAAATTCATAAATAAATGCATAATTCATGTTGGGCTTATCAAAACACCAATGGATCAATAGAACATAAATTGATTCATCATGGGGCATGCATAATCAAAGCTTAATTGTTTAGAAATTCAAGATCAACAATATTATAATCAATTTAAATCCCAAAAGATGATCAAAATCAGTAGATTATGATAAGATTTCAAAATCACAAGACCCATAATTAAATCATTTAATTTTATACAAATCAATTACAAAACCACATGAGTTTTTTAAAATTTATAAGTAAAATCATAGAGTGGGAGCATGGGTGTGAAAGGAACCACCCATTGATGACCTTACATACCTGGAAACACTCAATTCTTAATCTCCTTTGAAAACCCAAGATGGAATTTAGAGAAATTGGGGAAGAACACCTTGAATCACCTCCTAGACTCCTCTCTATACTCTTGCAGGTATGAATGAGGCTTAACATGGATTAATCCCCCTTAAAAGACCCTATTCAGACCTTAAAATGTCATAGTTTACGCCTTAGAAATTTAGAAATTACGAAAACACCCTCATTAAAATGAAGAAAATTCTTGGTTGCCAGTCCCCACGAGGGACCTCATGAAGGGCATGACTCGTGGCCTGAATCCGTCATGCTCACTGCCCAAATTCCCCATGGGACCCTATAAGGGACCCTACGAATCGTGGTGGCTGATCACGACTCGTGGTCACCATCCGTGGTCTTCACTGCCCTTTTCCATTTTTCCAACTGGTGCACCTAGGCCACAGGGGACCTAACGAGTCGTGTGGCCTGACCACGACTCGTGGTCATGCCCTTGGTCTCACCCCAAAACTTCGTCGTGCCCTTCTTGACCACGAGTCACTTCACGACTCGTGGTCACTCCTCACGACCCACTTCATTGGTCATTCCGTGATCTGGTGCGAATTTTTAGTTTTTGTCCGTTTTGACTTTCGGGTCGGATCCTTGGGTTCCTGGGGTATAACAGAGGTGAACTGTGTACATCTATCAGAAATGATGGATAAGGGCACCCCATTCTGTTTGACTAACTCCCGGATGTACAACCTAGCATAATCCTTAGTTGAGTCCATAGTTTTAATTGGGAGGAAATGTGATGACTTGGTCATCCGATCTACTATCACCCAAATTGAGTCATGCTGCTAGCGAGTACGAGGTAGACTTGTCATAACGTCCATATTTACTTCTTCCCACTTCCATGTGGGTATGCAAATATCCTGAGTGATAGCCCCAGGTCTCTGATATTCCACCTTAACTCGCTGGCAGTTCGGGCACTTAGCCATAAATTTTGTAATGTCTGTTTTCATGTCATTCCACTAGTAGATATCCCGTAGTTATTGTACATATTAGTGGCACCTTGGTAGATAGAATATCTGGAGCTGTGGGTTTCTGCCAGTATCTGCTATCTCAAGTCATCTACGTCCGATACACATAGTCTGCCCTAGTAACGAAGCACCATCTCCCCCTTTGAAAAAAACCTCCACTTCTTATCGTAGAACTGCTTCTTTCAGCTTAAGCTGTATGGGATCTTCATCCTACTTTGACTTAACCTCAACAACTAACAAGAAATCTGACCCGCTCTGCATTACTCTCCGCCTTCAACTGAATCAACCAACTACACTCCCAACTGAGCTAATCTTTGAATATCTTTTGCTAAATCTTTTCTACCCTCTTCAACATGAGCAACGCTCCCCATGGACATCCTGCTTAGTGCATCAACCACCATATTGGCCTTGCTCGAGTGGTATAGCACAATCATGTCGTAATCATTCAATAGCTCCAACCACCTTCTCTGACAAAGATTCAAGTCTTTCTAACTGAACACATACTAAAGGCTCTTATGGTCGGTGAAAACATCCATATGAACCCCATAGAGGTAATGCCTCCATATCTTCAAAGCAAACACCACTGCTACCAATTCAAGATCATGAGTCGGATAAATCTTTTCATGAACCTTGAGTTGTTTGGAGGCATACACTATCACCTTATCCCGCTGCATCAGAACACAACTAAGGCCAACTCGGGAAGCATCACAGTAGAATACAAACCCATTTGTTCCTTCTGGTAAGGCCAAAACTGGAGCTGTAGTGAGTTGAGTCTTCAACTCCTAGAAGCTCTTCGCACATGCATCTGACCACTGAAACTTCACCTTTTTCTAAGTTAGTTTGGTCAGAGAAGATGCAATAGAAGAAAATCCTTCTACAAACCATCGGTAATAACCGTCTAGACCGAGGAAAATTCTGATATCTGTTGGGGAAGTAGGTATTGGCCAGTATTTCACTGTTGCTATCTTTTTAGGATCAACCTGAATACCCTCAACTGAGACCACATGACCAAGGAAAGCCATAGAATTCAACCAGAATTCACATTTGTTGAATTTAGCCAACAATTGGCAGTCTCTAAGTGTCTGTAACACTATCCTCAGATGGTTAGCATGATCTTCCTCATTTCTGGAGTATACCAGAATGTCATCAATGAATACAATGAAGAACATGTCTAGATACTACTTGAAAACCCTGTTCATAAGGTTCATAAAAGCTCCAGGGACATTAGTTAGTCCAAAGGACATAACCACAAATTCATAGTGACCATACCAAGTTTTGAAGGCTTTTTTCGGTATGTCACATTCACTGATCCTAAGCTGATGATACCTCGATCTGAGATCTACCTTGGAAAAACAACTGAAGCTGATCGAACAAGTCATCAATCTTGGGTAGGGGATACCTGTTCCTAACTATAACCTTGTTCAACTGACGGTAGTCAATACACATTCTGAGGGTACCGTCCTTCTTTCGCACGAACAGTAGTGGAGCACCCTATGGAGAGATATCCTGATGAAACCCTTGTTAAGGAGGTCATTTATCTATTCCTTCAACTCCTTAAGCTCATCTTGATCCATTCTATAAGGAGGAATAGAGATGGGCTAAGTGTTTGGAAGAAGGTCTATGCCGAAATCTATTTTCCGCTCGAGAGGGATTGCAGGAAGATCTTCGAGAAAGATGTCAGGGAACTCGCCGACAATTGGAACTGACTGAATAGTTGGGGTATCAGAGCTAGAACCTTTGACTCAAACTAGGTGATAGATGCACCCTTTTGAAATGAGCTTCCTTGCCTTGAGGTAGAAAATAAACCGACCCTTAGGTGCGGAGCTACCACCCATCCACTCTAGAACTAGCTCATTTGGAAACTGAAATATGACAACTCTAGTTCTGCAGTCGATTGAGGCATAACCTGAGTGTAAGTAATCCATGCCAAGAATGAGATCGAAATCGACCATGTCTAGCTCTGCTAGATCAGCTGGAATGACTTTATTGAACACTGAGACTGGGTAATTTCTATGTACCCAGCTGGCTCTAACTGAGTCACCAACTAGGGTAGAGACTGAGAATGGTTCTGAGAGAACTTCTGGATTGATTTCAAACTGTACAACTACATAGGGAGTCATGAAAGATAGTGTGGCTCCTGGATCTAGTAGGGCATACACATCTAGATGGAAGAGAAGTAACATTCCCGTGACCACGTTAGGTGAGCTCTCCTGATCCTGACGAGAAGACAAAGCATAAAATCAGTTTTGGCGCTAACCGCCATCCGTACCTAAAGTGTTACCCTGATGAGTTGGACGGCCTGCTGGTGCTGCTGAAGTGGTAGACTGTGATCTCCCACGTCCTGCTGACAGACATTCCTTTAGCTTGTGACCTAGCTGTCCATATCCAAAGCAACCCTCTTTGCCCAAAAGGCATTCACCTGGATGGTTCTTGCCATACTTAGGACAAGCTGGGTAACGGTTGCTAGCGTGTGATTCTAGGACTGAGAGCCAGATGCTCCACCCTTTCGATCCTTGCGGGACTGGAAGAAGGGGCGCTGGCTGTGGTGGGTGTTGGAGCCCTCCGTTGTTGCTAATGTGGGCGGCTACTACCACTAGACCTCTGGTGGCCATAATCAAATTGACTCATTCTAGTCTGCTTGTTCTCTCACTCCATATCCTTCAACTATCTGCCTCAATCTGCTGGGTATGAACAATGAGGCTAGAGAGGTCAATGTCCTTAATGAGAATTGCGGTCCTGAACTCCTTAAGTACCAGGGTTGATACTCCATTGACAAATTTAACCATGCGATCCCTTGGCTCGGCTACCATCTCTGGCGCATACCTCGACAACTCCAATGCATATTCCTCCACAGTCCTGTTACCCTGCTTTATTTTCATTAACTTAGTGACCTTAGCCTCCCTCAACTCTCGAGGGAAAAATCTGTCTAGAAATGCTGTGGTGAACTCTTCCCACTCTACCGGTTCTGCTCCTGTTGGTCTCTGTTCCTTCCACTAACCGTACCAAATTTGAGCCACCCCTTTCAACTGGTAGGCCGCCAGATCAGCACTCTCCGCAGAAGTAACACCCATAATCTGGGTGATCTTCCGCACCTCATCTACAAACTCCTGTGGGTCCTCTCCCACCTTGAATTCATGAAATGCTGGAGGGTTCATTGGGGTGAAATTTCAAACCCTAGTAGTTGTTGTAGACCTGTTTGTATTCACCAGAACCACCTGCTGGTTCACTTGATTAGTCACCGTCTGAGCCAGCAGCTGGATTGTCGCTCGGAATTCTGTTGAGGACACTTGGTCATCCTGCGGAGCTGCTGGAGCTGGTGGGGCAGGTCGGTTAGCACTGCCGGCCCTCCTTTCGTCTCCTTGTCTTGGAGGCATAGTTTCACTGAAACAAAATCGAGCACGAGTTAGGAGAACATTTCTAGAATTTAACTTCATCACACAATAAGGATTATGAACAAAAAGGGATTTTTCCTAATAACATCTTGTAGTCTCCCCGTCATAAGTGTGGCGCACTTCACACCAATGAAAAGGACTCTACTTGACGTGGCTTTCATACATCCTAGGATACTCTAAACATAAGGCTCTTATACAAAGTTTGTCATGACCTGAGTCTATACCCTGGACGAGACATGGTACTTGGTGCCACAAGTGACCCCAAGCTAACACATGGTCTATCATTACACTGGTATCCGAATAAACATAAGCAGAAGCTTTAAGAAAAATAATCAATACTATTGAAATTAAATATGACTGGATACAATACTGATCAACTATGTCTAAAAGACAACTATAAATGATGAGTTGCAGGGACAAGCCCCAGCTAACTCTAAAATTTAACTGGAAAGGGACTGGTTGACATACAAATGTTGTCCTCGGAAGATGAGGACTCACCAACTGATGTTGCTGCTAAGATCGCCGGAGGGGACTAGTATTGATGTTATGATTGAGAACCTGCGACTATATCACAATACGATACAACATGGAAAGTATGTGTCAATACTTTGAATGTACTTAGTAAGTGAGAGATACAATCAACATGAAAGAATAAGTAACTGTACTCAAATAACATGAGATGACCAATTGCATACCGTAAACTAATAAAACTGAATTATAACTGCTATGGTAAATAATGATCTTGACTGATGGTCATAAACATGTACTGGAACTGAGATACAGAGTTGAGCTAAACTGAACTGTACTAAACTGAACTAAATTGAACTGATAAGAGGGAGAGTCTATAACCAACATGTAACCACGTGAGCTAAACGTGGAGTTTGATGTACATTCCCCATCGATAGGATCCAATATACCTTTCCAAGTTATAAAGGCATGAACTAGGTGATAAAAATCTGGGGCCCGATGGGCCAATAACCTACGGTGGTGGCGTAGTTCTAGGAACCGAGGTGCGCTGGAACCCCAGTCCGCGGTGCTAATTACCACTCCCAACTGGGTAATCCTAAATTGACTACTAAGCTTATAGCTCAAAGATGGGGCCCTAGACTAAATCAGGACTACTTATCTGGAAGTATTCTGAGAGTCTTATCAGACCAGATAAATGTAACTGATGTTCTAAGACTGGCTAGAGTTGCTTGTCTGGAAGTATCATAACAATCTATAGAACTAACTGATATCTGATAACTGATAACTGCGATATGATAACTGGGAGGCATCACTGACACCTCAAGAACTGACTATGGTCAAACTGATTAGCTGACATTACTGAAAGACACTGGAGATACTAACACTCTGACTAAGCCTAAACTAGCATGCAACTGACTGAGCATTTATCTAATAATAATAACATGGAATTTTCAATAATGATAGAGTCAAGCAACATTATGTCTATACAATTATGCAGAACCCTAGTTACTAAACTTATTGAATTAGGCTAAAGTCATTTTTCAGGAAACAAGTATCAACATGATCAGTAGATAGTGGAAATATAACAATAAACAATATGAACAACATTTCACATGATTTAATCAGAACATGACCGAAAAATTCCTCAAATTCGAAAGTCTCAAGGCTTAGAACTAATAAGAAAATTTAGATGGATTTTTGGGGAACAAGGGAAGGACAATTCCCTTGCTAAATTCTCACAAACCTGGCGTAGAAATCCTGGAGAAAACTCTTGAGAATCTGAGAATAAGAGTCGAAAGCCCTAGCTTGCTCTGAGAGAACTGTCTGTGTAAATTATACTTTTGATATTGGGAGATCGAGAGTTGAGTGAAAGTGAGAGGGATTTAGTCGATTATCCCTTTAATTCTCTGCAAAATGTGCCCAATAAGACACAGTTTAGAGTCTAGGAGTTTAGAAAATTATGGAAACATCCTTATAAAGTTCGCCAAAAAAACACACTGCCAGTCCCAACGAGGGACTGGACGATTCATTGTTACTGACCATGACTCGTGGTCTACCTCGTCGCCAGCACTGGAAATTTCTTATCATGGGTCACCACATGGGACACCATGACTCGTGGTGTACCCGACGACTCATGGTGACCATTCATTGGGAACACTTCCAACTTTTCAACATCCAGGCCAAGACCTTGACCACGTCCAACCTAAAGACTCGTGAGGGTAACCACAACTCGTGGCTTTACCCATGCTCAACCCTAAATCCAAAAATCCAACCAAGCTCATCCTCCTTCGCATGAGTCACATAACGACTCGTCGTGCACCCCATGGGTCACTAGATGACTCATCCTTGATCTGGTGAGAAAATCATATTTTCTCCGTTTCAGCCCTCAAGTCTGATCTTATGGCTTTCGGGGTACTACAGTTTGTAACTGTAATGATTAGTCCATCGTTATGAGGTAATTGATTCTAGGACATGCTATCTTCGCCTAGGTCCATGGTGGGGTGTTTTGGAGAATTGGATTTAGACTTGATTTTGAGGAATGAAAAAAGTGCAGGAAATATTAAGCTATTGGTTAATTGGGGGACTGATGCATTATGGATTTACAACACTTTTGACGCTCAAAACTAGAAAATAGCTTGGACTTAGGTGTGTTTATGTGGATATGAGGCACTTTTCCTTTGGTTGCAGGATAAATTGGTGTTGCAGCTAAAAAAATGCAAAAGAAAGCCTAAGTATGCAAAATAGGCTCAAAGTGTAGTACATAGTACGAGTTGTAGGAAGGTCCCACGAGTCGTACTGATGGCCGTGAAAAGTTGCAGAAGGCTAAGGTTGAAGAGATGAAATGTATGAGTCTCAGTACGAGTCGTACAAAGATTGTACGATTTGTGGTGATAAAGTCATGAAAAGAATCAGAACATTTTCATAAGAGGTTGACTCCGCTATGGAAAGAAAGTATGAATCGTGGGAAGAAGGTATGAGTCGTACCATGGCGGTCATGATAAACTTCAGAAGAATTTCAAAGTTTCAGAGTCAAGCCACGGGAGCTCAGTATAGATCGTGGGATGGAGGTATAGGTCGTACCAGGATCTAACACTTAGCCAAAATCCAGCCAGTCATGCAAGGTACGAAAGAATGGTACGGGCCGTAGGATGATGCTACGGGTCATAGGTTGACTCATGACGAAGACAGAACCAGATATGGAAATTCACCCTGTCAGCCTAGGAAAAGGATTCTTGTGTCTGTATAAATACATTTTAGGTTTTATTTTTTTGGAGAATCGATCAGAGAATAGATTTTTAGGAGAGAAAGAGAGAATTGAGTTGATTGGACTTGTGATCAGCCTTTTCTTGAATTCTTAGTGTTCTTGCTATTGTTCTTGAAGATTTTGCTTAGTAATTAAAGGAAGTGTTTTTCTCAGTCATTCTTGTAAGTATTGATTTATGTTTTTAATCATGAATGCATCCACAATCTTACAACTACGTGAGGCTAAAACCTCCACAGGTAGGGTTGTGGGAACCATGGTGGATTAACAAGCTAGGGTTTCACAAAGTGATTTTAAAATCAATACAAATACTTATATTGTATTCTCTTCATGTTTAAATGTTTCTTAATGGTGTGAAATGTTAGGACATGCCTGAATTCTTTACTTGCTTAGGACTAAGAGGTAGAGATTAGGAAAAGAGAATTACAACAGAGCCTTAATTTTGATAATCATTGTATTAACTTGAGTTGTGGTCGCGGGATAGTTAAATATGGAACTTAGTGATAATGGATAGTTTGAAACTGCTCATGAGACTTGGTCGAGTGATTGAGTATAGTCATTCAATAGGGATTGGTCGGTCGTTTGAATGAACCTAAGTTAACAGTTCTATAAGTAAGTATTGGTGATAATCACGAGTGTATACCCAAAGCAGTTATGAACCCATGGGGAACATAAACCCTAGTTATCCTTTGATATTGACTTAACACCAGATTTTTAATACTTATTTTTATTATTGATTTTCTTTAGAACCCCCCAATTTTGAAGTAACTACCTCACAAGTTCACTTACCGGTTGTAATCTAGTTCTCCCATATTCCCTGTGGGTTCGACCCCAACCTCTAGTTGGGTTCTTTATTCACAACGTCCACTTCATACTTCAGTAAGAGGTGTGGTTTGAGTGTTATCAGGCACCATTGAAGCGATAGCGGAGTTGTTGCAGCAAGATCTTCATGACGATCGAAGATCTGCCATAATAAAAAGGAGGATTAACTGTGGGTCTGCCGTGGTGGGATCCTGACTGCTGTAGTGGGCATGGTGTGGCAGAAATATGACCACTGCAACGAATGATCAAAGGCAGTGTGACCTTTTGAAGTTATAATTTTGGGATTTTTTCACCCATAACTCAAAGGCATGACTTTTGAGAACGGTTAGGGAGATTTTCCAGAGGCTAAAGCAAATTTTCATCCCAAGGTAAGATTCTTAATTATTTTCTCAACATTCAATTTCCTAACACCCTCAAATAAATGGGTGGTCGTAGATGGTGTTTCCTAAGATAAAAACCCTAGGTTATGAAAACTAAGAGATGTCACGACCCGAGTGTAGACCCGAATTGTAGACACGGGACAAGGGACCTCGAGAAACCCCAAGTCGACTCATGGCATAAGAATTCAAATAACTCATTTAATAACATGAAAAAAGCATAATTGTAAACTCAGTAGAAGTCTCATACAACAACACATCAGAATAATATCCAAAGCTATACATTCATAAGTCGAAAGCCTCTAGTCTAGATAAGCTGATGGGACAAGACTCCGACTAACTCCACAAAATCCTGAAATCGAAATACGACATGAAACTGAAAGTCTAGTCCTTGAAAGATGAGGACTCACTACTAACGCAGGTGCTAACTCTGATAAGCGACTACGACCGCGACTGAACCTAAGAACCAGGTCCTGCATCATGAAACGATGCAGCATAGAGAGTATGCGGTTAGTATGTGAAATGTACCTAGTATGCAAGGTAAGTAAAACTGCTTTAATAAAATAAATCATTTAAAACATTTCATAACATATCATAAGCTTTTAAGTGTAAGTAGAAGGATACATGTCTTCAATCTGAAATCGTACTCTTACCATAACATGACTATGCATAGCTTTAGAACATCATGACTGACTCGAATGACTCAAAGATGAAACATACATTTATATCCAAAGCTAAACAATGAGTCAAACCTTGATTTTTGAACATGCATGCATAAGTAATCATCATGAGTAATGAATATGCAAATCCGAATGATATAGACAGTAGGAGACTCGTCACTTAACCGACATACCACTATAGAGCTTACGTGGTCCCAACTATCACACTCAAGTGGGTAGAGCCGTGCATAACCTCGCCAGGGTGATGGACGATACCATGATATCAATATCAAGCTGAAGGGCCAATCGGGTTGGGGATAGATCACAAAGGAGTTCTCAATAATATTTAAGTATCAACCTACATTGGCACGTAGTTTTGGGGCATAGGGCGATCGACCCTTAACCCGCACGGTGCTAGACTCTTCTCCCAAAAACATGCAATGCTCTACATCGTATATAATGAATCTCAACATCATCTATTGACGAAGCTCAACATTGTCTATTGGCAAAGCTCAACATTGTCCCTTGACGAAGCTCAAGAATGACATACATATCAATTATGAATTCGTGTATATAGGAGACTTTATTTCGAAACATACCACAAGCTCAATCATAGGTGGGAGCATCTACTCCAAATCATGTGGTAAGCTATATGTATAAATATTTAAGCAACATACCACAATCTAGTATTTATAATAAAAATCGAGGAAATTCACTCCAAACGATGTGGTGAGCTTATTTCGGGAAAATCATCAATTTAAATCAACATGTGGGCATCACCCAAAGCTTTTTCATACATGGATCTAATCATTTCATTTTGAAAACATCAACATAATCATGAGTAGTTTTGGAAACATGCTTTTCATCATCAACATCATCATCATCACACATTTGCCATGAATCACCTCTTTTATGAACTCTTCACCCATGGGCTTTTTAGATTCAAATTTTAGAAAATAATTTTTATAAGGGAAAAACAATTTAGAATCCATCCAAGCTTCATAAATCATCAATATTAATACAATCTAATCATACCCATGTACAGAGATTGAAGAATCATGCAATTGAGTAAAACCCCATACTTGATCATAGATAATTTATCACATTTTGATAGGGATTGGGCATGGGTGTGGAAGAAAACACCCACTCATAGCCTTACATACCTGGGGAATAATGATTTCTAACACCCTCTTCAAACCTTCAAACTTGCATGCATGAGAATAAGGTTTTCCCCTGCTAAAAACCCACTAAAACGAGCTTTAAATGACGTAGTATAGGCCCCTAAAACTTAGGAATTATGAAAAAGTCCTTTCTAATATCGCTGAAGATAACTGTCAGGGGGTCCTAACAAATGACTTGACGACTCGTTACCAGGGCCAACGATCCGTTAGGTTGCTCGTCAAGTACACTGGATAGCTGGTCTTCTGGGGCTCGTAACGAATGACTTAATGACTCGTCCCTCGTGACCACGGCTCGTGGTCACCTCCCATCAAGTACACTGCCTTAACATCAATGAAAACCCACTTTGCTTGACCACGACTTACCTCACGAGTTGTTGGGACTGTTCATGACTCGGGGGTCCCATCTGTTAGGTACACTAGTTACTTCTTCCAATTTTATTCATATGTCACCCCACGAGTGACATGATGACTGGTGGTGGCTGACCACGAGTCGTTCTCTCCCTCGTAAGGACCTCAATTCTTCACCTATTCCAGGCCTGCCCACGAGTCACTTGACGACTCGTGGGGTCTCCTCACAAGTCATCCCACGACTCGTCCTGTGCCTGCAACATCAATTTCACAATTTTCTCATTTCAACTTCCGGATCCGATCTTTGAGCTTCCGGGGTATAACAAGAGACTTGAAGGAAAAGGGTTGGGTGTTGATAGGTTTAAAAGTGGGTAATTAACACTTTTTAGGAGTAATGTGACTATAAAATGCCTATTTCACCATGGTTGGAGACCTAGAATTTGATAAAGGTTGATCCTTGTTGAGTTAGAACTAATTTATAAGGGTTTTTGGAGTAAAAACTTCTTGAAACGAGTTGAGATAAGCTGTGTAGGAATAGAATACAATACATTAACCCTTAGAATATTGAATTTGACCGTGACATCAGGTAGAATGGAGGGTACAACTAAAGTTCTAAGCCCAAATGAAGTGTAGATGATTGAATGTGATTTTACTTTGCTTGTGTTAGATATGAATGTTTGGAGGCTTTACGAAAAGGCAAAACTCCTGCAAAATAGCTGAAATCACTCTTCGGGCAATCGAGGTAGGTTATGATTTTGTAAAGAGTTAGACTTTAGATAATAATGTGTATATGTGTTGAATGAAAACATGCATAGTTGGTTTGCAGAAACAAATTATTGTTAATGTTATGATGAGTTTAATATGCTTGTAATCTGAGATTGAAAATAATGATTGTTAATAAATGATGTTGTGAATTTGGGATGCATTAATTTGTTGCATGTGTACTTTTAATTGTTGTGTGAGTGGTTGTATACTGATGAGTGTAACCAAGATGATGAGGGCTACATGATACCACCAAAAAGTTATACTAATTGACTGATTGATAACATATTGAAAATGAGAATGAAAGTGGATAACATGTTTTATCCTGAGATGAGTGGTTCATGCCCGAGGGGAACATTTGGGCGAGCGATTATAGTTGAGTGGCTAGTATCTGAGGGGAGCATCCAGATGAGAAGATAAGTGGGAGAGGATACCACACTTTTACAGTACATGAATTTCCAGAGTCCCATGCAGGTCATGAATAGAAAGGTAGAAATAATCCCTACAATGATATGTCATGTATGTGTGTGTGCGGTGATGTGACGAAGGTGTGTACTCGGCATATTGCTGATATGATAGCGAAAGAGAGTTGATTATTGAGGATTTATATGTATATCCAATGTGATAAGTTGATGAATTGATTATTGAGGATTCATGTGTATATCCAATATAATAAGTTGATGAATTGATTGTTGAGGATTCATGTGTATATCTAATGTGATAAGTTGATGAATTGATGGTTGAGTATTCATGTGTATATCCAATATGATAAGTTGATGAATTGCTCATTAAGTTTCTGTCATGCATAAGCCTTTTCGGAGTTGATGAACTTATTATGAGAAATTTATAAGTGAGGAACCTAAGTTGATAGCTTGATCGAGTTACTTCCTATGCAATACCACTGCCGCAATAATCTTACCTTGTGGCAAGA
The DNA here is from genome assembly GCA_035772735.1 of Datura wrightii. Classification (NCBI taxonomy): domain Eukaryota; kingdom Viridiplantae; phylum Streptophyta; class Magnoliopsida; order Solanales; family Solanaceae; genus Datura; species Datura wrightii. The sequence goes on from JASDFA010000023.1 coordinate 42,255,769, forward strand.
CCACTGTTGCGTTCATCCCACCATTGCAGTAAGGCCTAATCTAGTGAGCAGGTCAGCTTTAGACCTTACTCTAAATGATTCTAGAAATAGGATTATGTGATGTTTATCGATTTAAGTGATTGTATATTGTTTTTTTACATGTATATTTGTTATTATTTAAGGTCGGCCGATGATGCCTATCAATACATCGTGGAATTGAAAAAGCTAGTGAGGACATGTTGGTTCGTCCACGGGGGGGATAAGTGTGGGTGTCAGTCACGACCACTTGAATCATGACAAAGATGGTATAAGAGCCTTAGATTCATTGATCTCATTGTACAAGGGCGAGTCTAGTAGAGTCTTACAGATTGGTGCGGAGATGTCCATTACTTATCTTTGAGTACAAGACTTTAGGAAAATTTCCTTCTTTCTTTCTCTTTAGTGATATTGTTTGATTCCAATTGGTGGTGATCCAAATTGGTATCTAATAGATTTTGTTTCTTTCACAGAGAATAAGGACACACGGAGGAGGAGTTAGAGACAAGGCACCAAAGCTAGTGGTGGCAGCTGCAGCTCACGGCGAGGATGAGGCCAAGGTCGCGAGTGGAGGCCTATTGCTGCCAGAAGCAAGGCATATGCTGTTGGTCCCGCACAAGAGAGGTTGAAATCGCCAATACCTCCAGAAGTTCAGCTTAGAGTAGCGGTAGAGGTAGAGGTACTGATACAAGGAGGTGTTGCGGCCGCTCTAACTTCCTCCGAGGTCCTGACATAGGTGCTAAATCTTCTGAATGGCCTCGTGGATAATAGAGTGGCACTAGCAACTCCAGCAGGGCAACACTCAGGGGTACAACATGCAATAGTCAGATTTTTGAGATGTTGACTAGACCAATGTCACGACCCGTATGGAGGCCCGGATCATAGACTCAAGACAAGGGACCCCGAGAGACCCCAAGTCGACCCATGGCATAAGCATTCAACTAACTCATTCAATAAACATGAAGAAACTATAAATATATAACTTAGCGGAAGTCTCATACAACAACACATCAAAATAATATCCGAAGCTACACATACATAAGTCTGAGAGTCTCTAATCTGGACAATTTGATGGGACAAGACCCTAACTAACTCAACGATACTGAATCTGAAATATGAAATGAAAATTGAGAGTCTAGTCCTCGAAAGATGAGGACTCACAAATCCTGAGCTGATAAGGACTCCGGAAAGCTGATTAAGATCGGGGTTGAAGCTGCGAGCCAGGTCCTATATCATGAAACGATACAGCATAGAAAATATGCGGTCGATACATGGAATGTACCATGTATGCAAGGTAAGTAAAACTGCTTTAGTAAAGTAAATCATTTAAAAATTTTCATACATATCATAAGATTTCAACATGAGAGGAAGGGCATACATGCATTCTTTCTGAAATCATAATCTCATCATAACATGACTATGCAAAGCTTTATAACATCATGACTAACTCGAATGACTCAAAGCTGAAAGATGACATTTATTTTAAAATCTAAACAATGAGTCAAACCTTACTTTTAGAACATGCATGAGTAAAGTAATCACCATGAGTAATGAATACGCAAATATAAATGATATAGATAGTGGGAGACTTATCACTTAACCGACATAACACGATAGAGCTTATATGGTCCCGACTATCACACTCAAGTGGGCAGAGTCGTCCAAAACCTTGTCAGGGCTAAGGACACTACCATGATATCGATATCAAGCTCAAAGGGCCAATTGGGCCGGGGATAGCTCACAAGGGAGGTCCCAATAACATAATAGTATCAACCTATGTTGGCGCGTAGTTCTAGGGCATAGGGTGATCCACCCTTAACTCGCTCGGTGCTAGAATCTTCTCCCAAAAACATGCAATGCTCTACATCGTATATAATGAAACTCAACATCGTCTATAGACAAAGCTCAATATCATCTAATCACGAAGCTCAATATGAAATCATGCATAACTCAACATCGTATGAAACGAAGATCAACATTGTCTATTGACAAATCTCATTAATGAAATCATACATAGACTCGACATCATATGAAAATGAAGCTCGGCATTGTCCTTTGACAAAGCTAAATAATAACATACATCTCAATTATGTATTCATGCATATGAGAAGCTTTATTTCGAAACATACCACAAGCTCAAATATAAATGGGAGCATATGCTCCAAATCATGTGGTAAGCTATATGTAGAAATATCTAACTCAACATACCACAAGCTAGAAATTATGAAATTTGGGAGACTTCACTCCAAACCATGTGGTAAGCTTATTTCGGGAAAATCATCATTTTAGATCAACATGTGGGCATTGCCCCAAAGCTTTATCAAACTTACATCTACTCAATTCATTTTGAAAAAAATAGAGTAGCCATGGGTAGCTTTAGAAACATGCTTTTCATCATCAAATCTCATCATCATCGTATATTCAACATTATTCTCTTCTTTCATGAACTTCTTGTCACACCCCACCTTGGAGGGTATGACGGGCACTTGGTGCCTGCTAGACTCTGGACTGCTAAATGGTCCAGCCTAAGCACGTCTGGTGCTTTTGGCTGGCCCTGGCTCTATTCCAAGAAACCAACCGGCTATATAACGGCTGTAAATACAGCCTCCGGCCAACTAGCCTATAGCCACCTGTACCTGTACTATCAGCTAACCAGAACACATTCAATATAGGGGAGCCTATGCGGGCCGACGAGGCCACCATGCTGTCTAGTTATCTGTAACTCAACAATGAAATACTAGAAAGCTACATGACCGGCAAGGTCACCACTACTGTCAAGTTATGGCCCCACACGGCCAATATAAAAGAAGTAAAAGTACTAACAGCTATACAACTGCACGGCCTCACACGACCGGCTCAACTGACCACAGGGAAATATATACAGACTGCAAGCCTCTAGGAATAACAATAGAAATGATCGGGACAGGGCCCCGACCTACCCGTACTATACAACAAAAGAAAATGAAATACACCTCTGGAATTCAGTCTCCGGTTGACAGGAGCTGAATACTCGATCGCTGACAGGAATCACGAGGGATCGCCTCCTCGTCTATGAGTACCTGCAGGCAGGTAATGCAGCGCCCCACCGGGCGTCAGTACCGCTGGTACTGAGTATGTAAAGCAATAACTGAAAGAGATATCTGAAAACAACAATACAACTGATGAAACTGAAACAGGAAGAAAAAGATTAACTGTCTGATAATGTAGAACTATGCCTACTCTTAACTATACTGGAAGGAGTAGGAGTCATACCTGGAGATGTATCGTTCTACTGTCGATCTACTCGTATCCAATGTGACATGGCATAACATGACATAAAATAACATAGCATACACAAACCTTACCCGGCCCCCATAAGCCGGGAGGTACAACCAGCACAAAATCTATACCCCTACCCCGGTCATCCCATCTCCTAAAGTAACTATAAGCATTCTGCCGGTCCCCTGGGTATGCACTTAGGCTCGCTGAGCCCCTGACTATAACTGTACCTGAGTCCGGAGGACTCCTGAATCAACACCCGGGCGTATCCGCTCGACAGGGGTGTGTAAGGGCCGACCAAGGCACAATATGGGGAAAACTGGCATCCCATCTTCGTCCCCTGTGGGACGGAATGCCACTCCGTAGAACGACGTATCCTCATCCTCTGGCGGACGAGTCGATACAGCTATTAACCCTGGGGCGGTCAGGGATGCTAGGTAATCCAACCCCAAGACAATACAGTGGTCTCAACTAGTAATACTATCTGCTTATATCACATGCTGAAGCTAATAATTATAATGTATTTGTGTCTACTGTATGCTGAACTAGTGATAGCGATATGTATGTACTTAATTCATGCTGAGACTGATAATAGTGTATATGTACAAATATAATCTTCTGCCATACTGTACTGTATACTGAGTTTCTGTAATAACATGATTTACTATACCTAACATGCTTCCTAAACTTCATTTTTAACCAATCATTCTACTTCTGAGATGCCTTACAGATATTACATTGTTTTACTGGGTTTCAACTGAATCCGATAATATCCTACATTCTGTATTACATCACATACTGGGCATGCTGTGCAGTTCCTAACACTTGTACTAGATTCTATATCGTGCTAGCAAGTTTCATGCTAATTATAACATAATGCTTCTAATATCGTACCAACATTCGTAATAAACATAACACATGACTTCTGAATATTCTACTGGCCTTTAAATTACTTTACTATACCGAGCTTACTAACTTGCTGAGGAAACTAGCTTTACATACCTTATCCTTGACTATCCGTCTATCGGACGAGGCTCGGCCAATACTTCAACTATTTCTCCCAACTGCATTCATAAATATGTCAATTAATACTAAATATAGCTTTATTTTAAAGAACGACGTCACTTTCGATATAATTTATAGCCTAAACTTAGGCTTATCGAAAGACGGTCGAAAACTCGCTATTTTTCAGAGGTCCAGAAGGGAGAAATATTCACTTTACAGCTAGGAACACATAGACACTAGTTTGGAGCATTTCTACTTACCTTAGCTCGGTAGCTCGATGATTCGTCGGCCGTATTTCACGAAACTAAATCCATAGGAATGCTCTCTGCTGCTAAATACCTCAGTATCTGAGGTTAATTTGAGTTTGGACAACGTTTGGCAGCGTAATCGCAAGAAATTATATTACCCCCTTCGTTCTCTCCTCTCCTCTAGTTTTTCCTCTCTGTTTCACTGGAAATTTATAAGTTTAAATGAATTAAAACTGAAGTGGGGCTTTATATACTTGGGCCTGGACAAGGCCAACGTGTCACGGAGCCAACGCGGAGGCTTCACCTCCGTGACACGCTGCCATCGCGGAGGGGCTCTACCTCGGCTCCTCCCGCAATGGTTCGACAGGTTATCCGTCCGATCCTTTCCCGGACCTTCCTCTAGCACGTATGGCTTTCAAATATGCCTAACCACCATGCGAATAGGCCACCTAAGTGTCGGAAATCTTACGGGGTATAACATTCTCCCCCCTTAAGAACATTCGTCCTCGAATGGAAGCTGCTGTCTAGAGGACTTCTCAATTTACTCTTTTTTTTTGAAAAAGAAATTTTGGCAGAGTCTCCCCTGTAATATGGACTATACCAAAAACCTGAAATGCAGAAAAGTCCAACACAGGTACTGCATGCAATATTTTAAGATTCACTGGATGGCTATGTATCAATCTTTCTCATTTATATACAACCATAAGGTACTACATAAGTAATATTACGGACATACCTGTCGCCTGACTAGGCCTGAAATAGGTGAGGATATCTAGCTTTCATATCTTCTTCAGCTTCCCACGTCATCTCCTCACGGTTCCTGTTACGCCACAATACTTTGACAGACGCAATATCTTTAGTCCTCAACCTGCGAATCTGTCTGTCTAAGATAGCTACTGGAACCTCTTCATATGCTAACTCTTCTGTGACCTGGACATCCTGAACTGGAACAACTATGGAAGGGTCTCCTACGAACTTCCTCAATATAGATACATGGAATACTGGGTGAACAAATGCTAACTCCGGAGGCAAGTTCAATTCGTATGCAACTCGGCCTATCCTTCGCCGAATCTGATATGGCCCAATGAATCTCGGGCTAAGCTTGCCTTTCTTGCCAAATCTCATCACCCCTTTCATCGGAGACACTTTCAGATATACCCAGTCATTTACCACAAATTCTAGATTTCTGCGCCGCATATCTGCATAAGACTTCTGGCGGCTCTGAGCAGTCAGCAGGCGTTCTCTGATAAGCTTTATCTTCTCCTCTGATAAGATTTAAGCTTTATCTTCTCCTCTGACTGCTGAATGATGTCTGGCCCAATCAACGCTGATTCCCCCACTTCGAACCAGCCCACCGGTGATCTATATTTTCGCCCATATAATGCTTCAAAGGGCGCCATCTGGATTGCTGAATGATAACTGTTATTATAAGCAAATTCAATCAACGAAAGATGCTCATCCCAGCTACCCCCAAAATCTAGTACACACGCTCGTAGCATATCTTCGAGCGTTTGGATAGTCCGCTCAGCCTGCCCATCTGCCTGAGGGTGGAATACTGTGCTCAAATTGATCTGCGTTCCCAAACCCCTCTGGAACGACTGCCAGAATCTAGCTGTAAACTGTGCTCCCCTATCTAAAATGATGGATACCGGAACTCCATGTAATCTAACTATTTCTCTGATATATAATTCGGCATAATCCTCCACCGAGAAGGTAGCCTTCACTGGCAGGAAATGAGCTGATTTTGTCAGCCTGTCAACTATTACCCAAATGGAATCATTTCTGCGTCTGGTACGGGGTAACCCTGTTACAAAATCCATATTTATCGCTTCCCATTTCCACGTAGGCACCGTTATATCTTGTGTCAAACCGCCCGGTTTCTGGTGCTCCGCTTTCACCTGCTGACAGTTAGGACATCTAGATACAAATTCAGCTATTTCAGCTTTCATACCTGGCCACCAGTAGATGTCTCTGATGTCGTGGTACATTTTCGTTGCTCCTGGATGGAGGGAATAGCGAGCATAATGTACCTCATGCATAATCTGCTGGCGAAGCCCTTAAACATTCGGAACACAAAGGCGGCCCTTACAGCGTAGCACATCATCCTCTGTCATTTGGAAATCTAACTCCTTACCTTCCTGAACTCTATCTCTGACCTGGACTAAGTCAGGGTCCTCGTACTGTCGCTCTTTTACCTCTGTAACTAATACGACACAGCAGAATTCTGAATTACTGCTCTATTATTTTCTGTTTCCATTACTCGAACGGCTAAACCAGCTAGCTGATGAATTTCCTTGGCTAACTCCCGCTTCTCAGGTCGCAAATACGCCAAAGTCCCCATTGACTTACGGCTCAGGGCATCTGCCACTACATTAGCTTTTCCCGGGTGATACAGAATGTTCACATCATAATCTTTTAACAACTCCAACCAGCAACGTTGCCGCAGATTCAACTCCCTCTGAGTGAAGATGTACTGTAGGCTCTTGTGATCTGTAAAAATATCAACATGGACGCCATACAGGTAATGCCTCCACATCTTCAAGGCGTGGATCACTGCGGCTAATTCCAGGTTGTGGGTAGGGTAATTCTTTTCGTGTTTCCTCAGCTGTCTGGAAGCGTATGCAATCACTTTACCATGTTGCATCAACACACAACCTAACCCGACGCCTGATGCGTCGCAATACACTGAATAACCTTCTGTACCTTCCGGCAATGCTAACACTGGGGCGGAGGTTAATCTGTCTTTTAGTTCCTGGAAGCTCTGCTCGCATGCCTCTGTCCACTGAAACTTTACTGCTTTCTGTGTCAATTTGGTCAGAGGTGCCGCAATGGTTGAGAACACTTCAACGAACCTCCTATAATATCCTGCCAACCCCAGAAAGCTACGGACTTCAGTCGAAGTGGTAGGCCTAGGCCATGATTTAACTGCTTCTATTTTCTGCTTGTCGACTTGTATACCAGCATCCGACACAATATGCCCTAAAAAGGCTACTGAGTTAAGCCAGAATTCACACTTAGAAAATTTAGCATATAACTGGCGGTCCCTGAGGATCTGGAGCACTGTCCGCAAATGAGTCTGGTGATCTGCTTCAGAGCGAGAATACACCAGAATGTCATCAATGAATACTATCACGAACAAGTCCAGGAAGGGTCTGAAAATACTGTTCATCAGGTCCATGAAGATTGTCGGGGCATTCGTTAACCCGAAGGACATGACTAGAAATTCAAAATGTCCATATCGAGTCCTGAATGCTGTCTTAGGAGTATCCCTCTCACGTACTCGAACCTGGTGATATCCGGACCGCAGGTCAATCTTATAAAAGTATCTGGCTCCCTGCAACTGATCAAATAAGTCATCAATTCTGGGAAGCGGGTACTTGTTCTTTACTGTAACTTTGTTTAATTGCCAATAATCTATGCACATTCGGAGCGAGCCATCTTTCTTCCTCACAAATAAAACTGGCGCACCCCATGGTGAAGTACTCGGCCTGACAAAACCTTTATCCAATAAATCTTTCAACTGCTCCTTTAATTCTCTGAGTTCCGCAGGAGCCATGTGATAAGGAGGAATCGATATCGGCTGGGTGCCTGGTAATAAATCAATAGCAAAGTCTATTTCCCTTTCTGGGGGAATACCAGGTAACTCATCCGGAAACACATCAGGGAATTCATTCACTACCGGAACAGACTGGAGTGTCAGAGATTCTGCTTGGACATCCTGAACTCTGACCAGATGGTAAATACATCCCTTGGATATCAATTTCCTCGCCCGAAGGTAGCAAATAAACCTACCTTTTAGCGTAGCGGTGCTTCCCTTCCACTCCCGCACTACTTCTCCTGGGAAGTGGATCGGACCGTCTTGGTCCAACATTGAACATTGGCAAAGCACGGTACTAACCAATCCATACCCATTATGGCATTGAAGTCTATCATCTCTAACTTGACCAGATCTACTGTGGTCTGACGGTCAGCAACCTCTACTGTACACCCGCGGTAGATTCTGCTAGCTATGATAGAGTCACCGACGGGCGTGGATACTAAAAAGGGCTGCCGCAATAATTCTGGTGCAATATTGAACTTTCGCGCCACAAACGGAGTAATGTAGGACAAAGTAGACCCTGGATCAATCAATACATAAGCAGGGTGTGAGCAGATAGTTAGCATACCTGTCACAACATCTGGTGACGCTTCTGAATCTTGTCTCCCTGGTAAGGCATATGTGCGGCTTGGACCCGCACCAGTACTGGAGGCCTCTGGTCTGCCCCGACCCCTGCCTGCTGAAACTGAGGGCCTGCGCCCTGCCGAGGATGCTGTGGCTCGTGACCCTGCAGATGCCCTATCCTATCTATCCCGATCCTCTCGACCTCTGGCTGGGCAATCTTTCATCAAATGGCCTTCTTGGTCACAAATATAACATGTAGTGGAGCCATACCTGCATGCTCCAGGATGGCGTCGACTGCATATAGGGCAAAGTGGTAGGGTATACCTACTCTGCTCCGCCCTCCTCTGTAATGGTGAATCTGCCATCTCCGAGCCTCTACCAGTCTCTGACTGCCCCCTGCGGCTGAATCTACCCCCCTGCGGCTGTGGCGGAGGCGGGGGCCTGGGCGGCCTATCTAACAATCGTGGCCTGGGTCCTCCCCGAGCCTCCCTCTGTAACTCAACTGGCCTGTCCCGGTGACGCTGTTCCTGATTGGCCCTTCTGATCTCCCGATGCCGCTGTCTGATGCCCTCAATATTCTGGGCGAATGCCTGAACTCGAGGAATGTCCATGTCCTCTCGCAGTGTAGCCGTAATTCAAGTCTCAACATATTCTGGATTCAACCCCATGATAAAGCGGTGTACTCTGGATGCCGTGGTATCAACAAAGGTCGGTGCGTACCGGGCCAAAGAATCAAACCGCAAGGAATATTCCCGAACACTCATGGCCCCCTGCTCCAGATGTAGGAACTGGTCTACCCGGGCCTGTCGAATCTCTCGCGGCAAATAATGATCCAGAAAAGCTCCTGAGAAGCTGGACCAGGTCGGAGGGGAAACATCTCTCCCTCGGGACCTTTCCCAGCTTTCATACCACAATACGCCGATGTCCCGTAACCGAAATGCTGCCAACTCAATTGATTCTGTAGGCGTGGCATGCATAACCCTGAAAATTCTCTGCATTTGATCCAGAAAATCCTGAGGGTCCTCTGTCCGGTCCGTACCTGTAAACTGTGGGGGATTCAGAGCCAAGAACTCTCGGACCCTCGAACTACCGGGCCCTCCTGACGACTCCGCAACTGTAGACGGCATCGGTTGACGCTGAGCAGCCATCATCTGTGCTAACATAACTACCGCACTCCTAACCTCCTGGTCGGAAGGTGTCGTTATAGGGACTGCTGGAGGTAGTGTCGCCCCAAGTGGCTCCTAATGTGGTGGAGACTGCTGAGGAGGCTGGGACGATACCTCTGTAGTGCCCTCTGATCGGGCTATTTCTAAACGAGGGTGAGGCATCCAGCTGGTGCCTTCCCCTGCTGCAATATCTAAACTCCGGGCTGTGATAGGATGTCGCTGGTCTGACATTATCTGTAACCAAAGAATACAGTAAGCTTTTAGGGACTCAACCCTATATTGTACCGCTCTACAACACCACTGAATAAGAATAAAAGACAACCATCCTATCATGCCTTGCAGCCCCCTACCCATAGTATGTGGTGCACAACACATCCATGGACAGGACTCTACTTAGCACAGCTTGCAGACTCCCTGAGATACGACCTGCTCTGATACCAAGTTTGTCATACCCCACCTTGGAGGGTATGACGGGCACCTGGTGCCTGCTAGACTCTGGACTGCTAAATGGTCCAGCCTAAGCACGTCTGGTGCTTTTGGCTGGCCCTGGCTCTATTCCAACAAACCAATCGGCTATATAACGACTGTAAATACAACCTTCGGCCAGCTGGCCTATAGCCACCTGTACCTGTACTATCAGATAACCAGAACACATTCAATATAGGGGAGCCTATGCGGGCCGATGAGGCCACCATAATGTCTAGTTATCTGTAACTCAACAAAGAAATACTAGAAAGCTACGTGACCGGCAAGGTCACCACTACTGTCAAGCTATGGCCCCACACGGCCAACATAAAAGAAGTAAAAATACTAACAGCTATACAACTGCACGGCGTCACACGACCGGCTCAACTGACCACAGGGAAATATATACAGACTGCAAGCCTATAGGAATAACAATAGAAATGATCGGGACAGGGCCCCGACCTACCCGTACTATACAACAAAAGAAAACGAAATACACCTCTGGAATTTAATCTCCGGATGACAGGAGCTGAATACTCGATCGCTGACAGGAATCACGAGGGATCGCCTCCTCATCTATGAGTACCTGCAGGCAAGTAATGCAGCGCCCCACAGGACGTCAGTACCACTGGTACTGAGTATGTAAAGCAATAACTGAAAGAGATATCTGAAAACAACAATACAACTGATGAAACTGAAATAGGAAGAAAAAGATTAATTGTCTGATAATGTAGAACTATGCCTACTCTTAACTATACTGGAAGGAGTAGGAGTCATACCTGGAGATGTATCATTCTACTGTCGATCTACTCGTATCTAATGTGACATGGGATAACATGACATAACATAACATAGCATACATAAACCTTACCCGGCCCCCATAAGCCAGGAGGTACAACCAGCACAAAATCTATACCCCTACCCCGGTCATCCCATCTCCTAAAGTAACTATAAGCATTCTGCCGGTCCCCTGGGTATGCACTTGGGCTCACTGAGCCCCTGACTATAACTGTACCTGAGTCCGGAGGACTCCTGAATCAACACCCGGGCGTATCCGCTCGACAGGGGTGTGTAAGGACCGACCAAGGCACAATATGGGGAAAACTGGCATCCCATCTTCGTCCCCTGTGGGACGGCATGCCACTCCGTAGAGCAACGTATCCTCATCCTCTGGCGGACGAGTCGATATATCTATTAACCCTGGGGCGGTCAGGGATGCTAGGTAATCCAACCCCAAGACAATACAGTGGTCTCAACTAGTAATACTATCTACTTATATCACATGCTGAAGCTAATAATTATAATGTATTTGTGTCTACTGTATGCTGAACTAGTGATAGCAATATGTATGTACTTAATTCATACTGAGACTGATAATAGTGTATATGTACAAATATAATCTTCTGCCATACTGTACTGTATACTGAGTTTCTGTAATAACATGATTTACTATCCCTAACATGCTTCCTAAACTTCATTTTTAACCTATCATTCTACTTCTGAGATGCCTTACAGATATTACATTGTTTTACTGGGTTTCAACTGAATCCGATAATATCCTACATTCTGTATTACATCACATACTGGGCATGCTGTGCAGTTCCTAACACTTGTACTAGTATCTATATCGTGCTAGCAAGTTTCATGCTAATTATAACATAATGCTTCTAATATCGTACCAACATTCGTAATAAACATAACACATGACTTCTGAATATTCTACTGGCCTTTAAATTACTTTACTATACCGAGCTTACTAACTTGCCGAGGAAACTAGCTTTACATACCTTATCCTCGACTATCCGTCTGTCGGACGAGGCTCGGCCAATACTTCAACTATTTCTCCCAACTGCATTCATAAATATGTCAATTAATACTAAATATATCTTTATTTTAAAGAACAACGTCACTTTCGATATCATTTATAGCCTAAACTTAGGCTTATCGAAAGACGGTCGAAAACTCGCTATTTTTCAGAGGTCCAGATGGGAGAAATATTCACTTCACAGCTAGGAACACATAGACACTAGTTTGGAGCAATTCTACTTACCTTAGCTCGGTAGCTCGACGATTCGTCGACCGTATTTCGCGAAACTAAATCCGTAGGAATGCTCTCTGCTGCTAAATACCTCAGTATCTGAGGTTAATTTGAGTTTGGACAGCGTTTGGTAGCATAACCGGACGAAATTATATTACCCCCTTCGTTCTCTCCTCTCCTCTGGTTTTTCCTCTCTATTTCACTGGAAATTTGTAAGTTTAAATGAATTAAAACCGAAGTGGGGCTTTATATACTTGGGCCTGGACAAGGACAACGTGTCACGGAGCCAACGCGGAGGCTTCACCTCCGTGACATGCTGCCATCACGGAGGGGCTCTGCCTCGGCTCCTCCCGCGATGGTTCGACAGGTTATCCATCCGATCCTTTCCCGGGCCTTCCTCTAGCACGTATGGCTTTCAAATATGCCTAACCACCGTGCGAATAGGCCACCTAGGTGTCGAAAATCTTACGGGGTATAACACTTCTCATCCATGGTCATTCAATTTCATAATTTAGAAATCACAATTTGGATTGAAAACAATTTAAAATATGTCCAAGCTTCACAATTCATCAATATAAACATAATCTAATCATACCCATGTATAGAGATTGAAGAATCATGCAATTGGGTGAAAACCCATACTTGATCATAGACAAATTATCATGATTTGATAGAAATTGGGCATGGGTGTGGAAGGAGACGCCCACTCATAGCCTTACATACCTAGGAATGGTGAATTCTAACACCCTCTAATTTCCCAAGCTAAATTCCAATGGAAACCTTGAGATTTTTCCTTGAATCTTCTCTTCAAACCTTCAAACTTGCATGCATGGGAAGAATGACTTAGAATAGGTTTTTCCCTGCTTAAAACCCACTAAAACGAGCCTTAAACGATGTAGTATAGGTCTTACGAACTTAGGAAATTACGAGAAGGCCTTTACTATTTCGTAGAAAATAACTGCCTGGTGACCTGATGACTCATCAAAAAAGGGCAACGACTGTTCAAGTTGTCCGTCAGGTACACTAGATAACAGATCACTTAGGGCTTGTAATGGGGGGACTTAATGACCCGTTGTCACTATCCATGACTCATGGCCACCTCTCATCATGTACACTGCCTCCGCAACTTCAAGTTGCTTAAATCTCACCCAACGGCTCATACCACGACTCGTTGCTAGTCCTACCGAGTCGTGGTCGCCTCCCGTCAAGTGCATTGGGGGACTTTGCCTATTCTTTTCCTTTTTCTCTCACCCACAGCTGACCTAACAACTCGTGGTGTCTGACCACGAGTCATTCCCATGCACGTGGGGACTCCTTCTCCTTCAAGCCTCCCCACGAGTCACCTGACGACTTGTGGGGTCTCCTCACGAGTCGTCCAACAACTTGTCCTGCAACTGAAGCACTAAATTCTAGTTTTTTCCTCATTTCAACTCCCGGGTCTGATCTTTGAGTTCTTGGGGTATAACAACTGGTAACGACTGGGGATAAGCATGATCTATTATGGAGGTTCACGAAAATGAAGCCTCCTACTTTCTATGGCACTGAGTGTCACATCCCGAGCATAGACCCCGGATGAGGCACGAGACTTACAACCATGAATAACAACAACTAATAGAACATATCTGAGCAGAAACTTAACCGCAATATAACTAATCTACATAAAAGGATAAAGATCTGATAACAACACTGAGTCATAAGATGAAACTAACACTACACTTTCTGAAAGCCTATATTAGTCTAATAAGCTACTGGGACAAGTCCCCAGCTAACTCCAAACTTTGAAACTAAAATAAAACTAAAATAAGGGAAACATAACTCCCATCCTTGAAAGATAAGGACTCACCACTGAATACATTGATCTATATTATAAAATGATATAGCATATAAAGTATATGGTCAGTCTTAGAATATATGAGTATATGGGAAACATAACTGGAAATGAGAACATGTTATAAATCTGAGAAGGAAACTATATATAAACATGAATGAATACATAAGTTGAAGTAAAGTACAAAGACCCTTTCTGAGATGCATGAACACTGACATGGTAGGATAGTTTGAAAAAATTTATTAAAATACAAGTAAAACCAGTTTTATGGGTCATGTACATGTACTGAAGACTGAATCTGTAATCATATACCGAAAGTTGTAACCGACATAACTACACTAAATTGAAACTGAAACTATACTGTGGGTGAGCCTATGAACCGACAAACTCCAATGTGAGCCTCATGAAGCCCGACCTGTAACCCTAGCTAGAAGGGTGTTTGTACCTTACAAAGGGAAAGAACCATGACTGGTGTGATATCACTAGTTAACTCAGGGAGACAACATCAGCTAATGACGAGCCTTGCATGCGCCTATTGAGGAGAGGGAGACACTCTTACTAGCGAGGATCATATACTGCTCAGGCTAAGGAAAATATTCTCTACTATTGAGAATCCCTTATCCTATGGTGACACGTAGTTTTGAGACTCGAGTGTGCAAGAACCCAACTTACTCGGTGCTAAGTACTACTTCTAATTGAACATAAGGATACATGTAAATTGATAATCTGAAGCTGATGTCCTAAGACTAGTTGGAACCACTTTATCTAACAAGGATCCCGAGAGCCTAAAGGACCATGAAAATGCAATACTGTGTGCTCAAAACTGATGTTCTAAGACTAGTCAGGGCTACTTTCTAGCTAGCAAGAGGTATGAGATTTTGAAGAAACTAAACATGCTAATCATATTGAATTCATGATAATCATAGACCCAAAATCATAGTGTAGATCATATGTACAGAAGTCATAGAAAAATCATATATTTCAAAGAAGCCATATTTTTCAAAAATGGTGCTAAATCATAGATGAGTCTTAGAAACCATGCTATTATTATATCACAGACATAAATCATGAATTTGAGAAGGAAATCATGAGCATACATTACTATTGATGATAGGAAGATTTAAACACATGACTAACATAAGAGAATTCATACGTAGAATTGAAACCCTAACACATGCTTTTCTAGGGAATCAAAATAGCTAGGGTTTGGAAATAAAAAGAATGAAAGGAAGCCCTTGTTAAAGTCCCACATACCTAGTTAAAGAATCCCCAACAATAACTTGAAGCTTGCAGCACCTTGGGGGGGGGGAACCTAGTTCTGGAGCCATGAGAGAAGAATGGAGAAAATGACTTACGAATGATTTTGAGAAAAATG
This sequence comes from Datura wrightii, assembly GCA_035772735.1. Classification (NCBI taxonomy): domain Eukaryota; kingdom Viridiplantae; phylum Streptophyta; class Magnoliopsida; order Solanales; family Solanaceae; genus Datura; species Datura wrightii. The sequence goes on from JASDFA010000023.1 coordinate 42,271,329, forward strand.
AGGAATTGGACCGGGAAAATCCCTTTAATTTGTCCCATAGGAAGCCTAAAATGACCTAGTTTAGGAGTTAAAATCGTAGGAATTTAAAAAAAATTACCCCTGAGACTTCGCATTTAAAACTATCCCATCTAGTGCTACGACTTGTCCTACAACTCTTAGGATCCTACCATGACTCGTACTGAGTCTCGTGGTTTCAGATTCTTCCCTTGATCATTTTTCTGAACTTCCTACCACGGGCACCTATCATGTTCCGCACCACCCTACCACAAGCATACCAAGGCTCATGGTTCCTCACCTTATCTCGGATCATTGCTTTGAATATCTAACCACTCCCCTAGGTATGACTTGTACCACCTTTGTACGGCTCGTAGAATTGAGTCGTTGTTTCTCGGCCATTTGCTGCTAAACTCTCTAAATGCATACCACGATCTCTTGGTACATCTCGTACTATCCTGCTATGATCCGTGACATCTAGTCATGACTTATCACTCAAAACTTGTTGAACTCATCGGACCTCTCAGTACAAATCCCAGTATAGGTCGTACCATGAACCTATGACTCAACTGAGACTCATACTGAGGCAGTTTTCCAGTTTCTCTGCATGACAAACTTTCAACCCTCGGGTCTAGTCTTATAAACTTTTGAGGTGTTATATTATCTCTCCCTTAGGAACATTCATCCTTGAATGGAGATTGAGTAAGTTGGGGAGATAGGGAAAGAGCTGCGAATCCCAAAAATAAACGACATGGACTGAATCCTGATGCAGTGACTGACTCTAAACTGAGATACACAGCTGAACTAAATTCGTGGATCATACATGCATTCTAATACAGGAGAAGAACTGAAGGACATGGAACTGGCATAAAACTAAATAGAGTACTAAGAATGAATTATTTCCTCATACTAGAATTGAGATAGTAAGGACGGAGTTATAAATCCTGAAACTACTTTCTGATATCTGAATACTCAACATGATAATTGATTTGACTGAGAGTAAGATTGGGATTGCTTTCTGAAGAGGTTATCTATCATTCTGGAAATCTAAAAATGGGCATGATTAGAATGTAATGTTGACTAAAACATAGAGGAAGATACTTGAATAGAAATGGATTGACATCCCATAGATACTGTTTCTTGAACTTCCCTACTAGAACACTCAAGAATTGACTTGTCCCTTCAACTTATCATCTCTCCCTTAGCTTAAATCATCATTATAAGGCTCTTGGATCCTTTCTTAAGGCTAGGCTACATAACTAACTCTTGACTTCCCATTCGCCCCTAAAGCTATCACTAAATGTTTCATACTTATAACCATTTCATACCATCCACGGACAGATCTCATACTAGGTTACAAAAAGGAATCTTGTACATCATAGTGCGACTCCGGGGTCTAACGATATGCAAGGATAAACATGAAAAGCTCATAACATACCTGCGACTACCTCTGGCGAGTTTTCCCGATCCTGATTTGATAACAGGGCGTAGAAGTGATTCTGATGCTTTCTGCCACCTGCACTAAAGAATGTGCGCTACTGAGGTGGGTGAGATAACGGAGTTGGTGAAGAGGTGGATGGGGCTTTACCTTCACCCCGCTTGGCTGTTGGGTAATCTATGAGCATATGGCCTGACTTGCCGCACCAGAAACAAGCATCTGAACTAGCCATGCAATCCCCTAGGTGGTTCTTTCCACATTTCTTGCAAGATGGGTATGTAATCTCCCTTACCTTGGGTTTGGAATATTGGCTATCGATGGTGCTGGGACCGATGACCTTTGACGGGATTGGGAATAAATCCCACCACTCGTCATATGTTGAGAGTACTCCGAGTCCCCCATCCTTCCTCCATTGTTCTCCCTTTCCAACTTCTTTAACTTTTCCTCCTCGATCTACTGGGCATGGATCATGAGTTTGAAAATTTCCATGTCGTTGATAAGCATAACGGTCCTTCACTCCTTCACTACTAAGTCTGAAACTCCATTTATGAACTTTCTCAAGCGAGCCCTTGACTCAGGAACCATCTCCGAAGCATATTTTGATAGCTAAGTGAACTTCAAAGCCTACTCCTACACCATCATATCATACAGTTTCAAGTTGACATACTCCGCAGCCTTTGCTTCCCTCAACTCCCAAGAAAGAACCTATCAAGAAGGCTACCATGAACTCGTTCCAACTCACTGGAGCTGCACTTACCCTACGACTTCCCTTCCATTGTCTGAAACATATATGAGCTACCCTCTTCAGATGATAGGAGGCTAAGTCTACACTCTCCTCCCCAGAGATTCCCCTAATCTGGGCAATCTTTTGAATCTCATCAATGAACCGTTGTGGATCTTCATCCACCTTCAATACAAAGAATTCTTGCAGGTTCATTTTAATGAAACCTCACACCCTTACTACCATAACATTGTTATTAGGGTTCATGGGTGCCACTGCCTGATGGTTGTCTTGTGTCGTGATGGCCTGAGCCAATACCTGGAATGCAGTCTAAAACTCTGTATGAGTAACTTGCTCGTTCATCTGGTCTGCTGGAGCTGACAGGGCTGGCTAGTGCCCATTGTCGTTTCTCCGTCCGTTTTCTCATCTAGAAGGCATCGTTTATGAATGCATAAAGCACGAGGAGTTTCACACTCTACGTATGATATGAATCATGAAGAAAGGAAATTTTCCTAAAAATGCCTTGCAGCCTCTTCCTCATAAGTGTGGTGCACTTCACACCCATTAAAAAGACTCTTTTTGACGTGGCTTTTAAACACCCTAGGACATACCTAAACCTAATGCTCTGATACCAAGTTTATCATGATCCGAGATTAGACTCTATGCGACACGGGGCTTAGAACCATGAATGGCTCCAAGATAACCCACGACATAGCATAACTCTAACATAACAACAACTTATCGAAAATATTTGAGTAAAATCTTAACTGCAATATAACTAATCAACAGGAAAGGAAAAATATCTGATAACAACACTGAGTCATAAGCTGAAACTAACACTACATTATGTGAAAGCCTCTACTACTTTGATGAGCTACTGGGACAAGTCCCCAACTAACTCCAAAATTTGAAACTAAAATAGTACTAAAATAAAAGGAAACATAACTCCCATACTTGGAAGATGAGGAATCACCACTACTAGCTAATGAAGTTTGGAACAGAGTCTAAATACTTGGATCTATATTTTAAAACGATATAGCATATAAAGTATGCAGTCAGTACTTGGAATGTACTCAGTATATGGGAAACGTAACGCAAACAGGAACATGCTATAAATATGAGAAGAAGACTATACATAAGCATGATTGAATACATAATCTGAAGTAAAGTACAAAGACTCTTTCTATGAAACATGAATATTGACATGGTAGGCCAGTTTGAAAACATAAAATGAAATATAAGTAAAACTAGTTTTAAGGGTCATGTACATGTACTGAAGACTAAATTTGTAATCATAAATCGAAAGTTGTGACCAATATAACTGTACTGAAATGAAACTGAAACTATAATATGGGAGAGCCTATAAACCAACAAACTCCAATGTGAGCCTCATAGAGCAAGACCTATAGCCTTTGTTGGAAGGGTGTTCGTACCTTGCCAAGGGTAAGAACCATGACTGGCATGATATCACTCATGAACTCAGGGAGACAATCTCAGCTAATGATAACCCTATTTTTGCCCATTGAGGCGAGGGAGACACTCTTACTAGCGAGGATTCCATATTCCTAGGGCTAAGAAAATCATTCTCTACTATTGAGAATCCCTTATCCTATGATGGCACGTAGTTCTGAGACTTGGGAATGCGAGAACCCCAGCCTACTTGGTACTAAGTACTACTCCCAACTGAACATAAGGATACATGTAAACTAATAACCTGAAGATGATGTCCTAAGACTAGTCGGAACCACTTTATCTAACAAGGATCCCGAGGGCCTAAAGGATCATGAACATGCTAATATTGAGGGATCAAAACTGATGTTTTAAGACTAGTCAGAGCTACTTTCTAGCTATCAAGAGGACCTAAGAGTCTAAAGAACCATAAGCATGCTAATCATACTAAATTCATGATAATCATAGACCCAAATCATAGTGGATCATATGTACGGAAATCATAGAAAAATCATATATTTCAAAGGAGCCATATTTTTTGAAAATAGTGCTAAATCATAGATAAGTCTTAGAAATCATGCTATTATCATATCATGGACATAAATCATGAATTTGAGAAGGAAATCATGATGATAGAAAGCTTGAAAGACGTGAGTAACATAAGAGAATTCATACGTAGAATCGAAACCATAAGACATGCTTTTCTAGGGAATCAAAATAGCTACGGTTTGGACAAAAATTGGGACACAAGGATGAAATAAAACCCTTGTTAAAGTCCCACATACCTGGTTGAAGAATCCCCAACAATAACTTGATGCTTGTAGCGCATTAGGAGAGGGACCCTAGTTCTTGAGCCTTGAGAGAAGAAGGGAGAAGATGACTTACAGATATTCCTGAGTAGAATGAGGAATTAGGTTTGGAAAATCCCTTTAATTCGTCCCATAGGAAGACTAAAAAAACCTAGTTTAGGAGTTAAAAGGATAAAAGGTTACAAAAATATCCATGAGACTTTGTATTTAAAATTGTCCCGTCCAGTCCTCCAACTTGTGGGACCCTACCACGACTCGTACTAAGTCTCATGGTTTCATGTTCTGCCCTTGATCATTTTTTTGAAATTCCTACCACGGGCACCTACCTCAATCCATACCACCCTACCATGGGCCGTACAAGGCTCGGGGTTCCTCATCTCATCTTGGATCATTGCTCTGAATCTCCAACCCACACTCCCTAGGTACAACTCGTACCACCTTTATACGGCTTGTAGAATCGAGTCGTGGTTTCTTGGCCATTTGCTACTAAACTCTCTAAATCCATACCATGGTCTCTTGGTACGACTCATACTGTCATGGTATTAACCATGCCATCCATTTGTGGCAGTTCACTGATAACTTGCTAAACTCATCGAACCTCTCAGTACGAATCCTAGTACAGGTCGAACCATAAACCTATGACTCTACTAGGAAATTTTATAGTTTCTCTGCATGACCAACTTTTAACCCTCGAGTCTAGCCTTAGAAAATTTTTGGGTGTTACACTGAGGCGGAGGACGCCTATGAGTTCATCATTGACTTCTATAAGAGATTTCATAAGAAGGGGGTAGTGGAGAAGTACGGGGTGGAATTTTTTACTTTTCAGCTGATGGGAGATGTCAAGATCTGGTGGAGAGCGTTTATAGAGTGCAGACCGATAGGGTCATCGTCATTGACATGGACTCAATTCTACTCCACTATTCTGGAGAAGTATGTGCCTAGTATCCTACAAGACCGGAGGCGCGATGAGTTCACCAACATTGAGTGGGGAACCTCCTCAGCTGTAGCCTATGAGGCCTCGTTCCACTCATTCTCCAGGTATGCATTGCCATTACTACCGATAGAGGAGGAGAGGATCAGGTGGTTTTTGAAGGGCTTGAATATGGGACTCCCGTTGTCAGTTCTGCAGATGGTCTCAGCAGGTAAGACGTTCCAAGAAGTAGTGGAGTTTGTGAACAATGTGGAGGGAGTTAAATAAGATGGCTATGCAAAGAATGTCAAGAATAAAGCTCAAAATGTGGGTAACTTTAGTGGTTGTTTTTCTAGGGCTCTAATTCTCCAAGGGTAATTTAGGTGCCCTATTTGGTTGGCTATGCAGGTATCAGTTGGGGGTCCGCCAGGGGACAGTTAGCACCCTTCAAGTACAGTTAGGAGAACCCAAATGGTTCACTCAAATTTTCGATCTCGCCCTATATCTTCCATTCTAGCCTGGAGGCCAATGCTTGATAAGGTGTGTCATGAGTGTGTAGAGTATGGCCACATCTGGAGATCATGTCCCGGGTTTGGACAAGGTGGGAAGATCGTTCTGCACCTCACTCCCTGAGCTCCAACTACAACAGGGAGAGGAGGTAGTGCCTTCATCAAGGATTGACCTTAGCTAGGGCAGAGTGGTCATTCCGCAGGTAGAGTTGGTACTCATACTAGTAGAGGGGATGCTCAGATAGGAAGGATGGTACTCAGTCCAGCAGGGGTGGGTCTCAAAAAGGTATTGAGGCTCATTTCTATGCATTCCCCGATCGACCTAAAACAGAGGCTTCAGATGCGGTCATCACAAGTATTATTCTCGTACGTGACAGAATGGCTACTGCTTTATTTGATGTTGGCTCTACTTTTTATATGTGTCTACCTATTTTGTTGTGGGGTTGAATCTTATTTGTGATATTCTTGATGACCAATTGATGTTTCTACTCCCTTTGGGGATTTTGTGGTTGTGGATAGAGTTTATCATGCTTGTTTTGTGGGCTTTATGGGTTATGATATGCGAGTAGATCTGGTGATCTTAGACATGATAGACTTTGATATTATAATAGGTATGAGTTGATTGTCTCTCTATCATACCATTTTAGATTGCCATGCTAATACAGTCACCATAGAGATGATAGGAATTTCTAGATTAGAGTGGTAAAAGTATTGTAGCCCTGCTCCTAAGAAGCTTATCTTTTATATTCGTGCCCAAAATCTTATAGCGCAGAGGTGTTCGACTTACCTGGCCCATATTTGGGATACCAGTGTAGAGGGTCCCTCCATACAGTCTGTTCCAGTAGTTCATGAATTCCTTAAATTATTTTCCATGGATTGGTCTAGTATAACACCAAACTGCGATATTAATTTCTGCATAGATTTAGAGCTAAAGACCAAAATTATTTCCATATCGCTATATAGAATGGCACCAGTTGAGTTGAGAAAACTCAAGGAGTAGTTGTAGGAGTTTCTTAGTAAGGATTTTATTTTCCCGAGTGTCTCTCCATGGGATGCCCCTGTGTTATTTGTGAAGAAGAAGGATGGTAGCATGCGAATGTACATTGACTACCATCAACTGAACAACATTACGATTTGAAATAATTATCCTCTTCTCTGAATAGATTGCCTGTTTGACCAGCTTCTAGGCGCAGCAGTGTTCTCAATAATTGATTTAAGGTTAGGTTATCATGAGTTGAAAATCCGTGTTGAGGATATTTCAATGATAGCTTTTTAAATCAGGTATAGGCATGATGAGTCCTTACTTAGTTGGCTTGCTTGGATGCTGCCTGGTGCCCAATATCCTTAGAAGTTCAGACATTGGCCAACGACCTACTTAGACTTGCACTATTGGATTCGGGTGGAATATTATCTAGTGTGGAGGTTAGATAGTTGCTACTAAATAAAGTAAAACCTAGGTAGTTTGAGGAGGCAATCAACTAAGTAAGATTCGTGACCAAGTCTTGCGAAGGAAGGCCTAGGAGGTGGTGATAGATGATGAGGAGTGTTAAGGATAAGGAGGTGTGTATGTGTTCTCTAGGATGGTGGTATCATCAAAATCATCTTAGTAGAAGCTCATAGCTCGAGGTACTCTATACACTCTAAAGTCACCAAGATGACCATGACCTGAAGCAACACTATTGGTGGAGCAAGATGAAGAGAGACATCATCGAGCATATTGCTCAGTGCCTAAACTACCAGTAAGTAAAGTATGAGCATCAAAAGCCTTGGGGAGTATTCCAGAGAATACTCATCCGAAATGAAAATGGGAGAGGATAGCGATGGATTTTGTGGTTGGTCTTCCAAAGACCTTAGGATAGTTTGACTCAATTTGGATCATTGTTGACAGACTGAATAATTCTGCCCATATTTTGCTGGTTCAAATGACTTACAATGCGAAGAGGTCGGTTAAATTGTATGTGAAGGAGGTGGTTCAGTTGCATGGCGTGCTAGTATCAATTATCTCAGATAGAGCTACACAGTTTACTTTTAATTTTTGGAGAACCTTGCTGGCTGAATTGGGCACTAGGATAGACTTGAGTATGACATTTCACCCGCAGACGGATGGACAATCGGAGAGGATGGTCCAAGTGTTGGAGGATATGCTCTGGGCTTGTGTAATTGACTTTGGGGATCATTAGGATAGGTTCTTACCCTTGGCAGAATTTATATACAATAACAACTACCACTGAAGCGTTGGCATGGCGCTATTTAAGGCTTCATATGGGAGAAAATGTAGATCCCCTATCAGCTGGTTTGATGCGTTCGAGGTGAGATCATGGGGCATTGATTTGTTAAAGGTATCCTTGGAGAAATTTAGGATAATTTAGGAAAGGCTCGTGGCAGATCAAAACAGGCAAAAGCAGTATGCAGATTAAAAAGTGAGAGATATGAAGTTTATGATGGGAGAGAAAGTCTTTGAAAGCTGGGAAAGCTTATCCTAATGTACATTGGTCTATTTCAAATCCTTCAGCATATAGGAGAGGTAGCTTATGAACTAGCTTCGCCACTAGGTTTGTTCGGGGTGTATCCGATATTTTATGTCTCCATGCTGAAGAAATATCATGAGGATGGTTCCTATATCATTCAATGGGATTCGGTGATGCTTGATGAGAATCCATCTTACAAAGAGGATCCTATGTCAATATTAGATAGGGAGGTCCGCAAGTTTAGATCGAAGGATATTGCGATTGTGAAGGTCTAGAAGAAGAATCGTCCAATAGGGGAAGCCACTTGGGAGACAGAAGCAGAATTGCAAGACAAATACCTCCAATTGTTTGTTAAGTCAGGTATTTTCTTTCTATTGCTTTCTTTAACATTTATAGATGAACAATGTTTAATTGGTATCTGATGTAATGACCTGTCCGTCGTTACGGGGTGATTAAGTCTAGAACACCCTATCTTCGCCTAGGTCCATGCTAGGGAGTGTTGCGGGAGTTGGATTTAGACTTAGGTTTGAGGAATGAAAAATGTGCAGGAAAATATTAAGTTGTTGGTTAACGCGGGCCCGCTGCAGCAGTGGGGGAGCCGCTACAGCAAGACCATCATGACTGTTGGAGGTCCTCCATAACGGAAAGGAGAATTAATTGTGGGTCCACCATGGCAGGGTTCGGGCCGCCATAACGAGTCCACTACAGTGGAAATATGATTGCTGCAATGGAAGACTGGAGGCAGTGTAATGGTTTAAAGTTAGAATTTTAGGGTTTTTTCACCCATAACTTAAAGGCACGACTTTTAAGAAAGGTTAGGGCAATTTTTCAGAGGCTGGAACAATTGTTCATCCCAAGATAAGATTCTTAACTAGTTTTATCCCGTTTCAATTTTCTAACACCCTCGAATCAATGGGTGGTCTTAGACGATGTTCTATAAGACAAAATCCTAGGTTATAGAAACTAGGGAGGCCTAAAGGAAAAGGGTTGGGTGTTGATTCCTAAGTCTAAAGTGGGTAATTAACACTTTTTTGGAGTAATGTGACTATAGAACGCCTATTTCACCATGGTTTGAGACCTAGAATTCGATAAAGGTTGGTCCTTGTTGAGTTAGAACTAATTTAAAAGGATTTTTGGAGTAAAAACTTCTTGAAAAAAGTTGAGATAACCTGTGTAGGGATAGAGCGCGATACATTAACCCTTAGAATATCAAATTTGATTGTGACATCGGGTAGAATGGAGAGTAGAATTAAAGTTCTAGGTCTGAAAAAAGTGTAGATGATTGAATGTGATTTTACTTTGATTATGTTAGATTTTAAATGTTTGGAGGCTTTACAAAAAGGCAAAGCTCCTGCAAAATAGCTTAATTCTCTCTTCGGGAAATTGAGGTAGATTATAATTTTATAAGGAGTTAGACTTTAGAAAATAATGTGTATATATGTGGAATGAAAACATGCATAGTTGGTTTGCAGATAGAAATTGTTACTAATGTTATGATGAGTTAAATATGCTTGTAATATGAGCTTGAAAATAATGATTGTTAATAATGATGTTGTAAATTTGGGGTCTATTAATATGTTGCATGTGTTCTTTTAATTGTCATGTGAGTGGTTGTACACTTGTGAGTGTAACCAAGATGATAAGGATTACATGATGCCACCAAAAAGTTATACTAATTGACCGATTAATAACATATTGAATATGAGAATGAAAGTGAATAACATGTTTTATCCTGAAATAGGTGGCTTGTGCCTAAGGAGAGTATCCAAACGAGTGATTGTAATTCAGTGGCTCGTGTCTGAGAGAAACATCAAGAGAAGCAGATGAGTGAGAGCAGGTATCACGCCTGTATAATACATTGATTTCTAGAGTCCACTGCAGGTCATGATTGAAAGGGAAGAAATAAGCGCTACAGCAATCTGTCGTATACATGTGTATGCGGTGATGTGACGGAGGCATGTGCTTGGCACATTACCAATGTTATGATAGTGAAGGAGAGTTGATTGTTAAGGATTCATGTGTATATCTAATGTGATAAGTTGATGAATTGACGGTTGAGGATTTATGTGTATATCCAATGTGATATGTTGATGAATTGCTCATTGAGTTTTTGTCATGCATAAACCTGTTTGGAGTTGATGAACTTATTGTGAGAAATTTCTAAGTGAGGAACCTATGGTTGACAGCTTGGTCGAGTTACTGCCTACACAGTATCACTGCAGCGGTAATCTTATCCCTGCCATGGTCATACCACCGCTGCAGCGAGACCTAGTCCAATGAGCAGGTCAGCTTTAAACCTTATTCTGAATGAATGTAAAAATAAGATTATGTGATGTTTATCTATTTCAATGATTGTATGTTGCTGGTTAACATATATGTTTGTTATTATTTAAGGTCGGCCGACGATACCTTCCAGTACATCATGTCGTACTGATGCTACTCTGAGTGCAAACTGTGATACAAGAAGTTCCTCTCAACCTCATCTGTAGTTGGAGTTGCGAGACATCCAAGGGTGAGCTGATTTATTTCGAGTTGCTGTAATTCCTCCTGAAGAAATATCTTTTGTTTCATACATAGACTTATTTATTTTCTTGTTTATTCCTCATAGATTGTGGTTAGGTAGATGTTCTCAAGTACAATGATTTTTAGTTTCTGGGGATGATATATGTTGCCAGTATTCTATTATGGTTATAAGACCTCCAGTTTTTACTCTAAGATTGCTTATTTGCTGGTATGAATGGTGGAATTGGATGAACTTAGTGGGTACACGTTGGTTCGGCAGCCGAGGGGATTAGTGTGGGTGCCAATCATGGTCACTTGGTTCGTGACAGAAACCACCAAAATTATTAGAGTGAAAGGATGAATAGTAATTATACGACATTCTACTAGCAAAGTACCACATCTAGAAGACTCAATCACATAATACCTGAATTAGGAACTAAAACATTAGATGTGGTTTAGCCCCTCATTTTCCCAACAATTAATGTAAAAAAAATAGTAAATAAAAATAGACATTAATACTTACAATTAATATGATAGAAACACAAACTCCATACAAAAAGTAGTTGAAAGTTTTCTTTAATTTCCTTTGCAACAAATGCAAAATTTATCTTTACAAGTGTACCACTCCCTTTTTTCACTTTTTCTCCCTATATTTCTTATATTATAAAAGCCTATCTGCAAAAAAAAGCTAGAATTGTCTTTTAAAGATTCAAAAGTCAGAGTACAAGATTAATAAAAGGGAAAAATGGTCAAAAATACTCCTGAACTATTCAAAATAGGTCAAATTTATCCTTTGTTATGCTTTTCGGTCAAAAATACCCTCGCCATTATAATTTTGGCTCCAAAATACCCTTTAACTACTCAAATGGACCACAAGTACCTTTTCTCTTAATGATTATGTCAAAATAAGGTAAATGAAGTAAATTTTATCCTTACACCATTTGAAATGAGATAATTTTATCCTTTTAAGCTTTTTATTGGGGGGGTAGGGAGGAGGGGGGTTTGAATATAAAAAATATAATAAAATAAGAAAATCAATATAAACACTTTTTATTTATAAAATTAAAAAATAACATATAACTTTTCTTTATTCTACTTCCATGCATATTAGGTATGATTAGGGGTGGGCATTGCGTTTCGGTTTGTTTTTTTTAAACTTCGGTTCGGTATTTTCGATTTTCGGTTATGCATAGTGGGCATCGAACACCGAACCGTTTTAGTTCGGTTTGGTTCGGTTTATTTATTTCGGTTTTGGGCTTGGCTGATGAGCTTTTTTCTGCTTGTAAAATGGGCTACTTTTAAAATAAAATATAAATTATTTCAAGCTTTTTAATTCAAAATGATCTATTTTTAACTATTGTTAATCTTGCTTTTATTAATATCAATTATAAATTTATAATAAAAATTAAAATTTCATAAATGGAGTGTCTGCCGGCTACCGCCTACTGCAGTCCGCAAAATGCACAGCTGGGCGCTGTAGCTGCTGGCCTGCTGCGGCCTGTGGTGCTGCCTCACTGGCTATTGCCACTTAGTGCTTACAAATCTATAATTAGTACTATCAAATTATTTATCAAATAATTTCCAACACTGCCAGCACACACACATAATAACAAAACTATTTGTCAAATAATTTACAGCACTTCCAGCACACACACATAATAACAAAATATTTATCAAATAATTTGCAGCACTGCCACTCTGCTAGCCTGCCAGCGCACACACTGGCACACACAAACTGCTTGGGGACTTGGAGTTAATCAAACACTTAGCGAATAGTATTAATAACAAACTAACATGTAACAACTAACAATTCACAAACTATGAAACTACATCTTAAATCCATCAACAAAAATAACACGTAGCGAATAGTAACAACTAAGAACTAACAATCACATATTAAGTTTTAAAAGTTAAAATCACAAAAAACCACCAAATTCATTCAACCATAAGGTCCATAACTCCATAAGATTAAATACGAATACGATTCTCTTGATAGAGACTACGCTCAAGACACTTCTCAACATGCTTCTTCAAGTGTGCTGTTCCACACCATTTTGGATCATAATTATAGATCACTCCACATCTCAAGCATGTTTTGCGCCCTTCTTCATTGTTTTGAACAACCTCAAAGTATTTCCAAACGGGTGAACTAAATTTAGGAGGCATGATTGAACTTGAACGTTGAGCCTAATAAATAGTAAGATAAAATTAAAAATTAGAATATAAATTTCAAGATAAAAAAAATAATATTAAAAAAAGATATTAGCAATGAGACTATGAGAGTATGAGACAATGACCAAACAAATAAAGTAGTCAATAATTCAACTCACCGGTCACCACTAGGCACTAGTAGCAAATTTCAATTTGCAATCATACATCAACAATGTAAGACTCTCTTTCATTTATTGCCATCTCTAAAGATAATTTAATTAAATATGTCATAAAACACAAATTAGTATACTATTAATTTATTATTGCATTAAAAGTCTAAACACCCAAATAAAAAATATAAAATCTTACCTAGCTCAAGTTTCTCAAGATACTCCAAATTTTCCTCAACACAAATAGGATTAGTCTCTTCTCTAAGTCGATCTTAGACACAAACAAGAGATTGCACACATTTAGGAGTCAATGAACTTCTAAATGGATCAAGAATACGACCACTAGTACTAAATGCACATTCTGACGCCACACTTGAAATTGGAATAGCCAACACATCACGAGCTAACTCTGAAAGAACAGGAAATCTAGGAGAATTAACCCTCTACCAACCTAGTATATCAAAATCATCAGAATCAAGCTCTTGTTCTTCACTAATGTATCTATCCGACTCCGATTTAGCACCTCCACTTCCACAATCTTCTTTTTGTTTTTTCAAGTAAAGCTTAGTTCTCAAAGCTTTTGTTTTCATACTTAGAGAAGCATCAGAACTAGATGTATCAAATGGGTCCTAAGATGAAGTAGATCTAGATGGAGATGATTGATTAGATCATTTTGAATATTGTCTTATATACATTCCAAACAAAGAAGTCATATAATCACTCACTCCTTCATTTACTTTCTTTCCTATTTCCTCCCCAAATAGCTCTTCAAGTGCAAAGCTAACATACACAAACTTATTTCGAGGATCCAACACAAAAGCAATAAAAATCATTTTGTTCATCTTTTCAGGACAACCCCAATACTTCTTAAACTTTTGTTTCATCTGTTCAGCCATGTTACTCAAATTAAGATCTTCGCTTGCTAAACACACATTCAAATATGTATCAAGCTCACATATATCCTCAAAATGAACATTAGAAGTAACATAATGTGAACCTGAAACCTTTACACTGAGCTCGTAGAATCTTTCAAGAAACTTTACCACATTTCTCACATTCACCCAATCATCACATTCGAGCGGACCTGCAACACTTCCATCATCACACACATTAGTTGAAAGACAAGTATTAAATTTGTCATCAAAAATATCAAACCTATCAAAGGCCTTCTCAAACTTTTGTGTCGTATCCAACATCATATAGGTGGGATTCCACCTAGTAGGCACATCTAGAGACAATGTTTTATCACATTCTATCCTTTCGATTTCACAACATTTCTTAAAGTTTCTTGTTCTTGCCGGGGATGATTTAACATACTTCACCATTTGTCGAACCCTTTTGACAAAAGGATCAATTTCTTTCAAACCTTCTTGCACAATCATATTAAGTATGTGAGCCATACATCTCACATGAAGATGTTTACCTTCCATTATATTAGTTCCCTACATATTAAACTGTTTAGACAATTCTTTAACTGTAACATCATTAGAACACGCATTGTCAACAGTTATAGAGAATACCTTGTCCAAGTTCCAATCAAGCAAACAATTACTAATAGCCTCTGTTAATCAAGCAAACAATTACTAGAGATTGGGCAAAAATTTAATATTCTTTTATGCAACACCCAATTTCTATCAATAAAATGAGCAGTCAAGCACATATAATTAATTCTTTGCAATGATGTCCATATGTCTATGGTAATAAAAATCTTTGGTTGTACTTCTTTAAAAGACTTCTTCAAATCTTGTCTCCATTCACCATAAACTTCATAACTATCCCTTGTTATTATTCTACGGGAAGGAATTCTAAATAGAGGTTGGGCTTTTCTCATAAACTTCTTGAAACCTTCATTCTCTACAAAGCTAAATGGTAGTTCATCGATAATTATCATTTCAACTAAAGCCCTTCTAACTACTTCTTGTTCAAATTTCCAAAGCGGGGCATCTTTAGTTTGAAAAGATATTTTCATTTGAGAAGAAGTTTCAACAATAGGTTTATATACCTTGCACCTATACAATTGTTGTTTCAAACCCGTTGTTCCATTTTTACTTGAATTAGCAGCATAAGTATTCTTACAATACTTGCACTTCGCTCTACCAATACCATTTTCAACTACCTTATCAAAATGAGCCCAAACCCCAGATCTTGGTTGCATTTCTTTCCTTTTCTTTGTATCCCCAGTTTGAGTATCAAGTGAGTTGTCAGTTGAACCAACATCACTTATTCTACTTTCATCATCCATCTATACAAAATTTAAAAAAAAAATCAGAAATAATTAACCAACAAATCAACAACCAACAGATTATCAATGACTATTCAAAGTATGTATAGTGACAGTGATTCCAAAGACTATTCAAAACAAACAGAAGCAAGAAGGAATTTATTGGAGTATAGAGAACTGATTGAGGCCTAAACAAAAGGAGACTCTTATAGGAGATGAGTTCAGAGCTATACTCTTGGAATTTACTAATATACCACCAGACACCAGCTAACATAAACAAGAAACCAATTAGAGAATTGATTGAGGCCTAAATAAAATTACTTCCGGTGTACAGCTGCAGAGACCTAAATTCTTTCACTAGATTTTACATGTATAATGTAGTGCAACAACCAGCAAGCAAGATCAGTGCAATATAAATATATAATCTTCATTGACTTTGTGTATAAAAATATATCCTTTTCAATAAAGCATTTCCAGATAGATGGGTAATATAAGAAGCGAATAAGCATAATAATAATTGAAATACAGAACTCCAATGGATGGAATAGATGTTTATGATATCCCAATATGCTAAAATGCTCACTACACAGTCCACACTCTAATAGGTATTTCATCAAACAGGTAATAGATGTAAAACATTCACACAAATAATAAGTAATAACAGTATAACATGCAACTTCTTTATGCTAGATTTACAATATACATAATAGAAAAAGTATGTCGAACTCATGAATCATTATTTAAAAATCATAAAACAAGAAAAATTATCATACACAAGACTTTGACTTACTTGAGGGCTGAGGAGAACCGACGAATAAGCTGTCGAGTGC